>CM053410.1:62934280-63044853 GCA_028644305.1 Xerus rutilus
CATATAACACAATATACTAATAATGTACCATGGTTTACATAATACATTCTATAAGTTATTCAGAAAATTTTTTTTTCAGCAAAGCAGAAAATAAAACATTATTTTTATATTCATAAAGTATAAATGAGGAAGATGTTAAAAATCTATGAAGTAATTTATATACTGTGTTCACTCTCATTACATATGAAAAGAAAACAAAAAAATATGGAACGCTTCACGAATTTGCATGTCATCCTTGCGCAGGGGCCATGCTAATCTTCTCTGTATGTTCCAATTTTAGTATATGTGCTGCCGAAGCGAGCACCCTACGGGGAGTTGTTAATGACACCCCCTTCCTGCCCAGATCACTCCACCTTGCCCCCACCCCCCTCCATCTGCTTTTCACCTTTTGGCCATCCAGGATGCCAGCTATGGCCCCCTTCTCCCTCCCGGGAGAAGTCTGTTACCCCTTTTTTAAATAAACCCTGCTTTCTAGGCTTGCCTCAGCTGCTTCTCTAATGTTCAAACTTCAACATGGGAAGCAGGACTCAGGTGACCCGCAGTAGCAGTATCACAAGAAAAATATCTCTCTCCTCTGTCTTCTCTCTCTCTTTAAAGGTAAAACTGTTTAAACCACACAATGGCCAGGCTCAAGAAGGTCACTCTACATCCCCTAATGCTCTAGAACATAGAGGAAGGTGGTAGGAATCTAGAATTTGATGTCCTACTAGTGACCAAGAATGGGACACTGTCCTGTCCTTCTCAGGGCACCACAGTGCCTTCTTTCCCCATGTCTCTTTCGTCAAAGACACTTACCCTAGTCCCTACCTCATTCCATGTCAGCAGAGTGGGGTGGGACTACCCCATTATCTTCCAGGCTCACCAAAAACTACAGTCCCAAGGATGCTTGGAAGTGACACAGTCACTGGACCCCAGAGATGGCTGAGGTCCAGAGAGGTGGCTAGCTGTGGATGGCAGAGAGATGGTAATGGAGGAAGATCTGACCATGGGCAGTCTCCCCACAGGTGGAGGTTTGGGGCATGCAGGGGGCATTAGGACAGGGCTTCATTTGCCAGAGAGTGACCAGGATCCCTCTCAGCTCCCAGGCCAGAACGGGTGCTGCTGAGGCTACACCCTAGGGCTCCCTCGTGCCCTGGCAGTGCCGCCTGCTGGTCATCTTGGGTATACCACTCTGCTTTTCCAAGGCGCAGCTCAAAGAGTGTGTGAGCTCCTGAAAAGTCTGGCTGTCCTCTACATTCCTGGGTGACAGACACAATAATGGGCAGGAAGGGTTGTGCAGCTTCAGTCCCAGGATGAGAGGACATATAGGCCTCAGGGCTCAAGAGGTTGTGGGTACTTTGCCCAGGTATGGGGGTGGGGCAAATTGACAATTCACCTCCACGACACCCCAAGGCAAATTTTTACATTTGTAGCTTTAAAACAGGAGTAAGCTGCATTTGCAAGGGAATTCACTCCACATCTCACCCTCACCCCACATCCAACCTCACCCCACCCACTCCTGACCCCCAACCTACTATAACTAAGCTTTACCACTTTCTCACATGTTGGCCCAGAGTGAGGCCCAGGGAGGACAGAGTGAAGTATCTGAGCACACCCTACTTCATGAAGGCTACTATAACCTCCAAGTGCAATGGTGTGTTTTGGTGGCTATGCCAAGATGCCTTGGAAGCTGCGACCATAGGTCTCCATCAACTGTTTGGTCAGGGTGTGGCTTACCTTTGGGTAGGTTAGATCAAGGTCCTGTGCAAGCCAACCCAGTTCTTGCCAGGCCCAGGCCTCGGCCAGCAAGGTACCTCTTTCTCCTTCACTGCAGGCAGATCAGGACATCACCTACCCTGACTTTGAGGGTCTGGGAGTGCCCCATGCTTTCAGCTCTTGCAGAACAGACTACAGCTTAAAGAGTAGGCCTGGGGTTGGGGGGTGGGGAGAGAAGCAAGCAGTGTTGGAAGGAGGCCAGGTAGACCTCTACTGATCCTGGGGTGACACCAAGGTCTATGGGGAGGAGAGAGGCCATGATGTTATCCCAGGCTGCTGCTCCAAGCCTTTCCCTGCAAATGGAGCAACTGGGGAGGATATGTGTGCTCCTCAGGCTCACAAGACAAACAAGTGTCTCCCCTAACCAACCATTACCTGGGTAACTCACAATAGCCACAGTTAGCAGCATCCTCCCAATATGCACTGGGGGATGTGCAGGCTAGAGTGGTGTCTCTTTCTACCCACAAGTGGCTCTTATGCAAGGTCACAGAGTGTATACTGTCCATGTTAAGAATCAAATATACCTGACACACAGGTGCAGGTTCACACAGGTGCAAATAACCCTGACTGCTGAGTGTTTACCACATGCTAGGCATGACACTAGGCATGTTATTTCCTATTATTTAATTTGATTCAAAATAAAATATGAACAGGTCTGGGATGTAGCTCAGTGATAAAGTGCCCCTGGGTTCAATCTCCAGTACCAGGAAGAAAAGAACGGATATTGTGTCACTGGAAAGATATCCCTGTCCTCTCTGTCCTCTTTCTCTCTTTAAAGGGAAAATTGTTTAAGCCACTACAATCCAGTGCCTTGGAATACACGCACATGCCTCCAGACACACACCTATTTGTGATCCAGCCAATGGTTTGTGGAAATCCTCACCAAGTTCTGCTATTCTGCAGACATCTGCATGGGCAGATTGAGTGGACATGTGTCCCATTGTAGAAGAAGGAGAAAGATGACTAAGAGATGCTACAGGGAGAAGGAAAGGCCCAGGGTGCAATGGGAAGATGACGTAAATATGGTCCTTCCAGTTGCCCTGATGTCAGAACAGGGGAAAAGGGCTTCCCCTGGAGGGCAGGACCTAGAACTTGCTAAACAAGAGATTAAGATACCCAGGTAAGACTGGCCTGCAGTGTAGAGATAAGAACATAGTTCTTAGAGTCAGAAAGACTTGAGTTTCAGGTCCTGGCACTGACTGCCCCTTCCCAGCTGGATTGACCTTGAACAAGTCACCTTAACTTGCTGCAGTTTTGTTTTTTGCCAATGGGAAGAGTAAGGATACCCACTTGGTAAGGTCATTGTGGGGTTTAAAGGGCTAATCCAGGGGCTGGGGATATAGCTCAGTTGGTAGAGTGCTTGCCTTGCATGCACAAGGCCATGGGTTCAATCTCCAGCACCACAAAAAAAGAGGGGGCTATTGCACCAATGTGCTTAGCATGGTGTCTGCCACACAGGAGGTGCTCTACAGATGGTGGCCCTTAGCTGGCAGAAGACACAAGGGCTGGATGAGCAATGGGCACAGACTGGGGCTGGGGCTGGTTCCCTGCCTCTCGTTCACAGATGGGTAGGGCCTCACTCTGGCTGGGTGAGGCCCTCATACCTGGAACTGGGGGACAGATGAGGTAGTAATGAAACTGTCTCTGCATTGTTAGGTCTGACTACCGCTTCTCTGGGAGCCAATCTCAGATGGGGGATGTGCTGGGCTTCAGGGCCCTCCTTGGGCCAGCAGTCCAAAATATGATGTAGCAATAGACAGGGAACCTCCAGCTGTGGCAATAACCCTGACAGAGGCAGGGAAGTTTGGGAAGGAGGAGGCTCCAGGGGATCCATCACCTAGCAGTCAGATTTCCCCACATTCTATAAAGTTTTAATTATTAGCTGACAATTAAGTAAACTGCAATAACTGGCGAAAACTTAATTACTTCCACCAATGTTCAAGAACCCACATGAGCAGTTTAGCCCAGGGCAGAGGCCACAGAGGACTGGATTTATACCTGACTTCTAGGCTGGCTTTTGCTGTGAGAGGCTGGACCAGGTAGGGACCAATGGGAGGAGCAGAAGTGAGCCAAAAGGGAGAACGTTACGTCACGCCACTTCAGAGCTTGAAAGCATTACCATCTCCTCTTTCTCTCATACTGGGGGTTGAACTCAGGGCCTTGAACATGCTAGGCAAGTGCTCTGCCAGGGAACTATGTCTCCAGCCTTTTTTTTTTTTTGGTACCAGGGATTGACCTCAGGGGCACTCGACCACTGAGCCACATCCCCAGCACTATTTTGTGTTTTATGTAAGACACGGTCTCACTGAGTTGCTTAGTGCCTCGCTGTTGCTGAGGCTGGCTTTGAACTCGCGATTTTCCTGTCTCAGCCTCCCAAAGTGCTGGGATTACAGGCTTGCGCCACCACGCCTGGCTTCCAGCCTTTTTTTATTTTTATTTTTATTGTGAGACAGGGTCTCGTTAAGTTGCCCAGGATGGCATCCAGCTTTCAATCCTCCTGCCTCAGCTTCCTGAGTAGCTGGGATTATAGGATTAGCCACCAAGCTGGCTTGCCCTTTCAATTTTATAGACAGAGAAACAACTTATCCGTGAGGCCCAGAGAGGGAACCCAGAGAGCAAGTGGCAGAGCAGATATGACTTCTGACCCAGGGCTCGTCCAACCATTGCTCTGTGCCAGCTCAGCGCTATGGGTCTGAGATGTATCTGCAGAGGAGGTGAGCTGCAATGTGAGTTAACCACGGGACGAGGTCCATCTAGACATCCAGGAGAGGCTAAATGATCTGAAGACAGGAAGGATTAAGCATCTCTCTCTCTCCCTCTCTGTGTCTTTACCACCTCCACCACACACACACCTTTTCAGCAATTCTCAAGAAGAGATGGCATGGTGGCTTACACCTATATCAGCAACTTGGGAGGCTGAGGCAAGAGGATCACAAGTTTAAGGTCAGCCTCATCAATTTATGGAGGCCCAAAGCAACTTAGTGAGACCCTGTGTCAAAATTTTAAAAAATTAAAAGGGCTGGAGATGTGGCTCAGAGGTAAAACACCTCTGGGGTCAATCCCTGGTATCCAAAAAAGAAAAGAAAAAAAAAAAAAGAAAGAAAGAAAAGAAAAAGAAAAACTCCTGACTCCTATTCCATCTCTAAGACAGTGTTCAAATCTCCCCTAAGTTCTGAAATTTGTCATAGTTTTGGGCTTCTTGTACACAAATGTCAAATATCATTTTAATAGAAGCCATCTCAAACACAAATGTCTCTCTAGCAAAAAGATTACCAGCCCTAGCCAGTGGGCTACTTTCTCCCAATAATATTTAATACAACAACTGTAAAAGATTCTCGGGAGCTTATTTGAACACATCACCACCAGTATCCATTGATAACCATTTTGTGTTTGCAGGAGGTCAAAAGTCTTTGGGAAGCTGAATCATTTCTATCCCTCTCCTCCACTCAAGGACACAAGCCTTCAAACTCCAGCCAGAAAGACAGGATCCTGCAGGCCCTACAGCTCGCTCCTCTGACTACCCACAAGCCCTAGGTTTCCACTCACTGCTGAGGTCCTGCCACCAGCAACCTCAGGCTGGATTCACTCCCACCCTTAAGTCTGTGAAGGCTCAGCCCTACAGTGGAGCTGTGACAGGGGCTGAAAACTGACAGGGTCTCCTCTGCCCTCAGGAAGAGCACAGCAACTTGTTCCAGGGGTAACTCCATCGCTCTGTCCACCAGTCCACCGCTTTCCTCACCGTCTGAACACCTCAGAGGCCCTGACTCTGGGTGGATGGGCCTCCATGCCAGAGGCACCCCATTTCCGTGGAGCGTGCAGGCAGAGGACTATTTATTCTGTTACTAATCCTATCATTCCACTTATCCCCCCACTTAAGTCACAATATTGGCAGAGGCGGCTGTCACAGAATCTGCACCGCAGCAGATCACAAGCTTGAATCTGCTGAGTGCTCTTGCTCCTTAGAGCAGCTCCCCGGGATTTTATCCTTGTCCCCAAGGATCCCAAGCCTGTTCAGTCAGTGAGTGGGTCAAGCTGGAGCTGAGGGTCCAGTGGCCCTCCTGTTGCTGCCCAGGTGGCATACCCAGAGAGCGCCAGGGCGAAAGAAATCGTGCATTGGCCACGTGGGTGTGTAAGATGGGGAAAGGAAAATTAGGATGTACAAGCAAATCTGGAGCCAGAGAGAGGGGCATGCATTGCCACTCTGACCTGGAACCATCAGGCAGGAGTCTTTCCAGGTTGCCAAATTCATTCCGATTTTCACTGAATGGAAAGGATCGGATTAAGGACGTTTGTAATGTGTCTGCACTGGGGCACGGTGCTAAGTGGAACAGTGAAGAGGGAAATGTGGGCGAGGCAATAAGGGCAGGTAGGAAGAGTTCTAGCTTGATTTCCCCCAGGGCACACATTCATTGGCTGTGGGGCCTTAGGTAAATTACTCTCCCTCTTTGGGCCTCAGATTGCAAGTGTGTAAATGAGGGGTTGGGCAGAGGACAACCAAGCCCCTACCCAGTTTTACCAGTCTGATCCCATGGCTTTATACTTGGCTAAAATCTACGTGAATATGTTTTCTCCCTGTGTTGTCTTAAAAACACAAATGCCAGAGTGTCACTCCCAGAGATTTTGATTCAGCAGTTAGAGATGGGTCCCAGGAAGCAGAAGCTTTACCAGCTCCTACAGCGTGTGATGTGATCAGAAGGTCACATTTTGGGAAATCCTTACATCTTGTTGCATACCACCAGAATAGAATGTCCATCACAAAATCAGGTCTTGACGTCCCAATGCCAGGTGGCCAGGCAAAGTGTTCCTGGTCTTCAGGCCAAATCTAGTCCCTGGGCACAAGCCCACTGTCTGTTCTCTGGCAAAGCCCACTGCTACATCTCCAGACCTCAGATAGTCACCTAAATTCTACTCCTTAGTCTTACAGCCAGAGGACGTCATCACCAGTCCAGTCCCCGTCGGGGTCTCTGGGGCTCGTTGCTAAGAAGGGCCACAAGGGGGCGCTGCTGTTCCTCAGCCGCTGGTGGCCTTGAAGTTGCCGCAGTGCTGCAAGACGGGCAGCTGTCTGGCTCTCAGACTTGGAGAAGCTGCGCAAAGCTCTTTTCCTCTGCATGGTGCTTAGCATAGCCCCTCCTGACGACGGCAGATCTTTCCCTGGACCCCTAGCCTCATGGGTGGGATGTTCTGTCGTCCTTGGAGAGCAGTCAAGGCTTGCAGCATCTATCTGTCCTATTCTTGAGGAAGGATTTGGAGCAGGGTCTCAAGAATTGGCCAACCGCCTCTGAGCATGTGAGAGGGCTCTGGGGACCCACCTGGCAAGTTCAGATTTGGGGCCAAGTTCGAGACACTCCAGCTGACCCTGATGCCTGAGGAAGTAGACTCGAGTCCAAATCTGTGCTGTGGAGATTCCACCTCTGTTCCTCTACAATGCTCTTAATGCAGGTGGCCTGCCTGATGAGAAGAGAGGACAGTCGTCCCCTTTCCCCCACTATGGTGTCCCCCCCACACCTCTTTTTGCAGCACTGGTAGAGACTGAACCCAGGGATTCATGCATGCCAGTGCTCTACCACTGAGTTATTTTCTATTCTGAGACAGGGTCTCACCAAAGTTGCCCTTTGAATTTGTGATCCTCCTGCCTCTGCAGGATGACAGGCATGCATCACTACGCCTGGCTCACCATAGCCCTTTCTAGGAAGAGAGATAGTTTCTCTGCAGTGAGCTGAGGGCAGGAAGTAAACCAGAGGACACAGCACATGGTTGACCGGTCAGGACAAGCTCTCTTGGGCTCTTGGGAGCAGCTCAGCCTTGCTCAGCCTTGTGCAGCAAATTTACGGTATAAGCTTCAGGTTCCAGGGGAAAGCCACTCTTTCGTTTTCTTGTTTGTTTTTTTGCCACTGAGGATTGAACCCAAGGTGCTGGGCCACTCAGCTACATCTCCATTTCTTTTTATTTTTTATTTTGAGACAGGATCTCGCTAAATTGCTGAAGCTGGCCTTGAATTGGCAATGTTCCTGCCTCAGCCTTCCAAATCCCCAGGATAGAAGGTATGCACTACAGTGCCCAGGGGAATGACTCTCTTTAGTATCTTATCTAGCATGAGTATCACCTTATGGAAGGACTTGTTAGGGTCAAGGGCAGTCAATGCTGAGGGCTGTGGGACCAAGAGAGGCTCTGGCCTGCAGCCCTGTTTGGAAAGAGTGCTAGTTTTGCCAATTCTGTCTTCTTTTCTTCCATAGAAACACTTCCTGCCCCATTTCTCCCTGAATATCAGGTCAAGCACATTCCGCCTTCTCCCCTTTAAAGCCTTGAAACTCTGGGCTGGGCTTACAGGACAGGCCCCCAGCAAAGGTCGGCCTGCCTGTCTCCTGCCTGGAGACACAGACAGGTCCCTGTTCCTTGACAGGCCCTGACTCTTCTGCCCAGGGAGCCTCAGGCTGTACTGAAAAGATTTTCCATTATCAATGTGGCTCAGACCCTTCATGTGACACCCTGCTCCAATGATGTCACTGCTGCTGGGAGCTGGGAGTGGTTGTTATAGCAACAGTTTCCACAGTGGAGACAACCATCTGCAGGCAAGGGGGGTGGGGAGAAGAGGGGAGGGGTGGGGCCCAGGTGTACAGGAAGATTAAAAGAGGCCTGGGGGATTTCTGGGTTTGAAACTAGTGTTGGATGACTCCTCTGGGTGCCAGGCACTATTCTAGAACTTTATATATATGAGCCCTTTCCATCTTCATGATGAGCCTGAGGTAGCCCAGTTATTCCTGGCATTTTACAATTGAAAAAACCAAAGCCCAGAGATACGAGGTACCCTGTCCAAGACAACAGAACAGCAAATGGCAAAGCCAGAATTTTAACCCCGATGGTCAACTCTAGAGTGGCCTTGCCTAATACTGGAGCCACTAGCCAAGGTGGTGAGACACATAAAAACATATGTTAATTGAGATATAATTCACATGCCATAAAATTCACCCTTTCAAAATATATAATTCGAGCTGGGCTCGGTGGTGCACGCCTGTAATCCCAGTGGCTCAAAAGGCTGAGTCAGGAGGATTGCAAGTTCAAAGCCAGCCTCAGCAACTTAGCGAGACCTTGTCTCTAAACAAAAATATATAAAAAAGGGCTGGTGATGTGGCTTAGTGGTTAAGTGCCCTTGGGTTCAATTCCTAGCACCATAAATAAATGAATAAACAAAAAAACAAATATATAATTCAGCGATTTTTTAGTACACTTGAAGAGTGCACCCTTTACCACTACCTTATTCCAGAACAGTTTTTCAACCCTAGAAAAAAAAATCATGTGTACGCATCGGCAGTCACTGCCGATTTTTCCCTTGCTCCAAACTCTGGCAACCACCGATCCGCCTTCTGTCTCTGCAGATTTGCCTATTCTGGATGGTTGTATAAATGGAATCATGCACCATGTGGCCTTTTGTGACTGGTTCCTCTCACTTTTTGCACTGTTTTTAAGGCTCCTTCAGATTGCAGTGTCCACCAGCACTTTGACCCTTTTCATGGCTGAATAATATTCTATTGTACCAATATTCTGTTGTACTGATGACCACGTTTGGCTTATCCATTCATCATTCAATGGGCACTTGGCTGGTCGCCACTTTTGCCTAATATGAAGAAAGCTACTATGAAAATTCGGGGACAAATTTTTATATGGACATCTGTTTTTATTTCTCTTGGATATATGCCTAGGAGCGCGATGCTGGGTCATATGGTAACTCATGTTTCACATTTTGAGGAATTGCCAGGCTGTTTTCCAGAGTGTCGGCACCATTTCTCATTCCCAGCAGCTGCGCATGGGAGTTCCCACTTCTCCGCATCCTCACCAGCACACAGTGTTGTCTTTTTTATGATAGTCATCCTCGTGGGTGTGAATGTATCTCCTTGTAGATTTAATCTGCATTTCCCTAATGATTCATGACGTTGATAAGCATCTTTGATACTGAAATCAATTAAAATTAAATAAAAGCTGAGTTGCTCAGTTACATTAGGTTACATTAGCCACATTTTTTTTTTGGTACTGGGGATTGAACTCAGGGGCACTCGACCACTGAGCCACATCCTCAGCCCTATTTTGTGTTTTATGTAAGACAGGGTCTCACTGAGTTGCTTAGCACCTCGCCATTGCTGAGGCTGGCTTTGAACTCGCGATTCTCCTGTCTCAGCCTCCCTGAGTGCTGGGATTACAGGCTTGCATCACCGTGCCCAGTTGACTTCAGTCACATTTTAAGTGCTCAATAGCCACCTGGCTCCTTTGGCTAGGAACTCCTGCAGCATGGACAGAGAACATTCTGGACAGTTCTGCAGGACAATCTACTACAGCCCACCAGGGTTGGTGTGTATTAGTATTACCAGCTCTTTTTCTGTAAGGTAGTTGTCTTCAGTGCACATTTAAGCCCATTTTACAGGCGGGGCTGATGTGAGGCCCACAGGGGGTTAGGCAGAGTCAGTGGCAGAAGAGAACCAGCTGCCCAGGGGAGGGAAGACTGGTTAGGGGTGTCTCTGCCTTTTATCTCTATTCCGGCTGCCCACTCTGACTCTCTGTCCAGGCCTGCCCCCAAATCCCTGATGGCATTTCCTTTTCCTGAACCGACCAGTGGCAGTAACTTAATCAAGATGACGCAGACTGCTAGCTCAGAGGCAAGCCCAGCAATGGAGCTGGGGTCATGCTTTGAGGACCGTGAGGGAGAGAGTTGAGAGCAGGGCTGGGCCACGTGGGGCTGCCCCAGAAGGAGGTGCACCTCACCTAAGGAGGCTGCCCACATTCTTCTATTCCCCCAGCCCCCAGCTCTGCCCTCAGAGCACCTGCTCCAATATCAGAGGTGACATCCACCCTGCATGGCTGCCTCCCGGGAGGGTTCCTGGGTCATGGATCCTCTCAACTCTCTGATGCCCATCACTGGGGACCCTCGGCCTTAGCCCATCTGCCACCAACACGTCTCCATATCCAGGATGGTCCTGATGCCTAGCACAAGGGCAGGCTTAGACAAAGGCCCAGGAGCTCCCCCAAGAGCTTGGGATAAACTGAAGCAGGAAGCCATGTCAGCTTTAAGGAAGACAGAAATCCTACAGTGAAACTTAATAAGGTTTGCTGCAGTGGGCTGTTCTCAGTGACAGGAAGGGAAGAGAAAGGAAAGGAGATGGTATTTCCTGAGTGTCGTCTATATACTGAGCTTGGTGCTAAACACAGATAGACATTCTGTCCTTGGAAAAAACAACCCTGAGGGTAAGTATAATTGCCCCTATTCTACAGATATTTGGTTCAGAGAGGTGAGTTAACTTCCTAAGGTCACACAGCTTGTAGAAATGGTATAGTAGAGATCTGAATACCAACCTAGCTCTGAAATCCATGCTTTTTCCAAAATAAATTATAAATGACAACAAAGAAGATGGCTGGACACCAGGAGGCTCTTCTTGACTGACATGCTGGAATCGTAGTCCTAACAGATCACAGGATGAGGCCTGTCCTCCGCTTCATGGAATGAATGAGATACAGAATTGCCAGGAGACAGGGGAGTAGCGGGCCACAGGCCAGGCCAAGCATTTCTCTACCTCCAAGATGCAGGGCCGCCAGCCAGGCCAGGCCTTGCTGGCAGTCACCACTCCTGTCCAATACCTCCTCGAGGGAGCCCTTTCTCCCCACTGGGCTTTGTCCCAGCTCTGGAACCTGCAAAGCTTCTGGCTCTGAAGAACCTTCCTAGAGCGTCTGGCAGGCAGGCCGCGCAGCCTGTTTGCCAAGACCAATGGCAGTACTCACACTCCACGGCCTAGTCAGCGCTCAGAATCCTCTCCTGCCCAGTTCTAATGCGCGAGCCTGGGAACCAGCTGCAACCAAAGCGGAGCTTCAACTCTCTCCTCCTTGTCACCAGCCACCCTCTCCTTCATGAGGAACACCATGGGAGTGGAGGGGGTTCCCATTCCCACCTCCTTCCCTGCCCCGCTCCACTAACTGGCCTCTCCCTGGAGGAGCCAGCGGGTCCCAACACACCTGTAAGGGCAGTGCCTTTAAAGCTCCAGTAGCTGGGTGGAAGCTGAGACCCTGAGTCCCAGCCCCAGCATCTTCTGATACCTGGGATTAGGCTGCTCAGCCTCTCAGGGTCTCAGTTTCCCCTTTTGTGAGACAGCATCAACCCCATAGTCCTCTGATGACAGTGGGGGAGAGGAACAAAGAGGAGAGGAAAGGAGGAGAGCAGGAGCATGTACTGGGCCATTTTCTCCAGAACCAGAGGGGCAGCCTGAGCTGGACCAGGACGGAGGGGGGGTGGGATGCTCTGAAGACTCTCGACACCCCCACTGAAGGGAGGCCTGGGAAGGGTCAGGAAGGGGCAGTGGGGTGGAAGGGAGCTTGGGAGGCACCCAGGCCTTCTCTAAGCCCTTGCCCCAGCCCTTCCGGGTCCGCATGCAGCCCACAGTGGCCCAGGCCCAACTGCTGTCACTAAGCATTTTAGGGTTAGTCACCATTTGAATGGAGGCAAAATGAGGGCTGAGGGAGTAACCTTCCCAGGAAGGCACGCTGAGTTCAGTAACAACCTATCTTCCAGTACGGAGCCCCAGCCCCTTCCCCACACCCTCCTTTCCCCTGGCTGGCCAGATGTGGTTTCTTTTAAATTTAATAAATTACTTATTGGTGGATGGTTTTGTTTTGGATACTGGGGATTGAACCTAGGGGTGCTCTACCATTGAGTTACATCCTCAGTCTTTTTTTTTTTTTTTTGGACAGGATCTCACCAAGTCGCCCAGACTGGCCTTAGACTTATGATCCTACTGCTTCAGGCTCCCAAGTCACTGGGATATGCCATCATGTCCAGCTCAGATGTGGCTTCTTTTCTGCTGGAGTCTGCTAAAATTAGGGCAGAGGTGGGACAAGGAAAAGCCTTGCTCTGTGCTGAAGAATGTCAGCTTGAACCAGGAACTGGACACAGGGCAAAGGTGTGGTGACAGCCCTACACTAAGGGCCTCAGGAAGGAGGTGACCAAGGGTACCCTTGGGGAGGCAAGGGAGGCACTGCCCTGGATGGAAAGCCACCAGATGTCATGCGCTCTTGATCTCCCCTCTGAACACATCCAAGTTGGGGCAAGAGGCCTGAGTAAGGAGGAGGCTGGCCTGTGACCAGTTAAGAGCTAAGCCAGAAGCAGGGGCTCCGGGGCACCAGGAGGACACAAGAATAGCAGTCTCCAGGCCTGGCCATCCTCGATTCTTGGAACTACACAGACTTCTCTGCAGAATTTATCTCATCCATTCTATGTTCAGAGGCAAGACTGCACCTATTAAATGCCTACTGTGTGCAGGGTCTTTTCACCTCCATCGTGACAGCAAAGCCCTGCATAATCCCGTGAAGCAGGTGCTGAGAGTTCCTCTTGCAGTTAAAGAGACTTATCAGCAATTTGCTTTTGGTGTTGGCAGCAAGGCAGCGGGGCTGGAGTTTGAATCCAGCCTCTCTGACTCCAACTCCCTTGCTGATGGCACTGTGCCACTTGGGGACTGCATCTCGCCTGCCTCTCACTTCTCAATGAATATGCAACCTAACAGCACAGAGCCCAGAGAACAGACTCCTAGCTATTTATGGCTCTCCTGACTCACTTCTAATATTTGTCATTAGGACATACCTAGTCTTAGGGACATGCTGCTGACCATTCGCTAGGCCAGCTTCCCGAGATGCCCCGCCCCCCACCCCTGCAGCCAGGGTTGGTGGTCCTGGCCACATTCTCCCTGTAAATGATCCCCAGCCCATCTCAGGGCAAGAAGCCCTAGCAGCTGGTGACCCCTGCCCTCAGCCTCTCCAGGGTCATTTATCTTTAATGAGCAGGATGCAAAGGGGGCACCCCAGGCTCAGAAGAAGGGATGGGAGAAAAAATGAGCAATCAGCTGCCTGGGCGAAGCTATGGCTCCAGTGAGCAGTTTGTTTTCCCTCCTTCAATAAATAAAGGGAGTCCTTGGCCCTCCAGGTCTCCTGGCCATTGCTCCTACTTCCCCTGTATCCTTGCACCCCAACTGGGGGAGTCCCTAGTGATGACAGAGAGGGGGCTGCCGGTCTCCTTCAGCTTGCTGTGCTCGGCACCCTCCTATGCTGGGCGCTGACAGGCGGTTGCCATGGGAACAGCAGGCCAAGGCTTTGCTCCTGGGGACAGGCATGAGCAGAGTCTGGACTGAATTGATGACTGTGTGTGTCCCCTCCCCCACGGAGAAGCCAAACTGGGGGACACACTGGGAAAAGAGAATTTTGCACGTGATATCAAGCCCTGGTTGGAGGCTGGGGGATGGCCCAGATGGCTTCAGACAGGCCCTTCCCCCAGTCCCCTAGTTCCAGTTAAGGAGTCTAAGAGTACACCCCATCCACAGAACCTTGGGCCTCGGCAACATGAGACCTCAGCATCTCTTAGGTGACAAGAGGGCCCTTGGCCTGGCCCTCAAGGCCTTCTGTGATAATTCGCTGGCCTGATCTTTATTTCCTCACATGCCCCCCTACCCATCCATGCCTCCCATCATTGCTTGCCCTATCCCTCCTACTTGTCCCATCTGAAGGGCCTTTCCTGCTGGGGGATGTCCCCCAGCTTTCAATGCCCCCAGTTCAAGTCACACCTTCTCCCAGAGCCTTCCAGGCCACTCCAGAGATCACTTCCCCTTCAGGCTGCAGAACATTGGCTTTTTGCAGTGACAACTCCTGGTGTCCGCTGCTCGTCTCCCCCACTGGATGCTACACTCCTTCTGCAGACCCACCCCAGGTCAGCGGCACTGAGCAGAAGCCTGTGGCCAGGAAATGTGGCTTGAGGAATGCAGACCGCCTTTCCTCTGAGCTCTCCTCTTGGTAGAAATCACTATTCCTTTCTCAGAGTCTGGCTGGAGCATGTGATGGACTTCCAGCATAGTAACTTGACCACCCACACCTCTTCACAGGGCTGTCTGCCTTGAGTGGAGGCCCTATGCAATCTATCTTTGAACACACGGCACCTGGCCCAAGCCTGAGGTGTAACAGGTCCTCAGTAAAAGCCTTTGAGTCAAGGCATCCCATGGCATGCAGTCAGATGGCACCTGCCCTTCCATTCATGTACCTGCTAAAGTCCTTCTCCACGGGTCTTTCTGGTCAATAGATGGGCAGGGAGACAACCTCATGTCCCCATTTGCTACCTTATATCCTCCTCTCTGAAGCACCACACATCACATCCCATCTCCCAACTCACTTGCTCCAGGGAACTTTCATCTAATCCCAGCAGCTACTGTCTCTGCCAGTTTCTCTTGACAGTGTGGCTGCCTTGACTCCCCAGAGGCAGAGACCAGATTTCCCTCTCTGCTGTCTCCACGTGCCTCATCCAGGGGCTGCCTGCAGGTAGACTTAGAGGCAGTGCTGCCCATGCTCCTAGTGAGCACCTTCCCTGTCCAGCCACTCACTCGAGCCTCTGTCCTCCTGCCTGACATCTCAGCCTGTGTTCCACTGTCAGACACAAATCAGAGGGAAATGGCTCCCCAGACACCATCAATGCTTTTAATGGAGACCAGGAACTCACTCTAAAGATTTTCCTGCATTTTCTAGGCCATTACAAACTCCTATTACCAGGGAGCCACAGTGCTTTTCCCTGGGCAGACAGACATATATATTTTACTGAACATACAACTCTTTAACACATTGGAGAAAAAAAAAAGGACAATAAAACTCACTGCCCCAGACTTATAAACCTGAGCTGCCACTCCACCCTGGTATCCAGCTTTCAGTGGTCCTTTCCCTAAAAGGGGTCCAAGGAGCCTCCCTCAGCCAGCTCTCAGGCCACGCTCCTCTGGGCTCTCACAGCCTCCTCCATTTTCCACAATCAATGCAGCCAATGCTTACCATGTCACAAGGCAGTCACTCTCTCACGTCCACAGTGTCTCAGTGAGATAACACAAGCCCATTAAGTGTCCGTGGACAGATGGATCCAACAGCTGGGAGAAAAGAACTCAAGACATAGAGCTCAACAGCCAAGAAGGAATGGGGCAGAGTAAAGGGACAGGACGCATGACCTGACAGGCTCATGCCCCCTGTGCGAGCTGGCTTCAAGCAGAACTACCTTCCCTGATTCTGGCATTAGTCCCCTGGCCCACAGTCAAGGAGGTTTCAGGTTACATCTGGTGTGCCCCCAGCAAATGCTTGGAGAGCGGAGTGGAGAATTCCAAGGCCAAGTCCAGGTTTACCAGGATGGGGTGCTGTGATCAATTAGTGGGAGGTTCTATAAGCCACTCCCCTTCCTTTTCTTGGGCACAACTATATTTGCAGCCCCTGCCCCCAAACCACCACTCCATTTCTTAAGGATTTGAAGAAAAGGAAGTTCCACATCTGAACCTAGCTGAGCCAGAGTCACACAAACACAACCCCCATCTCTCCCATGGATGAGGGGCTGCGCAGCCCAAGATCCTGGAGACACCTGCCCCTCAGCACCCTGTGCCTTTGCCCACACTATTCTTTCTGGAATGCCTTGTTTTGCTTCCCTTTTTTTTTTCCTGCACATTTTTTTTTTCTTCCTCGTTCACCTATCTGGGTGTTGTTTATCCACACTGTGAGCACATTCCCAGCAGTGTCTGTGCCAAGCTTTGTGTCACACTCTGAGGCTAAAAAGTGAACAAGAAAAACCAAAAATGCTGTTTTCTCCATTTGGTTCCCAAACTCCAGCCACTTCTCCCAGGAAGCCTTCTCTGGTCCTCCCACCCAAAATTAATCACGCTTTCCTTTGGAGCTGAGCATGCTGCTGCGGCTCTGTGCTAGTGGTTCTCAGTGGAGAACAGAGATTTTTTTAAAATATTTTTTTAGTTGTAGATGGACACAATATCTTTATTTATTTTTATGTGGTGCTAAGGATCGAACCCAGTGCCTCACGTGTGCGAGGCAAGTGCTCTACCACTGAGCCACAACCCCAGCCCGAGAACAGAGATTTTGGCTCTCCAGGGAACATATGGAAACGTCTAGAGATATTTTTGATTGTCATAAGTTGGGCCAGGGAGAGGTGCTACTGGCATCTAGTAGGTAGTAGTTACGGATGCTACTAAAAATTCTTCAGTGCACAGGACAGTCCCCTCCACAAGGTCAATAATGCTGAGCTTGACTCCATTATCACACCAACTCTTTATTGTCATATACTACTGTTGACATTGACAACTACCCTCCCAGATCTTTACTCTGCAGTTTAGTTTTCCCAAGCAAGATAGGATCTTGCTAAGTTGCTCGGGCTGGCCTCAAACTCACAATCTTCCTGCCTCTGCTTCTGCAGTAGCTGGGAGTGCAGATGTGCACCACCATGCCTGGCTTACTCCAAAGATTTTAAATTCTTTGAGGACAGAATCCATGTACTGCTATATCTGGAGCTGTTGATGCAATGCTAAAGAAGATCTAAAAATTCCTTGAAATGACTCGCAAAGTCTTGTACTTATGCATGATGGTCATTTTTCTGGAGAAAAGGCTTTGAGACCAGAGAAGTTAAGAGCCTCTGGATCCCAGCATTGTGCCTTGGACATGGCACTTAGGAAACATTATCCATACACTGGGGGTGAAGAACCCCAACGCAGTTGCTCCAAAACCCCCAGCAGAGCTTCTACCACACTCCCATAACTTCTTTCCAAACTTAGGGTAGACTGAACCCAGGGGCACTGAATCTCTGAGCAACATCCCCAACTCTTTTGTTTTATTTTTTATTTAGAAACAGGTTCTCACTAAGTTGCTTAGGGCCTCACTAAGTTGCTGAGGGTGGCTTTGAACTTGTGGCTTTGATCCTCCTGCCTCAGCTTCCTGAGCCATGGCAATTATAGGCATGTACCACAGTGCCCAGCCCTAAGGTAGATTTTGATGGGAGAGGAGAACTCACAGGTAGGGCGCCCTTCCTTGGAGTCTACTTACCATTCTTTCTGTTAGTGCCATCAAGATGGCTAAATTATATCAGTACCTTCAAAAAGAGGACGTTCACCTTAGTGTTCCTTGAGGACATTCCTCAAGGAGAGAAGGGCACATTGTCTCAGTGGGTAAATTGGGACTAATCATCTCTCAGAAGCACATGAAGGTACCAGGTTAATCTCAAATTGATCACAAAACTTGCACTCAATTCTCCCCATGTTGCCCCTGGATAAACTGAGGCCTTAAACTCAAGGTCAAGTGTTCTTGTGGAGGAGGCAACACTTCTAGTTACACAGGTCCCAGCTTCTGCTGTGCCCCTAACCAGTCTCCTTTTTAAGGGAGTTAGAATTTATCAACATGAGAGGCAATTTCATTCTATCATGTCAGGGACAGGGAGAAGAGATAAAAGGACATTTGACTCCCTGCTGTCAGCCAGAGATGCTAATGAATCCTTTGCTTCCGAAGACGATTATCGGACAGAATAATTCATCGCTAGAGATTAATTGGACTAATTACATTGGCTCTTGGAATCCCCAGAATAATTATTTTCTATCGGGCGGGTGTCAGTGATACTTGTGTGATATCTGAGCCTCTACCTCTGAGTGAGCAGCCCGCAGAAAGGGATCCTGGGATTTGAACAGTGGGCAGATGTAAATACCATGGACAGCTAGTTTCCTCTCTGATCTGGTTACGTGGTGTCTGTGTTTTGTGTGTTAATCTTTTATTCGGGGACATACGATTACTTCTAAAATCCCAGATCACTTTCTTCATTTAACAAACTCTTCAAAACCTTCCCATTTTCCCTAGGAAGTCCTCCTCCATTCCAAGGAAGTGGGGAGACCAGAAACTGTGTGACTTCACATCCCTCCTGGGAGCAGGCTTACCTGCTCCATGGCACCTGACCAACCTGGTCCCCTCTCCACCAGTGCTAACCCTGCTCACCACGCTCACCCCACCTGTGATCTGAAGGCCAACATGGGGCACGTGTGGAGAACAAGGAGGGTCTCCCTCTGTATCAAGCATATGGTGACCCCCTCTGCAGCCTTCCTGCTTAAACGAGAAGCCCCCGCTGCTTAGCTTTGTGAACAACTACCAAGGTCTGATGCTCTGGGTAAGAATGTAGCTTTTTAATGAAACTTACGACCAAGTTCAACTGACACATGCAATAATCTGCCCTGTCACTTCCATGTTATGTGGCAATTAGATGTAAAATGCTGGGCGGTCACTCCTCTTTAATTAGACACAGCTGAATCACAACATCTGGGATCACATTGCTGGGGGGGCACTGGGGGGGTCTCCTTCACTCCTCACCTAAGGGAAGGCCTTGGAGAAACTGGTTTTTCTCTTAACTTCTCCATTAGCTCCCAGTTCACAAATAAAACTGGGTTTCAGGAAGAAGTAGACTGCCCACCCCTCCTTAGTCTACTCTGAACCAATATCCAGGAGTGGGTGGTGCTTTCAAATCAGACAGGTATGAGTTGGAAGACTGGCCCCACCATGAGAGTCTTTATATTCAAGTCTTGCTTTTGACCTATAATATGAAGGTAATTACTTCTTAGGATTATTAGAAAAAAATTCAACTAGATAGTTCAAGATAAATACTAGCACAGAGCCTGGTACACGGGAGGCATTCAAATGGCAGTCATTGTTGTTCTTGTTATTTTAAGTAGGAAAGCCTATCCACCTGGGTCCCCTTTGGTTATGAACTCAGAGGGGCCTCAGCTTTAAGCTCTTGCTAGTCTTCCCCCATCACTGGAAGAAAGGAACTGGGGCACTGGACAGACACACACACACACACACACACACACACACACACACACACACACACGATAAACATATTCCAGGTTGAAGGGTGGTATGATTTGAGAGAGGACATAGCCCATCTGACCTTCCAATCACTTCCCCCTGGCAGAGGAGATTGATCCATGACACCCTCCCAGAGCAGCTGCCCAGACTGCAGCAATGTCATCCACTAGGGCTCAGTAGTAAAACCCTCAGAGGGAGGACCACTGGTTGGTCATTCCATGTTGCCATTTATATAACACTGGATATCCTGGCCAATGAGCCTTTCCTAAATATTGCACGCTTATAAAGATTTCTGAAGGGAGAAAGGGAAAGGCATTTAAGAAGCTTAAGAGGAGCTGAAAGATTTCTGTTAATGGGTAACTAGGCAAAATTGCAAAATACCTTTCACACCAGGAAGGTGCTTGGGCACTGAGCGACAGAGCAGCTGGTGCTGGGGCTTTGTGCACTGATGGCAGAAGTGAGCTGCCTTCTGCCATCAGTTCTCCCTGCTGTGGCAGGGTGGGAGTGGCGACAGTCCCAGGTTGGCAGGCGAGGGAGGCACAGGGGTTGGGCAGTTCTCCAGGAAGAAAAGGATCCATTGCTGCCCAGAAGCCAATTTAAGGGCTCTTTAGGAATCAGAGGTGGCCAGATAAGTAGCAAGAGAGCCAACCTGAGGAAGCTATTCAAATAGGACAATAGATGATGGTGGGAGCCAAGAGGCAACCTTGTGATGAAATCTTGAGATTTTTCAGTTCAGGAATGGGGGCGGAGGCAACAGCACTAAAGATATTAAAGACCAAGTGTCCACTGTGGCTCACAATGGGGCTTCCAAATGCCTGAAGCCAGGAGCTTGCTCCCCAAGTATTCAAAATGGTATAACAAATCTCTGAATTTCTAAAGTCTCCTGTCCTATAGTTTAATCAGTCTGCTTATACAACACCTGACTAAAGAAAACGGGTGGGTAAAAACAAATTAAAATCAAAAAACAAAAAGAAAAAAAGAAATGAGTGGGTTGCTGGGGACCTGGGAATGCGTGAGAGGGAATAATGGAGCATGTGCCCTTGGAAGGGGGCTGGACTGGATGAAACGCAGAGTGGGCAAAGATGTGGCAGCAAGAGGGAACCCTGATAGGACAGGGGATCTGGGGAATTGAGAAGAGGAGTCTATACAGACATGGGGGAGAGGGAAGGTGCTAAAGACAAGTGCCTCCCTGTTGCTTAGGACCAGCATGACTCTCTCCTTTGTAGGAGGGCAGGAGGACACCTTATCTTATTGTAGAAAAGTCCCATGCACTCTTTCTAGGGACATTCTTTAGAAAGCAAACCAAGAATGCCTTCAGGGGTATTTGGATTCATAGCAGCCTCCAAGACATGCAGCCTCTGGCTTCCCACATACACGTCAATGGTCCTCAGGCTTCCGGCCCCAGGCATGGAGAAGGATGGGCTGGGACTTGAAGAGCACATGAGGCCTGGGTTCTACCTTGAGCTCCACCACCTGGACCTGTTCTTCACTTGTAAAATCATCTGTAAGTCATTTCAAGCTTTGTGGATTTGACTTAGAGACATATATATGCCTAGCTTATTGCCACAGGGAAAAGAAGTACTGGCTGCCAGGCCAAGGGGGACGGCAGGGATTGTCATCAAGATTCTGCCACAGGCAGTAATGGATCCCAGACAGTCTGGCCTCACACCAGGAAGTATCAGGTGTTTGGGGAGCTGGATAGAGAAGGAAATGAACAGAAACACCCAAACGTGGGGTAATGGACACCTTGGCAGAATTACAGGCTGCTTCCCACTGAGCATCACCTGGGGGAAGGTGAAAGCTAATTTGCTTCGTAGTCCCAGGGGTAGGAGATGCACTAAGGTGGCTGGAAATCCTGCACATCTGTGATGAGGCAGATCTGGGTTTCTCTAAACTCAACCAAATTCAACAAATATTTGAGTGCTTGCTATAATATTTCTCTGCATTTGGAGGATAATCTGTGGCCTAGCCTCAAAAGACTGTGATTCAAAAGAACTGAGATTTTAAAAAGCTGCATAAAAGAAAGATTAGAATGTACCATGTGGTACTAGATCAGAGTTGGAGACATCAGTATTAACTAATGTTTAGTTATTTATATATGTAATATTTATGAGATTATATATATATACTTATATATGTATATATCTGTGTGTATATATATCTGTATCTATATCTATCTATGTAGCTATATTTATAGAGATATATCAGATTATATATGTGTGAATATATATATATGCACATATGTATACATATATATCAGAGAGGATATGTGCATACATGGGTGAGAATAGACATATATATTCCTACATTGCCAGCTGAGAAGGCCTAGAAGTAGTAACACTCTAATAGCAATGAGCCCACTCAGCACCCTGATCTCAGTTTCCAATATCTCCTCCAGTTGAAGCAATAGGCAATACTTCTTCATCTTTGGAGAAGAATATTAGGGCAGGGAACATGCCACATGAGCCCAGAGCCTCTTATACAGCCAAAAAAGCAAAATGGAAAAAAAAATCAAGTATGTCAAAGGAACACAGGTACCAATTGAAAGTGCTTCTCTAAGGCCAAAGCTGAAACCATTTGAGCAACAAAATATAAAATGCAGTATTGAATTATAACTCAAAGTGTAAAATAAACATCCAAGAGTATACACTGACTTAAATGAATGACTGGATGGTGAATGAATGAATGAATGAACGAATGGGGAGAACAGACAGATCTACCAAAGGAGAATTTATGCAGCTCTTCCTCTCCTGATGCAGAGCCCTCCTGGAATGTGAGCTGCACACTGTGGCTTCCCCCTAAAGAGTATACTCTAGAGAGGGGGCCAGGGAAGGAGAATAACTACAGTGGAGAAACTTGACAAACACTAGCTTAGCCAGGTGAGCAAGGTCAACATCAATAGTAATAAGTCATATTCCAGTCATATTCTGTGGTCTTTCTCTCTCAAACCTATAACTCCTGTTTAACCATAAAATAAATGTCAGATAAACCATACTGAAGGACAATCTGGGAACTATTTGACCAATACTCTTCAAAACTGTCAAGGTCATGAAAAACAAGAGAAGTCTGAGAAACTCACAATCTAGAAGAGCCTAGGGAGCCTGAGGACTAAAGGTTATGTTATCCTGGACAAGATTCTGGAACAAAACAAGGACATTAGGAAAAAAACAAAACAAACAAAGAAACCCGAAGAGAGGATGGACTTTAATAATAACACTCTGTCAATATTGGTTCATTCATCGCCACAAACGGACCCTAATCATAGACAATGTTAAGGAGAAAATTGGGCATGAGGTTTATGGCAACTCTCTGCAATATCCTTGCAACTTTTTTATAAATCTAAAACTGTTCTAAAATTAAAAGTTTAGTAAGAAATAAAAAAAGGCAAAGATGGTTGTGAGGCACAGCCAGGGTCATATAATGCATAGAAGATACCAAAGAAAACAGAATGAGTGGCTCAGTCCCTACCATTGAGGTGCACAGACTCTGTGGGGACAGACTAGTAGATAAAAAGCTAAAAGTAACAGTCTCAACCCATGAGTGCCATTACAAGTCTTGCCATGGAAGTTTAAAAGAACTTCAGAAGAGGTTCATGGTTGAAGTAGGGTTGAACGGCAATCTAGAATAATATAGTCCATGCTCCACGTCCACAGATTTCACATCTGTGGATTCAACCAACTATAGGTCAAAAATATTTGAAAAACAATTGTGTCTCTATTGAACATGTCCAGATCTTATTTCTTGTCACCATACTCTAAATAATAGAGTATAACAATAATTTACATAGCAATTACATTTTACTAGGTGTTATAAATAACCTAGAGATGATTTAAAGTATATGCAAGATGGGGCTGGGGATATAGCTCAGTGGCAGAGCACTTGCCTAGCGTGTGTGAGGTCCTGGGTTCCACCCCCAATACAGGAAAAAAATATATATATATGGATTTGCACAGGTTATATGCAAATACTACATCATTTTATAGAAGGAACTTGAGCATCCACAGATTTTGGTATCTGAAGGGGGTTCTGGAACCATCCCTATGGATACAGAGGGACACTGTGTTCTTAAAGGATGGTCAAGGTGTTTATAGGTGAAGATGGA
Source organism: Xerus rutilus (assembly GCA_028644305.1). Lineage (NCBI taxonomy): Eukaryota > Metazoa > Chordata > Mammalia > Rodentia > Sciuridae > Xerus > Xerus rutilus. The sequence continues at coordinate 62,957,799 of CM053410.1, forward strand.
GAAAGTAGGCATTCCAGACTGGGAATATGGCTTAACTCAAGATGCAGAGGCCAGAAAATTCGGGGCAGATTCTGAGAAGAGCCCAGCCCATCTGAACACTAGGGTGGCCCTACAGAATATTCTGCCAAATCAGGATCCTTGGACAGATCCATTGGGGAAATTCTGCATCTCTTAACCTACTCCTGGGAAGTCACAAAGCCCACTGTGGATAAAGACTCTGAAAACCCTTTAAGCTTTTCAACTCAAGAGTTTCTTAGATTTGTTTGACCTCAGGGCCTTTCATTTCTAGGTGACCCTAATTAACAGGTTTCACAGAAATCCATTAGGGAAATGCTGGCAGATGGATTGAGTAGGTAACAGACAGGGGAGTAGGTCTAGAAAGGTAGCAAGGTGCAAATGTGGAGGCCTGCCGTGTCAGGGTAAGAAATCAGGATGTTACACTGTAGAGAGCCACCAAAGGCCACTATGCTAGGGAGGGTACGGTGACATGGCCTCTGCTGTGCATCAGAAGGGCACCCAGAGCAGGGCAGGGGGATGATCAGAAGGAGAGAAGGAAGGAAAATTCCTGAAGAAAACAATGGAATGAACCAGGACAAGCTGCAAGAAAAAGATGTTAAGTTTTCAGAGATAGAAGCAGCAAGACTCAGGGAGTGATTGAACCAAGGGTGGGGGTCAGGGGCAAGAGGGAGCGAGATGAAGAGGAAAGGGCGGGCGAAGAGTGGGGGCACCATAGCTGGGGGACAGGCCGGCCCCACCAGTCTACAGTTGATCCCTCTCTGCTGTTCTCTTTTCTGTATCCCAAAGGACCAAGAAAGCAGCACCCTCCAAAGTCTCCCTGGGCAAAGGGCACAACACAATAAATTTAATCTGAGCAATGAAATTTTAAAAAATAGTATTGGATTATAACTCAGGAGATAAGATAAACACTCAGGAGTATATTCTGATATAAATCAATCAATGAATAAATAAATGCGGGAGAACAAATCTTCAATAAAGAACAATCTCAAATAATTTATGTAGATTCTAATCTATATAAAGGCACCCAACCTCCTGCTGCCCTTCTGCACCACTGAGAAGCAAAGCCTTTCTGAGAGGCGCAGGTTCAAATCCTCTTTCCACCACTTTGCAGCTGGGTAACCCGCCAAGTTTCTCGACCTTTCTGCTTTAGTTCTCCTGTTAGCAGGAGAGTGAAAATAATTCCAACTTGGTTGGCTTATCAGGGGTTAATATATATTCATTGCTTAGAATAGTATCAGTTATATAGTAAGTGCTTCCTTTGGCTTGGAGTGGGTTAGGGCGCCAGTGTTGAGAGGAAGGAAGGGAGGGGTCTATGGAAGCCCTGCAGGAGGCTAAATTCAAAGGGCTCTCAGCAGAGCAGGTCCTCAGGGGTGGCAGCCCAGGTGTGAGATGGGAAAGCAGGGCCCAGGCTTTCCCTGCCCTCTGGGTTGCCCTCTCGCATATGGTCCCTTCCTTTTCCCAGATGCACACCGGTAATTAGAGGACCAGGATTTCTGTCTCCAAGCACCTCCAGGCCCTTTGGGAGACAAGTTGTGAATGAGACCACTACCCAGCTTTGCGAAAGGGACCTTGGAGGGCCAGCTGGCCTCCCTCCGCCTCAATTACAGCCTCTGTCCACCCGCAGGCTCTGAGAGTGGCCCCGGCTGCAGTCTGGCAGGGGAGGGGACTTCATCCGGGTGAGAATTCTGGAAGTAGAGGCACACTGCTGTCCCCCCTCACCAGCCTCCTCCCTTCTGGGCTTCCCTCACCTTTGTCTCCAGAACAGCCTCCCCAGCCCCAGCATTCTGTGCCTCTGCTGAAAGCAGATGGAGGGGAGGGGCTGCCAACCCCCTCCCCACTACCCTGGCTCTTTCCCCCTCCTCTGTCCTTTCAAGCTTTTCCTTCTGAGCTAATGCTGCTGAGCTGGGAGGAAAGGACAGACAGAGGGGAGGTGTGTCCTTGAGTCTGAGCTTGTGGTGAGACTATGAGTGGGCGGTGGAGGCAATGGATTCTCCGGGATGAATGGAGCCCAAGTCTTTGGAAAGCAGCCTCTTTTGTTGGAAGCTGGGAGAAGCCTGAAAGCTAAACAAAACCACAGATGAAGTTACTCCTTTCTTGCTCCTTTCCTCTTCCTTAAAGGTGCTTAAGTCACCAACAGACCCATTGTAGCATAGGAGTTAAGAAGGCAGGGTTCAAATCCTGGCTGCACCAATGACCAATTCTGTGGCTTCCAGCAGAGTTGAGGCCTTCTCTGTGCCTCAGCTTCCTCATCTGTTAAATGGGAGCAAGAGCACCTACCTGAAAGAGCTGAATGAAGACTGAACAAACCTCATGCGAAGTGCTTAGGACAGTAGCTCACACAGAAGCACTCGAAACACACCAGCCACTACTGGCTCTGGTCAGAGGCCTCCATGGAAGTCCAGAAAGGCCTGCTTCAGTGACAGGGGCTTCGGCTGAGAGGCAGGAGGCCTGGATTGGCATCCTGGGGTTGCACAAACTCAGTGCTTCATCAGCACATTGCACAGCTGCCCCATCGGCCGGCTGGGGAGATGGACGCTTGTCTTGCCTACGCATCATAGGTTGCGTGTGAGAATGATGAGATCACATTTGGCAGGAGGCATTTCTGAGATATTTAATTGTCTTTGTATTCTACTCCCCTGCCCCCGATTTGAACAGGTCACCAGGTTTCAAATTCCTAACTTCAATGACATCAGGTAGGACAGGGAGCAGAACCAGTGGCATTATTTAGTGAAAGCTTCAGGCTGCTAAGAAGGTGATTTTAACCAGGTGCGGTGGTAATCCCAGAGAGTTGGGAGGTTGAGGCCGGAGGACTGTAAGTTTGAGGCCAGCCTCAGCAACTTAGTGAGGTCCTGTCTCTAAATAAAATTTTAAAAAGGTTGAGGATGTGGCTGCATGGTAGAGCACAGCTCGGTTCAATCCCCAGTACTGGGGGGGAAAAAATTAAATAAATAAATAAATAAAACAGAACAAGATGTTTGTTGAATGTCCAAATTCGTGGGCTGACATTCCCATCATCTGTTATACACAGGTTCCAAAGTTTACAAAATGCAGAGTGCCAGAAACACAGTCCATGACTCGACTATTAATTACCTAATTATTTTGGTCTAAAAATGCTTGGTAAGAGGGGGATGGGGAGGTTCGACAGGGCCAGAAAAGGTTTGGGCTGGAGCCCTGGAGATATTGTGCCTGCTTTTAGCAGAGCTGTTTGGGCGCTGGGGGAGAATGGCAGAAGACTGTCTGGGGCCCTGGACTTGACCCTGGGGAAGCCATTTCCTTGCATGTCACTCTCCCAGCCACTTCCCTCCTGGGTGGCCCACTTCGCCTCCTTGAGATTCCCTGATTCCTTTCTCCCCTGAGGTTCCAGCAAGAGACACCAAGCATAGAGGGGACAGAGTTGGGCCTGTGCCCAGGAAGCCTACTCTGTGGCCTCCTCAGCATTTCTAGGAGCTGCATTTCAGTCTTGGGAAGGAAAAAAGGAGAGAGAAAGAGACCCAGAGAGTCCCTGAGCCCTGAAACCTGAGCTGAGCCTGGCTTAAGGAAGTGCAGCTTCCAGGAGGGAGTCTGCCTTTCTCAGGCTACAGCTTCCTCTCAACTGCTGGGGAGGGAGGCTGCTGGGAGGCCAGGGCCTCCAGGACAGGGTTCTCGCTCTCCCTGGTCACCTCCTTGCACAGAATTCCTATGTGTTCCTCTCAATGGCTTGGAGGAGACCCTGAAAGTCTCCAGGATTCATCAACAGCCCATCTCTAAGAGAGGGCCTGGAATCATTCCTTTTGGTAAAGGAGAAACTGAGACTCAGAATGGCGACCAGGGAATAAATTCTTACAATTATGAAAGAGAACCAATGGGCCAGGCCACTGGGCTGATGAAATGCTTATCTTTTCTCTCCTCTTGAGGGCTCTTCTGCCTTCAAGCTTCAGAAAACGGTTCCACACTGGCAGCCCTCACCGCCCTAAGCTGAACTCCAAACCCAGGAGGCTGGGGTTTGGGATGGAGTGGAGAACGTGCAGTGAACTTAGAAAAATGAACTTGGAGCCAGCATGGTGGTGCACACCTATGATCCCCACAACTGGGGAGGCTGAGACGTGAGGACTGAAAGTTTGAGGCCAGCCTCTGCTACTCAGCAAGACCTTGTCTCAATATAACAAATACAAAGGGCTGGGGGTGGAGTTCACCCTGGTTTCAGTCCCAGTACTGGGTGGGAGGAGAACTTGGGAAGAACCAGAGGGATCTCACACCTAGCATGTCATTGCTTTGTTTTAAAAATCATCCAATTTAAGAAAGGTAGCTGGAGCCGGGTGTGGTGGCTCACGCCTGTAATCCTAGCAATTTGGGAAGCTGAGGCAGGAGAATCGCGAGTTCAAAGCCAGCCTCAGCAACGTCAAGGCGCTAAGCACCTCAGTGAGACCCTGTCTCTACATAAAACACAAAATAGAGCTGGGGATGTGGCTCAGTGGTCGAGTGCCCCTGAGTTCAATCCCCAGTACTAAAAAAAAAGAAAGGTAGCTGGGGAGAAAGGTGACAGAGATAATTAAATGGGCACATTCCTCTGAGATGGGTAAAAGACAAATACCTTGACAGGTGCCTCACTGGGTGTTTATTGTTAACTAACAGGAAGTGTGTGAGAAGCACTTCCTTTGAGCTAAGTGCCTTATGGAGTTCTCCCAACCACCCCCATGAAGCAGGGTCTTTAATCTCTACCACAGGGATGAGGAAACAGAGGCTACAGATGCCTGCCTTGTGACATAAAGACCCTGTCAGAAAGGAGACTGTAAGTGTGAGAGGGTCCAGGCCGAGGACCTCAGGGCCAGGGGACAGACAGCAGTGGGACACTAACTCTCCTGCTTTCGGTTTTGCCCACAGGCAGATGTGGCCCTGAAAGATACCATTAGGCCTCGCTCTCTGAGAGCCCTGGATCCCCCACCCACTCCAAGTTGGAACCTCAGGAGGGCTCGAACAGAGTCATGGGCAGCGTGGCACTGCTGCCCACGGTGCCCACCACTCTTCTTCTACACTGCAGCCCCTCCCCCAAAATACTTTTTGATTTTAGACAAGTTTCCATGGCAACCCAAGTCCCCATCAGCCAGAAGGTTACCATGGCGACTCAACTTGGCTGTGCGTCCACAGCTAAGGACGGCCCTGTACCTTAGCTGGCAGGCAGGACACATGGGAAATCAAGTGAAGGGAGGACTGAGGACGGAGGCCTGGGATGGCCTCCTCCTGCCAGGTCTGGCGGGGAGGTCTCCGAGCAGTCATCAGCTCAGTCCCTACTAGGACTGAGAAATGTGGGTGCGGGATCTCCCTGTTGCTCAGTTCTCCCTCCTAGGCATCGACCCACCTGGACTCAGATGATGCCCCCTTTCCAGAGCAGCATCTTCCGGGCCCTGCCCTTCCCTCGCATCTTAACTCTCTGAGGAATCCATCCCTAACTCTACCTGGCTTCCTCAACTCAACTCCTCAACATTCTCTCAGTATTTACAGACTCCATTTACACTGTCCCGACTACTCTAGAGCAACATCCCAGGTGTAGGCTCTGGGGGGCTGGTACTCAACTGCTGCGCCCCTCGCTGTGAGCCACGGCTGTATCCATCCCAACTGTCCCCTGCCTGCCTTCCCTACTCAACGCTCTGGCTCTTGACCTCTTGACCCCCATCAGGCTAGAGGCTCTCTGTGGGCAGGGCCTGCTTTCTTTCTTTGCATTTCTTTCTTTCTTTTTGGTACCGAGGATTAAACTCAGGGGTACTCTACCACTGAGCCACACCCCCAGCCCTATTTTGTGTTTTATGTAGAGACAGGGTCTCACTGAGTTGCTTAGCACCTCGCTGTTGCTGAGGCTGGCTTTGAACTCGCGATTCTCCTATCTCAGCCTCCCAAAGTGCTGCGATTACAGGCATGCGCCACTACGCCTGGCCTTTCTTTGCATTTCTGTATTGAGCTTAGCTAAGGAAGCAGAGGGTTAGGAAGTTGAGAATGGCCAATACTAGGAATGGCTGATACTAATGGGCTTGATGCTCCCAGTGGCGAAAATGAGGAGAGAGCTGAAAGGTCGGTTCTCACTTTGAGGAAGGCTGTGGATAATTGAGGCTTCTACTTCAGCCATTTCACTGTCTCCCAATCTCCCTTCCATCTTACCACTCCCCAGCTACGATGCCAAAAGTCGAGAACAGAAATGAAATCTGCTCAGTGTGAGCCTCCCACGACCATCCCTTACAAATGCACTCTCGCTTTGCTCGTATATGCCACAGCCCATCTGCGGGGCCCTGCCTGCCCACGTGCTGGAAGCCTTGGACTAGAATCTTAAAAGCAATCCATCAAATGCGGGGACACATTCTTACTGTGTTCAGAAATAAAATTTTAAAACTTCTAGTGCATTCTCACAGAACCTAAAACAATAGTCATTAAAAAAACAGTGAAAGTATAGGATTAAGTTTGCTTTTTTTTTTTTTTTTTAGCCTGTGAAAATTGTTCTGTTTAAAATTAACAGCAGTACTTTTGTATAAACTGGAGTCAGATTTTTCTCTGACTCTAGTTTGGGAAAAATTGGCCAGTGGGCAAAATTCTGCATTTGGGCCTAAGATGTGCTCCAGAAGAGCTGTAGTTAGTTGTCACCCTGGCATCGCCACTGGGTTATGGGATCCACAAGGCAGTCATGCCTGAGTCTGTTGGGCTGTGAGTTCCCAGAGCTCTGTCTGTTTGGTAGGTTCTTTACAGAATGCAAACTAGGCCTGTCTCCAAAAGCATCTGAGTCCACCTCTGACCTCAGGGACACAGGCTGCTGGCTTTTAAAGCATCATGACTGTCCCCTTGCGGGTTCACTTTTTTCTGTGACCTCCAGGCAGCCAGCCAAGTCTATGGTGTCTAGAGTAGCAGTAGAAGCTTAAGACAAAAACATAACCTCTCTGTGCCCCCATTTCATGCCCATACACTATGGATAATGATGACAAGATCCCCTGCTCCTAAAGTGGTTGCGAGGATCGCCTGACCTATTATATGTAAGGTGTCTAGAACAGAGCCTGGCACAAAGAAAGTGTCCTGGTATGCAAAATCTGGGTAATTCTTTCTCACATCCAGTTCCCAGGGACCTTCTGCTTGAAAATTCTTTTCAAGAATTTCTGTTTAGGCCAGGGTTCTTCAAATTGCAGGCTGCCAGCTTATTTGTGGATCATAAAATGAATTTAGTGGATTGCAATAAACAATTTAAAAAAATACATGCCTATAATCCCAGCTACTTTGGAGGGTGAAACAGGAGGATTGCAAGTTCAAGGCCTGCCTGGGCAACTTCACAAGACACTGTCTCAAAGCAATTTTTTTTAAAAAAGGCTGGCAGAGGTAGAGTACTCCTGGCTTCAATCCCCAGTGCTGCAAAAAAGAAAAAGAAAAAAAAACATATACAATAAAATAGAAAATCAAGTACATTCCATATAGTTTTGTTTCATCAAAATTTGGACTCAATATGGTTCTGGTTTGCCAGAAAAAGCATTTCTGATTGAGGCAGGGGATGCCAAGGTTAAAAAAAAAATTTAGATTCATATCTGTAGGCTGCTGTCGAGTAGTGACAACCTTGGGGTAAATGAGGTCTTGGCTCTGTCCTGAGAGAAAGCAGAAAAGGAAGAAGAGACAAGGAGGCACTGGAAGGCTGAAGAGGAGAGAGGAAACTCTGTGGACAGGGTGGGAAACAGACAAGGGTGCAAAGGACCATGATGGCAGAGACAGTCTTGTATCTCTCACATTTTTGCCTAAGTGGAGACTGTTCCTTACGGCGAACCAGAGAGCCTCTGTTAAAGGTGGACCTCAAGACCACCTGACAGCGCTCATGGGAGATAAAGGCCAGCTTCAGTGTTCCAACCAGGGGCATGACTCCCCCTGGGAATCCCCAGTCAAGGGCTCTTTTGTGGCCAGGTCTGCTGACCAGACAGCAGTGAGAACACCCAGTGCCTGCAGAGACCTCTGCCTCTTCCCCCCATGTGTGACTCCCAGGGACCACAAGGAGTTTTCACATCTATGACCTCATCTGGTCATCCCAACAGCTCTATGAGCTGGGAAGGACGGAGCAAATATTACCCTCTGCTTAAAAAGAGATAAGCAAATGAGAACCCAGGAGGTTAAATAACTTGCTCAAGGTCACAAGGAACACTGTTGGCCCCACCACATACCTCCCTGTTGATCCAGCCAAGGTCCATGCACCCGCCTAACCTGTGTCCTGCCTGCCTAGATGTCTGTGCAGATGGGGTGGGCAGGAGGTGGGGAGCTTTGAAGCGGGCACCTTCACACAACCGGAGCTCCCCTGTTCATCCCATCAAAGAAGAGAGGGAGGAGAGTTAACAACAGCACAGGGAGATGGGACACCAAGATTTAGTGTGAGCTACAGTCTGGAGAAGATAAAAACCTCCCTGACAGCAGGGACCTCTTCTATCCTTCTGCTGTGACCCCAGCATGTCCTGTGCTCAGTCATATGTGTTGCCTAAGGAAGTAAACAAAGTAGCTCCTTGGAGGTCACCTGTAACGCTTAGAATTAGGCACACTTAGGGCAGCAACAATCACAGCTACCCTAACACTGAGCGCCCTGTACTGCTCTTGCCTCTGAAGTTGCAGATGGGATGACTGCCTAGCCATGGCTATGATCATTTCCATCACATCAATGCCACTGTGATCACCACAGCCAAAACCATCACCACCATCACCACCCCTTCACTCTAAAACCTTCCCCAAGATCATCACCATCGCCTCTACTACCACCACCAAAATATCACCATCATAACTACCACCAGCCACCACCACCAGCTACCCTTACCAAAACCATCACTATCATCTTGACCACCAGCACCCAAACCATCATTATCATCTCGACCACCAGCACCAAAACCATCATCATTATCTTGACTACCATTACCAAAATTATCACCACCGCCAAAACTGTCACTGTCATCTCGACTACCATAAGGATTACCATTACTGCCACCGTCGCCAACATCATTACCACCATTAACAAAAGCAGCAGCAGCAGCTCTGCCACCATTACCATTATGGCCATCATCACTGCTTACCACTACTAGCAGCATGATCACCACCACATGTTCCTGCTCTGGACACTGTGATTGCCCTGCCCCTTTATTGCTGAGTTTGGTTTGTATGAATCTCATGTGTCCTAAGTGGGGCTGGGCTGAGTTTTTTGGGTTTTTTTTGGGGGGGGGTTGGCAATACTGGAGGTCAAACCCGGAGCTTCACAAATTCTAGGCAAGCACTGTATTCTAGGCTGAGGCCCCCTGAGCTAGTTGACCTTTCCAAAAAGGCATCTTTACTAGAAAATGAGAAGGTCTGTGGTTTTTAATCAAATTTATGTGCTTTATACATAAGAACCTTTCATGTAGAGGCAACATAAAGTATGATGGTTTTTTTTCAAAAGTGAAAATGAAAAGCAAATCATGTATCTAAGAAAACATGAATGCACAGGAGCAGAAAGGCTAGTGGGGTCCAGAAGCCTCATCCTAGTGTCACCAGAAACCTCGCTGTGGGCTCAGGGGATGCAGTCAACCATGCTCACAAGCCGCTGTCCCTTCCCCCAGGGTGTCCCTGGTCCATTCTTCTGCCTCTCCACTTTGGCTTTCTCCCTGGAGCCTGCTGGGGCCGTGCAGGGGCTCATTTGCAGGCAGAGACCTAGGAGGAAAGCCAGGGCTGGGCGTGGATGAAGGGTGACAGGCAGAGGGAGCAGCAGGGTCAATGCCTCAACACATGGCTCTCTAGAACAAGGCTTGTGAAGTGCCCATTAGCAAACATCCATTTCATCCTTAAAAATGCCCCCATGCAGAAGTGACGAAGCCCAGCTCATTTCTACCTGAGATCAGAGCCTGCAAAAGCCATTAGCAAAAGCCATCAGGGTAGGTACACTGGGGAAGCTGGTGGGGGGACGTGAGCCCCCTGGCTCTGGGGCTGAAATACCAAGCCCTCACCCATCTGCTCTGTGACAGGAACTTGGGCTGCTGCAGACGAGGCCTCATTCTCCTGCCTCCTGCTGTTACTTTTCTGCAGAGGTAAACAGAGGCAGTCTCCAAACCCCAGGAGACCTCAGCAGGGATAGGACATGGGTTCTAGCTTTTAAGTGCCTCAAACTGAGACCACCACACTTAGAATTTCCTGGGCCTGAGGCCAAGGCCTGTGATGAGACACTGACCAGTCAAATTGGCCCACCCAAGGCCTGGTGAGACCCTCTGTCCTCAAGGGAATGTCATTTCCCTACACACAGAGCTGCTGCTGGCCAACACCCACAGCCATGGAAGCCACCTTGGACTGGCCCTTGTGTTTCACTGAGCTATTATATGAGCCTCCATGGGAGGGAAGAACTGAGGAATACATCTTAAAAGCTTATTTATGAGGTTTAAAAGCCACAGGGAGGGAGAGGTACACTTGTTACTTGACCCTAAAACCTCAGCAGATACAGTTTTTAAAATTCATGGGTCAGGCCAGTAGCAGCTATTTGCTGAGGTGCCACTGTGACAGGCAGCATGTCTTTCCTCCCCCAGGTCAACTACTTAAAATAAAAAGGATCAGGGTACACAAATAGAAGTTGAGAGACATGGATCTCGGTCCTTGATTTGCCACTGATGTGCTGAGTGACCTTGGGGTGAATTTTGTTTCTTAGCACTTCAGTTTCCTCATCTGTTAGATAGGGGCTTGGGCTGGGATGTAGCTCAGTGGTACAGTGCTTGCCTAGTATGTGCGAGGCCCTGGGTTTGATCCCCAGCACCAAACACACACACACACCAAACGAATGAAAAAAAAAGGGCTTGGGTTCTGGGCACTGAGGTCCCCACCTAACTTGACATTCTAAGATGAGCCTGAGTCCCACTTTCTTCCTCTCACTGCAAAGAGCACACATCTGCCAAGGGGACAGAGCTTATTTCAATCCTTCATTTCAAGGACTTGCTGCAACCAAGACAACATGGGGAAGCAGATCACTTGATTAAGGAGCTGGGCACAGTGGTGCACAGCTATAATCTCAGCAACTCAGGAGGCTAAGGCAGGAAGATTGCAAGTTCAAGGCCAGCCTTAGAAACTTAGCAAGACCCTGTCTCAAAGTTTGAATAAAAAAAAAAAAAAAAAAAGACTGTGGGTGTAGCTTAGCGCACCCTGGGTTCAATCCCCAGTACTGCAAACAAACAAAACTTATAGGGGGAAAAATCACTGTACCAGGAGGTGGGGGAGTTCTGGGTGATCCTGAGCCAACTCCCGGTCCTCTCTGAGCCTTGATTTCCTCATCTGCAAAATGAAGGGTTTGCATTTCATCTTCAGACCCCTCTGACTGGGACACTGTGATGCTGTGTTTGTCACCATGTCAGGGGTAAGTGCCCATGTCCCAGGTGGGTTGCAGCTCATATTGATGAAGAGGCATCCCTCGACCTCACCTGGGAGCCTGGCTTCATGGAGAAGATGCAGGTGCCCTCATCTCCCTCCCTGACTCTCATTTTTAAAATTCCATTCAGGGAAATCCTGACAAGGAACATGCCAGAGGGTGGCTGCCTGCTGGCTCTAGATGGAGCCCTATACTGCTCTGCTTCCCAGAAACTCTGGATCCTGGAATCCACAGGCCCTCAAAATCTCAGGCAGGAGGGAGTGAGAGTGAGTGCCGGCCAGTCCCTGCCCAGGGGAAAGGCAGTGTCCAGCAGCTCTGCCCCATTTGCCTTCCCCTCCAGGTTCAGGCAGGAGGAATCTTCCAGGCTGGCAATGAGCTAAGGACATCAGCTGCCCCAGGGATGGGCATAGAAGGAGGTGCCCTGGGCTTTCTCCCCTCGAAATTCCCAGGACTCATTTATGATAAAGGCAAGCCCTTCAAGTCTAATCTCTGTCCTGTTCCTAACATTTTCTCCTGATTTCTCCTCAGTGAATAGAAAAGACAGTTGCACTATTACCCTCAGTAAACACGCCACACCCCATCTGCCCCCCCCCCAGATTTCTTTCCTCCATATAGAGCTGCTTAAGATAATGTATGATTTTTCCCCCCTAAGGAGGAGGCAAGACAAGCGTTGTGTAGAGACGGATCCCCTTTCCAGTGATGTCTGGCTCAGGCTGACGCTTGCGTCTGTTTGCATTCCCTAAACATATTCCTAGCCAAGGAGCTAGGGAGAGGCCAGAGATGAGGGTGGGGCTGGCCTCCTAGTTCCTCCAAGGGCAGCTCACAGGACTCAGCTGGGAATAGGGGCATTGGAAAGGTGCTGTGCCCAGAAGCTGGCGAGCCTCTGAAGCCCCGCCCCCTCACCCCTGGCAACTTGCTGCCCCAGACCTCAGATCTTAACCTGTCACTCACAGATCCCTGCTTCCTCACTTCCAGGTATTCAAAATAAATACCAGTCTTAGTCAAAAGTGACTAGAAATCAGAAAAGGAAAACTGCTACCCCAAAATCTCAAGAAGAGTGGTTCAAGATCAATGGAATGGTTTTTTTTTTCCCCCTCCTTCTACACTAACACAGATAATGGAGAGATGAGGGTATTTGCAACATGGATGGCAGAAACTCAAAAAGGCAGCAAGTTTGCTGTCAGGCTGGAAACGGGCAAGAGGCAGGGGCAATTCTGGCCTCTTAATGAGGATTCTTCCACAGTGAAACTCAGAAAAGGAACCAGGAGTTCTGAGCATCCTGGTCACCCCTCCTCCTTGTCTCTCAGTCAAGGGAGGGCCAACAGAAACCCAGCTACCCCTAGGAGAGGGCCTCTACTGCCCACCTGTGCTCTGCCCTGGGCTCTGCCGAGAAGGAAGCTTTCCCAAGGTTGTCCTGCACCTGGTGATTTCCTACACCTGGTAGTGCTAGTGATCAGTAGGGAAGAGACAGAGGGTGGGAAGAGAGTGAACCCCACTTCCAGGAGCCCCAGTTTCTAGGACAGCAGCTAGACTCTTTTTTTTTTTAATATTATTTTTTAGTTGTAGATGGACACAATATCTTTATTTATTTTTATGTGGTGCTGAGGATCGAACCCAGTGCCTCACGCATGTGAGGCAAGCGCTCTATCACTGAGCCACAACCCCAGCCCCGCAGCTGGACTCTTAACCATGAGCACCAGGAAGGCAGGGTTGGAGGCCTAAGGAGAGCAGACTGTACTCAGAAAACATCTGCAACACTGGCCCCAGAAAGGAGGGGAGAATGCAGAGCAGTCTCAGTCAGCAGGAGTGCCCCAGGCCACTAAGGATGGCCACCTGGAGGATTTCTTGAGTGTGGCAAAGGAGGTGCGGTGGGAGAATGGGGATGTGCTTTGGAGAGAAGGTTGGAAAGGAAGAACGGAGGGTGGGAGGATGCTGGCACTTCTCAAGCAAAGGCAGAGCTCAGGCAGATGCACGCATGTGCACTGGCATGTCTGGCTTTTGAATGTGCAGTCTGGGTGGCGTCTGGAAAGGAGCTAGCATCCTGGGGGGTGACACTTCTTGAGCACAGGCTGGTGCACACAGGTAGGGGCTGATGAACCAGTCACCTGGTGGACACGGACATGATGAGACAGCATGACAGGGATGGGGGAGAAAGAAGGGACCAAGTGAGCTGATGGCAGGCTTTGCGGGGGGGGGGGGCAGGTTAAAGGCAGTTAGGGCTCAGGAGGAAGGGTCCAGGAAAATATAGGACTCTGCAGAAAGAGACTGAGGGCTGCTGAGCACAGAGGTTGTGTCTCTGTCACCAGAATGGAGAGCCCTGAGACAAGACCTGTGTGTCCCTGTCTGGCTAGTGGATGCTTGCGTACGGGGATATCTTCCTCATCAGGACCGGGAGCTCCTGAGAGCCAGGCTTATGTCTCCCACCTGAGACTCAGGTGGGGTTCCCTGAGGGCAGGAGCCATGTTTCCTTCCTCTACAACCCAGCATGGAGAGGATGCTAGGTAACAATGAAATAACACTGCAAAACTCTTGTATAGGCTGCTGTTCAATGTGCTAGGCATTGAGCCCAGTGCATTACCTGCATTATCTCATTTAATCATCATAGCAATCCTGTAAGGTAGATTGGGGCTACAACTCTGGTCCTTAAAACTTAGAGGATACTGAACCCATTTAACAGATGAGGAAAATGAAGCTCAGAGGAGTTAAATGGCCTAGGATCTCAAAGCTAGTTAATACAAAACAAAGATTGGAACTCAGTTCTGTATGACCCCATAGCCCGTGCATTTGGCCACTATATTCTGTGTTCTCCCTGCCAAGATCCCAAAAGAACAAGAGCAATGACTTGAATTGCTGTGAACAGCTTGAGTTGAGAGGCTGAGAACTTTACAACTGTGATCTAGTGATACAATTTCAAGGGGAAACCCAATCTCTGCAGAGTGTGGGAAGATGGCAAGAATCCATCCTGTGCCCAGGCGCAGGCTGGGCTCCTCCAGCTCAGAAGCAGGGCTAGATCCTCTGTGGCTGGTTTCTTCCCATCTGCCATTGGACACCCCACCCACTAAGGCAAAGCCAGGGGCCCCTGCTCCAGCTCAACACCCTGGCCACCCTGACTGTAACTCTAGCCTCATGCCTGCAGGAAATAAAGGGTCTGCACCAAACTCATCCACCTGTTCCCCCATGAGAGAAGGAGAGGCCAGGATGTCTTGGCATTGGTCCTCCTCAGATGTCTTCCCAGCTGTGTGATAACAGGCCACTAGGGTTGATCTTATGTCTCAGTCTTGAGAGGAGCCTACAAAGACTATCAGGAGGGTTGCTGACCACTAGAGCGCAGACAAGCCCACAGTAAAGCCATGGATCAAGCCTGAGTGCCCATCCCTGCCCAGAAATGAGGATGTTGCCTGTTTTTACTCTGATCTAGATGGGAGCCAGGCCTGGGTTAAGGGCTGGGAATGGGTAATAAACTTGATCTGAAAGTGCTGTCCTTTGACAATCTTCCACACATCGCGGTCTGTACACTTTTTTCATAGTTTCTGCTATTTTTCTCTTCACTCTGGTTTAAATAACCACTGGGCTAACATATAACCTTAAAAACCTTTGGCAGAACAAAATTCCTTTCTCCTTGTGATGGGTCCATCAGAGCACCCTCTCTGTCCCCTTGGGTAAACTTGGCTGATCTATCAGAGGAGGCACAGAACTGTGGGCATCCTTATTCTGCCATGTGGATGGACCAGAGGCAGAAGTCAGCCTGTGGTACAAAAGATGAATCAGATGTGTACGGAAAACCCAAGGAACAAAAAGCAAGAATGCCAAAGAGGCAAAGATGTTCAATAAAACTAGCTCCTTTCCCCCCAGAAACCTGTCTGGTTCCTGAATTCCAGCCCTGCAAGAAAGCTCTGTTCCCTATAATAATCTCCCTCCTTCCTTATCTCTCTCTCTCTCTCTCTGTCACAGCTGGCCCCAACATGATTCAAAATGCATTTTTAAGGGTCTGAGCAAGATATCAGAGCTGAATTGAAATAGAGTCAATGACTGGAGCTAAACTGTGAATGAAATCCATTGAGATTACTGGTCACCACTGATGGGGGTCAGAAGAGCAAGAGTGGTTAGGAGGAGAAAGGACAAGATGACTGTAGGCCTATGGGGAAGATGAGAAGAGAAGTACTTATTGATCACTATGGTGTGCCAGATGCTCTATTCCTACTCTTCTATGTGATACTCACAATTACCCACAAGTGCAGAGTTAGCCCCAATCTATGGATGAGGCATAGGGTCAAAGAAGCCCAGAGCCAGCCAGCCAGTGAGCATTAGAGTTTGCATAGACCTTCATATGTATGACTCCAAAGTTTCCTGGCACCCCAGATAATCAGAGACCCAGAGATGCATGGGGCTCCAGGCCAAGAGCTGATTCCAAAAGTCTTGGTGCACATTCATCCCCTGTAGCAGACAAGCTGGCCATTCTGGAACCACCAGAAAGGGTGTGCAGAGTGGAAACATGCATGCAGATGGTTTGAAAGTATATCAGCCACAGACCCCACAAAATGTCCCCAGCCTGACGGCAGGTTATCCAAGTAGGTCCCAGGGATGTGCTAGGCTCCAGTTCCCAGAATCACAAAATTCTGACAGGAGACCTCAGCAGGGGACACCACCACCACCACCCCTATTCATAATGAGGGGTCTGGGCAGCTGCCCAGGAGGGTTTACCATGACTGTGGGACACTACAAGGCCAGCTCTCTCCATGTGTGGGCAGTATGGCCCATCAGTTAAGGAAGCAGGTGCTCAAGGCAGACTGCCTGGGGGTCATACCCAGGCCCCTACCCTACCTGGCTGTGTGAACTTGGAGAAGTTACTTAATCTCCCAGTTTCCTCACTGGTAAAATGGGTGGAGAGGAATAGTATCTAAATCTGTTGTTCTGACAATTAGATGAATTACTGCATATAAAGTGCTTAGAACAGTGTCTGGTGCATAAAACAAAAAGTGATAAATATCCTAAGTATCAGATCTTCTATGAAGCCAATGTCCCCCCCTAGATGTAACTTTATAGAAAATCTAATCTAGAAATCAGGGGCTACTGGCAGAGGGGCAGTGCGAGGGAAAGCAAAAGGGAAGCTGTGTCCTAGAATGCAGAGGGGCTGACATTTACAGCACCAGTCACATGCCAGCTTTCTCCCATTCAAGGTCATGTCCAGTCCTTCCAGAGCTGGAAGCTGGGGAGTCTAATCCCTGTTTTATCAATAAGGAGGCAGAGGCTCAGGCAGGGAAGTGGCTTATTCAGGATCCACAGCTAAAACTTTGGGAGGCTGAGACAGGAGAATCGCGAGTTCAAAGCCAGCCTCAGCAACAGCGAGGCGCTAAGCAACTCAGTGAGACCCTGTCTCTAAATAGGGCTGGGGATGTGGCTCAGTGGTCGAGTGCCCCTGAGTTCAATCCCCAGTACCAAAAAAAAAAAAAAAAAAAAAACGATCCACAGTTAATGAGCAATAGATTCAGGATTCAGTCAGAAGGGCGAGAAGAACAGTCTGTCCTAGGCTAACATCTTGGGCTTCCACTCATCCTGACTTCTAGCCATCCTCATCCAGGCCACCTTGGCCATCATCTTCTTTTGCATCTACCTAGGAAGTCTCTGAGAGCCTTTGTGCAACTCCAAGTCTCTGTTCTGTCCAGCACTAGCCATGACTGTGCCAGAATTTCCCACCTGTGCTTCCCACAATGGACAGTGACAGCCTTGGGGAGCAGGGTACCTGGCAAACAGTCAGCACTGAGGAATGTTTGCAGAGGGCAGGAGAAAACTGATTCATTTAGACCTGGGCTCTCAAGACCATGGCAAACCTGGCTGAGCCTAAGTTCTAGAAGGCAAGGGTAGCAGAAATGCTACTTGTCATGCAAGAGACAGTACAGCCTAGTGGCAAAATTAGGAGCCTGAATCAAGCCTTGTTCAAATCCCAGCACAGAGCTGTGGACATCCTTGTTCTGCCGCGTAGACCAGGGGCAGAAGTCAGTTCATGGTGACATAAACTTGCCACATGCTTTTGGGCAAGTTGCTTGGCATTCCTTAGGCTCCACTGAATTTTCTCATATCTAAATCTTCTGTAAGAGTGGGGTTACCAGCCAGAAGAAATGCACCAGTAGGGCCACCCAGTTATTTAATACTACAAAACACTCCTCTATAGTAGGTAAGTGAATGTTTCTTTGAGTGCTCCTGTGCTCCCCTTGCCACTTAAGCCATCTGGAGCCTTGCTCTAGGACCACTACAGTCCACCAATCACCGTTTTTGTTTCGTTTTGTTTTGTTTCGGTTTTTTATGTGTGTGTGCTGGGGATTGAACCCAGGGTGCTTAACCACTGAGCCACATCCCTAGCCCTTTTTTATGTTTTATTTAGAGACAAAGTCTTGTTAAGTTGCTTAGGGCCTCGCTAAGTTGTTGAGGCTGGCTTTGAACTTGTGATCCTCCTGTCTCAGCCTCCAATCACAGATATAACACTTGACATAATAGGACTCTCCCTCCCAGAGTGGACTCCAGCATTATAGCCCCCCAGAGTTGTTAAATATTTCACATGTGAGCCTTAATATAATATCTTTTAATATCTTTTTTTTTTTTTTGGTGGTGGTGCCGGGGATTGAACCCAGGGTCTTGGGCGTACAAGGCAAGCACTCTACCAACTGAGCTATATCCTCAGCTGAATAATATCTTATTATGAGGATGAGATGGGATTATACAAACTAAGCACCCAACACAGATGGCAAACAGTGAATGCTCAATAAATGTTAGTTACTATTGTAACTGATCTCCAGGCTTGAACATGCCTGTCAGTATTAAATGCTGGCCACGGACCTGAGAATGAAGGTGCCTGACCTATCTGCAGACTGCACAGCCTTGATTACAGTCTCAGGGTTGAGCATTTGAAGAAGCCCAAACTCTGCAGCCAGGCCCTGGATGGCTCTGAAACTAGGCAAGGGCTGAGAGACGTCAGAAAGGCCTGGGGTGCCCAGCAGGCCTCTGTCCTTGGAGACTTGGCCCTGATGCTCCTGGGAGTCAGTGGATCCCTTGATGTTGGCAACAGAAGCAACACCAGCCTCTCCATGCTGCCTGTTGAGCAGCTAGCAAATGCTACTGGCTGGGTGGTGTCAGGCAGCACAGGGACTGGGCCCTGTTCCTGCAGCTGAGGAAGGCCACCCCTCATTGGTGCTACCATGTACTGTGGTAGAAGGAGCTGCAGCGGCACTGCCTGCAGGGCCCCCTGCCCTGGACAGGCACCGCTGTCTTCCCTGTTGTCCACTCTCTCCCCCCAGTGCTGCAGCCAGGACCAGGGTGACAGGGATGCTGCAGCAACTCTGGACACTGTGTTATCATCAAGGTCCTGGGCAAACATTATGACAGTGGGGGAGTTGGGCACAGTGGCCTCATCTGCAATCTCAGCTACCCAGGAGGCTGAGGAAGGATCATGAGTTTGAGACCAGCCTGAGCAATTTAGCAAGACCCAGTCTCAAAATAAACGTTTTAAAGTGCTGGGGATGTAGCTCCGTGGTAGGCACTCCTGGGTTCCATGCCCCTGTACCAAAAAAATAAAATAAAGACAATAGGAGAGCATCTACACCCTGTGGCAATCCCTGAACACTAGGAAACCTTCTGGGGACACCTAGACTCCACAGTAAAATCAAATCCTCTATGGCAAACACCTTGGCTCCTATAATAACGAAACCTCATGACAAAGCCTGGCTATGGCAACTGAAATAACCTGGTGGCATCCCAAAGGAACAGAGGCAGAGGAAGGCTTGAGCTTAGGGTAAGAGCACTCCACTTCCTGTGGGCCCTCCGGCCCAGGGTGGCCTGCTTCCTCTGCTCCCTCAAACACCATCTACTGAGGGCTCCCAGCCAGCCATGCCCCAGCCTGCCTTCCTCCATCCGTTCAAACAAAGTGGTATGACTGAAGTGCCTTCCCCCAGTGCCAAGACCCTGATTCCTTTCAACCGCTCCCCAATTTCCTATTCTTTCAGGAAGACTTCCTGGATTGAACAAGTAATTTAGGAGCTATAATATGGCTCCTACCTTACTTGCATCTGCTTCAAAATTGCAAGTAAGCCAGGTGCAGTGGCGCACACCTGTAATCCCAGCGGCCCGGGAGGCCAAGACAGGAGGATCGCAGGTTCGAAGCCAGCCTCAGCAAAAACAAGGTGCTAAGCAACTCAGTGAGACCCTGTCTCTACATAAAGTACAAAATAGGCCAGGGATGTGGCTCAGTGACCACGTGCCCCAATACCTCCCCCTGCTCCCCACACAAAAATTGCAAGCAATTGAATAACTCCACCGTTTAGTCCCAAATTGGCTTCATGTCTGGGTTCTGCTACATCTGACTCATGTGTTGTGGGCTGCAGGTCTGCCTTTAGCAGGGCACTTGCAGAGCTAAGGCAATGGAAGACCAATCCCTGGTCAGGGCAGAGCACTGCACCTGGGTGATGAAGTCTCATCAGAGCTGCTGCTAATGAGGGGACAACCTTGGAGCACATAGGTGTCCTCTCCCTAGGGATCTCCCATGGACACATGGCAGGGGCTACAAGAGCAATCTTCTCTGCAGCAAAGAGATGTGGAACCACAGGGCTGGCCTAGCTCTTCACCCAGCCACCGCTCCAAGCAGGGAGGAGACACAAGGACTGTTTGGGGGATCCTTTGGGGTCACTGCCACCAGCCATGACCTCTCTTCAGCCTGCCTTTGCAGTCTTGTCTCTTCTGTTCCCTTCCAGCCTCACTGCCCTACCATCAAGCCCCATATTTACCTCCTCCTTTTCCAGGCCCTTCTGTCTCTGCTACCACAATCTCATCCTCCTTTCAAAACTATGTCAATCCTGGGGGAAACAGAGATGGAAATCAAATTCCTTGCAAGTATGATTTTGTCAAAATGTACCCAACTACTATGCATAACTATAATGCTCTAATAAAAAAAATTTTTTTTTTAAACATGTCAACCCTTGGGCTGTGGTTGCAGCTCAGTGGTAGAGCACTTGCCTAGCATGTGTAAGGCACTGGGTTTGATCCTCAGCACCACATAAAAATAAATAGAATAAACATATAACGTCCATCTACAATTAAAAAAATTAAAACCCAGCCGGGCATGGTGGCTTACGCCTGTAATCCCAGCACTTTGGGAGGCTGACAGGAGAATCATGAGTTCAAAGCCAGCCTCAGCAACAGCAAGGCGCTAAGCAACTCAGTGAGACCCTGTCTCTACATAAAACACAAAATAGGGCTGGGGATGTGGCTCAGTGGTAGAATGTCCCTGAGTTCAATCCCTAGTACCAAAAAAATAAATAAATGAAACCCTGTACAGTGTACCCCTCCCCACCCTGACGCTCTGCATGTGTCACGCACACCCAACCCAGACTCCAGCTCCAGGTGGCCTCGCCCCCCTCAGTCACCTCCTCTCACTTTTTCACAGCACAGGCCACATTCTACCTTGTCCGAGAACGAGCAAGTCTTTTCTCCTTATCTCAGCTGTCACACTAGCATTCCAGCCCCATATCTCAATTTTAGGAGCATAGTAGTTTGCTCCTACCCACTGCTTGACAAGCTGCTCCTGAATTACATGGAATCAAACAATGTTTGGGGGGATCTTGAGGCTCCTGGAAGCACCCCATCCTAAGGATTACATTCAAATCCTGGCTCTGCTGCTCACTTGCTTTGGGCAGATTACCTAAATTTCAGTGCCTCGGTTTCTTCATTTGTAATTAGGATCATGAGATTATTGTGAGCATTAAGTGACAGGATACATGAGGAATAAGTGCAATGTGTTGCTGTGTAGTGATGCACACCTGTAATCCTAGTGACTCAGGAGGCTGAGACAGGAGGATCCCAAGTTCAAGCCCAGCCTCATCAACTCAGTGAGGCCCTTAGCAACGTAGTGAGACCCTGTCTCAAATAAAAATAAAAAGGACTGAGGATGAGGCTTAGTGGTAAAGTGCCATTGGATTCAATCCTCAGTGCCAAAACAAAACAAAACATTGCCTCTGGTATGCCAAGTGATTGGTAAATATTATTATTAGATTATTGTAGGGATTTTTTTGGGAGGGAGGCAAAAGAGTTGGATACCAGTGCACCTAGGAAGCTACTCCTCAGTTGTAGGGTATTAGAATCCTATGTCCCACAGTATTTCAGGGACTCTGCAGAGACAAGGCAGGGCCTCCTGGCTGGTTGCCAGCATCCCCAAAAGGGAAGGGCTTGTTTAGGGTCACTAAGGGCAAAGAGTGTCTATGTCTTTAGAGTCCAAGGAGTAACCAGCACTTACAGCGCTTTTCTGGGAAAGCAGCCAGTAGTCTGAACCCCTGCAGCCTGCCTCTGCCTAGGGGTCTGTTTGGGGGAAGTTGTTTCACCATGGCTATATTTCAGACTCTTTTAAACCTGTCCAGTTCTAGTACACACACAAACACACACACAAATGCACCTTTAGTATGTGCATATGTGCCAGAAGCCAGTGAGAGTGCAAGTGTTTATCTGCACTGATCCAAGTGAACACACACCACCCACTGCACACCCTGTGTTCACACCCTGACACTCAACCTCACCCAAGCTGCAGGGGTTGTGCTGTGTGCCATACAACCCAGTCACCCAGTTCCTCCCACCACACTTGCCTGAGTCTGGCTCTGCCGGCACTTCCTACCATTCCACTCAGCCCAAGGTTACAGTTTACAACCCTGGCTCTCCGTGGAAACACCTGGAGCTTATGACATCCAACCTCCTAGATCAGATGACACCAATAGTCATGCCCCCAGATGGATAACCCTTGGACAACTCTAGGACTCCATGGGGACCAGCAGTGGAAGTATTTACAGCACATCAGGGCTTGGACTTGCCCTTGTTCTTGGTTTTCACATCCCCAAGTCACAGGAGTGAGCACTCTAAGCAGCCCAGAGGAAGAGCTGCCACCCAGAAATAAGAAGACTCTGGAGGAAACGCCCACTCCAGTGGCTCTGAAATGTATCATTAAGAAGTCTAAAATAGATGATGGATGGCTCAGGGCAAGGGCCCACCCTGGCCCAGCCCTGGCTGCCTTGCTGAGGTTTGGCTGAAGTTGAGCTGGAGAAGAACCATGTGTCGAACACAAGATGTACAGCGGTTGACAGCAAGCGCCTGAAACCTGGAACCAAAGCCCTTAGTGGTGAACCTGTGACCTGCAGATGGGCTGCGCTCCACCCTCTCCCTCCTCAGCTCAGCACCCAACTAGGCTCCCACTCTTGCAATTTGTACCTGCATATGCCACAGTCATAAAATCCCAGACAAAAAGTTGGATATAAAAGATGATAAGCCTCCCAGCCCACCCTGTTTATCTCAGCTGTGCCCACACTGGACAGCCACACTGGACACACCCTGGGTCAGCATAACTTGATTCCTGCCTCAGCCTCTGTTGGGAGATACAAACAGTTCCCAGGCATCTTCTCAGTCTGTGCCCTCATCTCTGCTGCTCAGAAGGAAGCAGAAACTTGTGTTCATTGAAGGAGGTGGAACTGATCCCAGGCGGTTCTGCCGTCCTGCTTCGCAGGCCCCAGGAGTGGCAGTGTCGGGGGAAGGTGTAGGAGGTGCTGTCTGCTTCAGGGCTGGCCCAGCTCTCAAGGGTCTCCTATCAGAGGGAGCCTGCCCACGCAGGGTAGTGAGCTGGGCCTGGCCCCTGGCCCTTCCTGTGCTTGAGAGGGAGGGCTGCAGGCTCCCAGGACATCAAAAACATCTGGGTAATCCAAACAAGGTGTGGAGGGAGGTCAGCCAGTGCAAATGAGAAACATGTGGCGTCCATTTCCCCTCTGCTGGCTGCCTAGCACAGGGTTTCCAGGCAGAAGGAGAAGGCTGTGAGGAGCACAGCTTCCGGGCTGGGCCAGGAGAAAATGCAGCCAGGTGCTGTGGGTCCCCAGCAAGGTGCCACCCTGAGATGCAGACATGATGAAGAGGTGGAAGTGTGATCCAGCTGTGGGGCTGGGCTGCACTGGGCCTGAGAACCAGGTGAACAGGTCAGTCTCCTCCCCCATCAGGTCTTATTTTTTAAAAAAAACAAATGGAAAGAAAATGAAGGGACAGAAATAGGAAGAAAAGGTGGGATGGAGCATGCATAGGTATCTGACCTCAAATAAAAGAAATGTAAAAGGCAGACTAAATTAATCTGTAAGGATCCAGAGAGCAAATCTGGACCACGGATAGAAATTCTTGGGAAACAGAATCTTGGTGCAACAGAAAAAAAGATCTTTCTAATAATGAATGCTTTCCAGGAAAATACGGTAGTGAGTCCTCTGTCACTAGGAGTGTGTAAACACAACACCCACCTGCCTATGATGGGATTAGTTTCAGCTTTAAGTGGGTGGCTCAACCAGACAATTTCTATTCTGTGGTTCTGTGAAATCCCAGGGAAGGCTGAGGGAGGTGGAGTGCTCTGCAGAGAGGAGGCGACTTGTCTCTCGGGAGTTGTCCAGGGAGACACTGCAGTGCTGCAGCACTGGCTGAGCAGCAGGGTGCTGAGCTGTAGTTCAGGTCCCTGGGGGCTCTGCTCAATGCAGGACAGGCTCTCCTTTGCAAGCATTGAAGCAACCTGCACCTTAAGCCCTGAGGTCAGAGGCTGCCAGGTGTGGGTGTGTATGTGGAGGGATAGCTGCAGGCAAGGGCAAGACTGGAGGTTAGCAAGCAGAAGAGGATGTTTAGGTAGGAGACAGGTAGGAGGTGGGTGGTGGCAGCTCCAGAAGCAGATCATGAAGGGAGGTGAGGACTGGAACAAGAGGGAAGTGTCAGGAAATACCCCAGGGTTCCAGGTGACTTGGCTCTGTTATGCATTCAATCCAGGTCTAGAAGGGGCCTGTGGCCTGGGGGCACAGCCACCGGTAAAGGGCATCTCCTTGGATTGGTTTATGCTTTGGGGAACCCCAGCAGCTTTGGGCACTTCTGTTCTGTCTGTTCCAGAGTGGAGGGTCTACCCCTACCACTGACTCATCCACCCATATGTCACTCTCAGAAGCAGAGCCTGGGATGCCTTGTGACAGCAGCTTTGGCTGAGGCAATCTGAAGAAGCCAAGGCCCAGAGCAGAGGAGCGAGACCTCTTGTCCACCTCTTGGGTAAGGGCCCAAGACTGGCCTTGGAAGAAAACCTCCTGACTTGGTAGAAAAAGAAATGTTCTCAGCACCAAACCTGAGGAAGGAGGGAGGCCTCAGAGCTTCAAGGTTCGGCAGCAATTCCTGATTCACAGGGTCCACGCTCACCTGCAGGTGACACCGCAAGCATTCTCCAGCACCACTACTGCTGCCCAGGAGAAGGGCAGAAGTGAGCTTTATCACACTCTCCTGCCAGGCCTTCGGGAAGTCCTGGAATGGCTCTGGGTGGAGCCCCTGACACTGAGGTGCTGGGTGAGTTTGCACACACACCTGTCTGCTCAGGGCAGCCTTTCTTTGGAGAATTAACATCTCCTTTAGCTACCTGCCCCCTAAAGCACTAAATATAAAGGACATTTCATCCCTCTCCTACTCAAAGCATCTCAGACCATATTTTCTGGAGTAACTCTCTCCCTCTGCCCCACCCCTACCCAAATCCCACAGCAACCAAGTGGCTTAGAAATGGGTAGCTTCCTGCCTTTCTTCCTCAATTCCATTTGGCCTGTGCTTCTGAGGGCCTAAATGTTGTCATGGTAACCCTGGAGTGGGTACCAGATACCATCTGTGGAGAAGTACGACTAGGAACTCCAAGTTCCTGGGTTCTTTCACACCCTGACCTTGGGCAGTCTTAACTGTTCCACCTTGTCCGGTTTTCCAGGAGGACCAAAGGAGGAAAAGCTGAATGTTTTGGGGAGTCCACAGACGGATTTCACTTGAGATTCTTGGGGTCAGGGCCAATGAGGAGGAAGAGTGTGGTTTGGGATGTTTCTGCAGTATTTAATGGCTCTGCATTAATCTAAAGTCTCCTGAAGCCACCTAGGACATTTTCAAGGTTTAATTGCCACCCTCATCCCTAAAAGGTACAAATGAGCTCTCTTTCACTAGCAATTGGGGAAACTGAGTCCCAGAAGAGGACCCAGAGCTTAAGACTTCTGGACAGGCAAATGTGGAATACAGCTTCCTGCCCTGCCCTAGATGGAAGCCTGGTGGCCTTCTGGGAGCCAAATTGCCTGATGTGTAAGATCGGCCAGGTTCCAAAAGCATCTGATTCCTGGAATTGATCCCTTTCTCTCTGGGACCTACCCCTCAGTCTTCTAAGTTTCTACAGTTCCCCAGAGGAACCCTGGTTACTTGGCAGCTTCCAAGGCTGGAGAAAGGACCTGGAGCCTGCCTTGACCATCTGGGCCCCAGCTGATTTCTGGAAAGAAAATAATCAGGTTTCGCTTCTTCCCCTTTATTCCAGAAAGGCTCTTATTTGGGGCTGCCTCACTTCCCCACACCCTCTGCCTCAGAAATTAGATCTAGGCAACTTCCTGGGTCTGAGATAGTTTCAGAGAATGAGCATAACCTGACACTGAGCTTCATGGGTGGGACAAAGACCCTGTATCTTCAGTCACCATCCTGAGACAGCGAGATGGCCATTCTCCCCAGACGCTACCCTGCTCTCCACCAAGAGTTTATCCCCACACTGGGAACACCCTCACAAGCCCTGGGAGGTTCACTAGCTATATTGTCCCCTTCACCCCCACCTGGTCAGTCCATCCTCCATGTCCACCTTCACACAGAAGAGCTTGGCCTGGAAGTACCAGCTACACCCATAGCTGATGCCAAGCACTGCCTCCTAGGGTCTGGACTCACGCATCACCTCAGAACTCAGCTAGTGACAGTCCAGTAAGTTCCTCAGACTTTCCACTCCTGTACCTCCACCTGTGAGAGAAGCCCCTACCACCCTCCGTGGGGTCATCAGGACAGCTGTGGTGGGCTATGCTCAGCAGACATAAAGAACTACAGTTCAGCTCCCCCTGCCACCCTCAACCAGCTCCCGGACTATTTGTTAGGGTTTCCATGGTTACCCCTTTTGAGAAGCAACTAACAGCCCAGCTCCTGGAGTAGTGTGGGGACTGCCAGGTCTAGAAAGGGCCAGATCAGCTAAGCCAACCAAACAGGGGAAGCTCTGACCTTGAAAGTGGGTCTGTGCCCTCTGCTACTCCAGACCCCTTCCCTCCCTTTCCCTGCCCAAGTCAGGCAATATTCATCCCCAGTCAGCCTGGTGTCTCCTTCTCAAGCTTCAGTCATAATTGGATTATCACTTCCTTAGAGAGGCCTGGAGCAGGCCTCCCCCTTCCCAGTATCTCTGCAGCATACAATCCAGCTTCATCTTCTCCACAGTCCTCCTCAGTGCCTAGAATTATTGTATTCATTTGTCCTCTTGGCGAATGTCTTGCATTGGACTGCAAGCTCCTTGAGGGCAGGGCCTCTGGCAGACTCAGCAGCCAGGGAGCACAGGGTGGCAATTTGCCCTTGCAGGGTGAGGCTGCCTTGTCACTGGTGCACCCCCACCTCCATCTCAACTCTGCGCTGCTGAGGCCTGAGCTTTCAGGGGGCTCTCCAATGACAGGACTGCTCTTCCATTTTTGCCTTTGCCCAGTTTCCTGAATGTCTCTGCAAAACCTATCTACAACTTCCTTCGTGAGGATCCATTCTCAGAAAGACCAAACCCTTCTCCCTGGTCCAGGGACCCTCATCCTAGCCTACACTGGAGTTGGAGGCGCGAATGGGGGCAGGAAATCTGCAGCAGGCCAAACCCATCTCCCTCAGCTTCGCCTTCTCTTGGGCAGCCTGCCTGCCTGCCTTCCTTCCATCCATCCATCCTTCCATCTATCCATTCCCACCCGCCCGCCCATCACTCGATCCCGCCCCTTCACACGCGCACAGACACGCCCCTTCCCAGCCCCCAGCGGGGCCGCTAGCCTGCAGGGTACCGGGGAAGCTCGGGTCCCTAGCGCCCGCGCCTGAAGACCCACATTCCAGCCACCACAACAAGTCGGTTCAACCAAGGCGGTTCGCCTGGGCTCCAAGGCCTGGCCGCCGTCCTTCTGTGGCCCCAGCACCGCCCATGCGGGCTCCCAAGGCTCGGCAGCTTGTGTCCTGCACATCCTGGATCTGCCCTCTGTGAGGGTACTGGCCCTAGGGAAAGCAAGCTCAGTTCCCGGGCCCGCTCCAGGTTTTTTTACATGAACTCTTCAGGCTTGGAGAACAATGGAGCAGCTCTCTGCGCTTCCTCCACCCGAGCAAGCTTTTTTCTTCCCTTCCCGCCTGCTCGGCTTCCATTAGCCAAAGGGCAAAGGCTGCCCGGTCAAACTGAAGTCTGGGTGCAAAAGCCCAGACCTTCCCCTAAACGACCTGGGGTGGGAGTGGGGATAGGGTCTGGAGCTAGAGCCCAGGCTGAGGTATAGGAGGCGCATCCAGATGCGCGCAGCTGGCTGTCCGCCCGCCCCTTGGCCCCAGAAGCTTCTCCTTGCCAGAACCCCCACACCCGGGAAATCCGACTCGAGCTCCCACCCGGAATCTAGAGGAAGTGGAGCCTCAGCTCTGCACCAGGGCCAACTGGCCCTCACATCTGCTCTCCTCACATCTGTCCTCTGGATCGAGGCTCTCCCTGGACGCTTCCCTACCAGTGCCGGATGCTATCTTGTAGCGTGCAGACCACTCCACAGCTGTGGTCTCCACCAGCCCCAGATTTTGCCACATTAGGATTCTGCACTTTAAAATTCGAGGAAACCAATGGGCTCTATGTCTAAGAATCTAAGTCCTTCACCCCATTGTCCAGGTTCACCTCACGCAGGCCAGAGTAGGGCCTGGACTCCAGGCAGGTAACATCTTTAAGACTTGGCTGTGCGCATCTAGAGGTGGGTCAGCTCTGCAAATCTGGGCTCAATGACCCTTCTAATCTGACCGGTGATCAGGAGAGCCCTACTGAGCTGGGGCAGGGGAGGAAGCTTCGTCCGCCCCCACACCCCTCGCACCTTCCCCTGCAGCTGGCCCGAAGAGAGCCAGGGGCGGGGTGGGGCGGGGCAGCAGGACTTACCCAGCATCTGGCTGAAGAGCAGCTGCTCCAGGTCGCCCAGCACAGTTACCACGAGCTCAGGGTCCACCTTGAGGAAAGCGCGCTCCTCCTGGCCCTTGGCGGAGGGCACAGGCCCGGAGCTCTTTTGCGCCTTGGCCTTGCTGGAGAGCAGCTCATCGTCCGATTTGCCGTCGTCGCTCACCGCCGCCTCTGGCGCCTTGCTGAGCGGCTTGACCTCCGCATAAGGTCCGCGCGGGATCCGGCTGGGTTTTCCCAGGCTGGGCGCTAGAGGAGCTAGGGGGGTCTTGGCGCCGCCCGTTGGGCCTCCCTTGGCCTGGAAGAGTGAATGCTCAGACTTGGACAGCGTCTTGGACATCAGCGGAGCCTCGCGGCCCTTGGACCCCATCTTGCCCAAACCCTTGGGTGCCTTGGCCATATCGTCGCTCCACTCGGGTTCATAAAGCTGCAGCTTCTTCTCTGAGTCCGTGAGGAACGAGAGGTTGGTGAGCGACTTCTGTTTGCGCAGGTTGGAGGTCGGTGGACCGCCAGGAACACGGCTGTCCACGCTACCGGACTTGAAGACCTTCAGCTCAGCGGCGCTGGCCTTGGCCATGCCGCTACCGCCGCCCGGCGCCTTGGCGCGCTTGGGCAGCATGCCTCTGCTGTCCGCCGCTGCCGCTTTCCTGCCGGCTCCTCGCGGCTCGTCCGCGCCCTCGTCGCCGCCGCCGCTCAGCTCCACCTCGGGCTGCACGCTCTTGACGCTGCTGCCCAGCATTCTGCCCGCGAGGAGCGCATGGACGATCCGCGCGTCTGCAGGCACGGGGCGGGGGGAGGGGGCGGAGGCGCAGGGAGGGGGAGGCGGCAGAGGAGGATGGGGAGGGAAAGGACGGAAGAAACCGAGGAAGAAGGGAGAGGAAGGGGGAGGGAGCAAGGGAGCAGTGGGGCAGGCGAGCGGAGGGAGCCGGGGAAAGAAACGCAGGGAAGGAAGACCGGCAAAAGGAAAGAGCAGGGAAACCGAGAAGCGATGGGGCGGGGTCGGAGGAAAAGGGGCGGGGCGGGGAAAATACAAATTAAAAATTTTAAATCAGTCAAAGAAAAGATGGAAACCCCGCGGCTCCATCGAAGCCTGGAGCGGGATCGTGGCGGCCCTGGCCGGCCTGCCTATCAGTCCCTCCGACAGTGCACTGCCCTGCAGCACCCTCGCCGCACTCCGCCCGCCTTGCTCCAGTAGAGGCTGCAGGCTGCAGCTCCGAGCCCGGGAAGGAGGGAGGCGAAGGCGGGGAGCAAACAGGAGGAGGGGAGGAGTATTCGCGCTGGGAGGGAGGTGGGGGAGAGAGTGTGTGTCTATTTCTGGCTCGGGAGGGGGAGGTTTCTGCAAGCGGCGCTCCAGGGGCGGATGAGTGGGGGGTAGGGGGCGCATAAAGGATCCCACCAGGTTTTCTCCTCGCTTTCCGCGCACAGTGGCAGGGCAGGTTCTTGGAGGGCACGGGTGGTCCTCTGCCGCATCCGGAAGAAAGGATCGATTGAGGAAATGTGGGGGTGCAGGTAAAAGGGACTGAAGAGGGCAGCTCAGGATAAAAGGCGGAGAGGGGGGCCCGGAAGAGACTTTGGGAAGGTCCCTACCCAAACCATACTCGATTTTTCCCCAGGAAATTCCCATCCTACTTTACTTTAGTCTTTGAGGCACAAGGTTGCTTTCCTGAACCCAGAAGGTAGGGGACAGGAGGTAGGACAAGGGAGGCTTGGAGAAGACAGGGCCTGGGGTTTGAGGGGAGGGGGCTGAGGTCTTTGGAAGAAGGGACTGACCCTTGGGATGAAGAGACTAGGTTCCCATTCTGATTGACTGCATGACCTTGTCAAAGTCACTGAACCCCTCTGGTTGTCTGTCTCTCTCCCAGCAATTATAATACCAGCTTCCTAGGTAAAAGGACTTTGGAACTTAAAGCCCTGTGTCAAACCTAGGGAATCAGGAGGAGGCTGAGCCCTGGTCTCTTACCTGCCAGAGTGGAAGCAGTGCTGCAGAACCATTTAAAAAGACACTTTCCCAACCCTTCTGTCTCCCCTACCTGGGCCCAGGGAAGAGGGATGTGCTAAAGAGGGAGCAAGAACCAAATGGAGGGAGCAAGAACCGAACCATTTCGCCTAGGATGGTCCCTCTGTAGAGGGTGACACTGCTAGTCTTCCCAGGTCCTTCCAAGTCAAGACCAGGTTGCCTGAGCAAAAGGCTCTCAGGAGAGGTGAGGGACAGGAGAAAGTGAAGGGGAATTCTGAATGCAAAGCTTGTTTCAGAAGGGGCAGGCTCCAGCTGGAGCTATGCGCTGGGAATTGTAAAACCCTAAGAACTCTGCCAGAATATGGTAACTATCAGATTACTGTCTACGCCTTCCCCCCCTAGATTTGAAGACCTGTGTCTACTGAGTCTACTGGTTCATCCACTCTCCTAGCACTAAGCATCAAGGCCTGCCTGGTGTGAGAGGTACTTGTGTATGCATCAGTCTCCCCACAGCACAGGAGCTCTCCCAGTGCAGAGCTGTCTCTCCAGCACTTACGTAGAGTAGGTATTGCAGCAGTGTTGTTAAATGGATCCCAAGGCCTGCGTGTTGGATAGTGGGTTAGTATCCTGCATGATCCTTTGATCCTGGTGGTAGCTCAAGACTCCCTGCCTTCCATGATCCCAGGGTTGGACTGAGATTTTACAAAGTCTTCAAGTACAAGGATCTTGGCTGAAAGGATGTGCCTATCCAGCACTGAGAATATAAAATTCTCAAGCAGAAAGGTGTTTCATAAAAAGCATGTACCTTTGGCTGTCCTTGGAGATAGATAGAGAAAGATGCCCTCAAGGAACTCAATGTCTGGCAAGGAATACAAGATAAACAATACAAAACTTAGGGAAATAATAGTCTGGTCCCTGTGAAAAAGCAATGTCACACATTCATCACGGGTCGGTAGGAATGATAAAAGGCACCACCTCAAAGCAGTGGAGGAAAGGAGTTGGGTGAAAAAATTTGCCAGATAGTCCTAAGGCACAAGGCAGACTGTTCTCAGAGGCCCAAGTCCAAAACTCAGAAAACTTAGGGTGGAGCTAGGGCTTATGCGTCCAGATAGGAAATGACCAGCAATAAGGAGCTGGTTAAAGGGATGTAAGTCGTATCTCGCCAGAACTTAGTCAGGCACAGAGCCAAGGGATGAGGCCAGTCATGGGACACACGAGATACTCATGCTTCTGCATAAACATGAGATCCCAGTTCAAGCTGGGGATCAAGCCTCAACTTTGATGCCAAATCTTTGAGTAAACATGACCACTCCCTTCCTCCCCCATCCCACAGGCCACTTGTAATAAAGTCACAAACCATCACTTCCAAAGTCCTTATCCCTGTG
Source organism: Xerus rutilus (assembly GCA_028644305.1). NCBI lineage: Eukaryota > Metazoa > Chordata > Mammalia > Rodentia > Sciuridae > Xerus > Xerus rutilus. The sequence continues at coordinate 62,989,496 of CM053410.1, forward strand.
CCATCATTCTCTAATTCATACAAGATGCCCCTGATTCAATCACACAGGGAACCTCATCTTTCCTAAAAATAGAAATTTGAGAATTGGAGGATACCTATGGTCTGATTGACTAGGTTACAGTAGTTCTTTATTGTTGTCAATCATCCTGGCTGAAAAACATCATGTGGGGCTGGAGATGTGGCCCAGTTGGGTAGAGTGCTTGCCTCGCAGCACCACAAAAAAAAAAAAAAAACAACCACATCATGTGCACTGTGACCCATTCCACCCAGTGTACACTGCTGCAGCCCCTTTCCTTGCTGAATTTGGCCCCTCATCTCTGGTAGCCACATCTATAGATGGAAGTCTTCAGAATTGCTATGAAACACTCATCCACTTGTTGCTCTGTTCATCTGCTTTTCCTTGACGCTGGATGCCCACTGCCCCTGGGACCTGACCTGCCTGCCTTCCTTTCTGGTTATCTCACTCCCTCATTTGATACATAGTTCAGCTCCCCTTCTGTTTTCCTCTTTGTTCCTCTGTACCTTCTCTCATGGGATTTCATATTCCCCAAATCCCAAGTCCTTTTTCTTCCCTCAATAAACAACTCTTGAAATTCTCCTTATTGAGAGGGAAAGAACAGCTTGCCCAGAGAGAGACACAGCCTCTTCCCCACCATCAAAACCTAGTGCCTCACTCTCTCCTTTGTGACATATCACCCGACAGTTTCTAAGATTGCAATCGCCATGTGTGTCTCATGAGTGAACTCAGGGCCAGACCCCTGAGCACCAGTCTCTCCTCGGTCGGCACAGTATGCTTTCCTCCTGTCATTCTTTAAAGGGTTTTGCCATGGCCAGGTAGTGGTCCCTTTAAATAGCTATCTTGGCATCCTGGAACTTTCTGACACTCCTTAATGGGACCTCTCACTCGGTCTGGCTCTTTTTTGATTCCTTTCACATCCCGAGTTTCCCACCATCCTCTTCTGCAGCGGGAGAGCTCTGCTGCCGTGGCAACAGTCATCCCGGCATCAGTCGATAATGCCAATATGATAAAGCCAATATGTGCAGAGCGTTTCCTCGAGTCATTCCTAAAAAGAGAGGGACCTGCCCTGTCACACTATCTCCAAGCCCAGCCCCAAGCCCTCCCACTTGGCCATTTTCGCCTTTCCCACCCATCCTGTAACAATGGCAGCCTTCAAATGGTTCACTAAAGAGGGATCAAAGATGAACGGAGGGGCTCTGTGACCAGAGAAAGGCCTGGCTGGGCAGGCAGTGGGCACCGGTGATGTCAGTAACCTGATTCAGGGGGCTGGATCCTGCCTAATTTCTAAAGGGGAGGCGTGGAAATAGGAATCATGAAAGTCTCCAATCCCCAGCTCCCCAAAGACAGGCTTATCACCCCACTCCTCTCTTTCCGAAGGCATTGGCAGTTTCTAGGCTACAAGTAGGATGAGTGATTTGACCACATCTGTTGACCAATAACTTAATGCAATTTGAGGAATGAAGATGTAGGCTTGTGGCCGAGGAGAGGCACGCTGTGTGATTTTACTTTCTCGCACCCTTGTGACTAGAAAGGATGTAACCCAGGGAGTCTGTGGGGGGTCTGGGTCCGCTGCCTGTTAGAGTGGGGTTAGGAGAGCTGGGGGACGCAGTGAAAAAGAAAATAGGGTGAGATGGGAGACTAGGCTGCTCCCCACACTGTTAACCTTGCAAGGTGACCTTGGGAGGAGAGGGGTTCTGAGCGAGGAAGGAGTGGGCAAGGGAGTCCACACTTGGCTCCCTCTGAGGCTAAGGACAGAGCAGGGATGAGGGAAGGTGTCCTTGATTTCTGTGCCCACAGTCCAGATCTGAAGAGCAAGGGCTAAGAATCCAGACACATGGCTATGTGAACCTAGCCCACCCACCCTAATCCAGGGTTGTCACCAGCCCCATAGAGTCTTCCCTGCTCAGACCCCTAGGATATGGTGTCTTCATCATGGCCTAGCAGATGCCAGCATTTCTGCCTCTATAGAAAGCACTCCAGCCATTGGTCCTATTTCCTTCTGCCCTTTTCTTCACCATGCCATTTTCCCATGTCATTCTACCTCTCAGCAGGGACTTCTTAAGCACCCAGAATGTGTGCAAGGCCAGGCTAGAGGCTGCTGACATAGCTGATGTTTGAGCAGAGTCTCATCTGCATCCAGACAACCAGTTTCCCCTGCTTGTACCCTGCTCAGGGCCCACTACAAGTGCCAGAGGATGTGGCAAGTGATGAGACAAATTCAAATTCTTATCTTCATGGAATTTAAATTCTCATGGGGGAAACAGACAATAAGCTAGACAAAGATGTTGGCTTCTGTTAGATGAGAGCTAAGGAGAAAGAACAAAGTAAGAAGGAGAATATAAAATATCCAGGGGTTATTTTTCACACTGTGGCCAAAGAAGGTTTCACTGAGGGTGACATTTAAGTAAAGATCTGAAGGAAACCCATCTACAGGGACATCTGGGAGAGAAGAGACTTCCAGATGGGACAGCCCAAGCAAAGGCCCCCAAGGGGAACATACCTGGCATGTTTGAAGGACTAGAGAGAAAAGAAGGGAGGGGACAGTTGCAGGAGTCAGGTCAGTGATGTGATGTGAGGTCAGTGTGTAGAGGGCCATTTAGGTCATTATAAGGACTTGGCCTTTTGCTTGGGAAGGAGTCACTGGCAGGTTAGGAGCAGAGAGTGACATGACCCAGTTTCCCCACTGAAAAGGTCACTTTGGTTCCTGTGTGGAGACAAATGGCTGGGCTCCTGGGCAGAAGCAGTTGCAACAATCCAACTGAGAGATGCTGGTGGCTTGGAATGGAGTGGTAACTGTAATGATCATGAGAGATGGTCAGACTCTGTATATATTTTGCAGCCATTAGAATCTGCTGATAGGCCAAATGTGGGTATGTGGGAAAGGGAGGAATCAAGAACGTCTCCAAGGATTTTGGCCTGGACTCTGACTGGAGTTGCTGTCCATTGAGATAGAGAAGGATTTAGGAGGAGCTGGTTTTGGAGAAAGGATTAGCATCCTCTCTTCTCCCCAGCCCTTCTTGAGGACATATGTATGTCCTTTACAGATGCATTGCCCAGTCTTCACAGAGTTCACTGCAGCCACTTTTAATAATTTCCTAACATCTGCAGCTATCATTTATCATTTACTGACTTGTGTTTCCCAAGAACCAATCTTTGGTTGACCTTGTTCTCAAAAGCCATCAAAGCCCTGTGCACATAGTGGGCTCTCAAAAATATTTTGTGAATGACGACTGATTAAATGAATGAATGCGTGACTCAGAACAGATGTGTGGGGGATTGTAAACAGCAGTGACCTCTCAATACCCTGTGGCGAGAGACGGTGCAGCTGGCGTGTGGAATGGAAGCCAGGCTTCTGGGATGGTGTCCCAGCAGCATCTTTTCTCCCTTTCCTGCAGCCCTGGGCTGGGGAAAAACCACCTGACCCTCTCCTTGCTCCTTCAAGGCAAAGTCTAGTTCTTCAGAGGAATGACCTAGAGACATTCAGGGCTGAAACTCTCTTGCCCCCAAGTTTCTGCTCTGCTCTGAGAGACAGGGGCATGAGTGGGTGAGGTGTTCTCACAGCCCAGTCTCCCTGGCTCATGTAGTTTCAACTGGACTTGAACTTCACCCTCCCACTTGCAGAAGAAAAGAGGACAGTGGACACGGCGGTCCAGCATGAATGCTCCAGCAGCTCACACCTCCAGAAAACCCTCCTAGATTGGTCCACTTGCTACCTACCAGCATGGCTGCTACCTTTGCTTTGACAGAGCATCAGTATCTGAGACGTTTCTGGAGACTCTGCAGGTCCCTGGATCACCCTCACTAGCCCTAAATGTCTCCCTGAGTTTAGGAATAGGGGATTTTTATTCTGGGTCAAAAGATCAGATGGGTGATAGATTTCTTGTCCGTCTGTCTGCTGGGGAAAATGAGGCTCAGCAAACAGAAGGCTGGGAGTGCAGCCAGGGTCATGGGCTCTGTCTGCCCTCTGGCTCAGCAGCCTCAGAGGCAGCTTCCCAGAGGATAAAAATGCCGAGAAGTACTAAGTTACAATGCACATCGCTCACAGCTGCCTGGACACATTTCCCTCTGACCAGTAGGGCAGGGATGGGCCTTCCCACAGTGTAAAAGAAAGGGGCAGAAATGAGGCCCAGAGAAGAAAAACCTGTTACTTCTGGTCACACAGGAGACAAGGCCAGAGCTTGAAGCCCAGCATCTACAGCTAGAGGAATGAGACCTTCAGCACCCTTCAGAGACAAGGTGCTCCTGGCTGTGTAGCCTCAGAGGGAGCAGGGACTGTGGATGAGCCTTATTCAGAGGGTTTGCTTCAGACCTAAGTGAGAACAGGAGCTAGAGCTCAAAGGACTGGCCACTCATTGGCCTATGGATCTCAGCTGGCCCCAGAGCTAAAAAGTCCAAGGCTGGAAAATCCAGGGCAAGGAGTGGTCTTGGACTGGGCTGTTGCTCCTTGCTTTGTCAAGTGTTCCTCAAGACCAAGGTTCTCAGAGGGCAGCCCCATAAATGTAGGACCAGGCACTGGGCCTCTCTTGCTCTTTTGAAGGGAGGATTGAGACGCTTCTCCTTTTACAGCCAGAACTCCATGATCTCCTGGAGGAGGGTACATCTCTGAGTGACTGACCTGGATTGCCTCCTAGAAAAGTACAGTCCTCCACCTTCTGATATTGGCTTCCATCAAGTCCAGTGCTGACCAACACGCAGCACTAACATCTTCTCTACTCCAGCTTTGCCCTCTTGGCAACAGTACCCTCTACTGCTGTCCCCCCAGCCCTGATCCAGGCCTAACCCTACCTACCTTCACCTTTGCGTTGCTCTGCCTTTCTCCTGAATACTTCTGATATGAACTCAAGTCCAGTGCACCCTTCAAGGCCTGCCTCAGGGTCGCCTCCTCCAGGAAACCCTCTCTGGCTGCCCCATCCACACTGCCCTTTACCTTTCTTATTTACTGATTACAGCTGCAGGGGCATGTGGTCACATTCTGCCTTGTTATATGCTACGGAGATAGCCTCTCCCTCAAGCTAAATTGTAAGCCCCTGCAGGATGTTAGTAAGGGCGCAAAGACTTGCTGAACTGAAGGCAGGATTCCTACAATCATCAATCTCCAACTGTTGCCAGGAACTCTCTTAGACACATCATGTGTATTATTTCATAAAACCATATGAAGCAGGGGCCATCATTATCTTCATTTTATAAAAAAAATACACTTGTCCAAGAACACACAGGAGGCTGCTGGTGGAATCAGAATTTGAATCCAGGTCTTTTGGGGTCCCACATCTTCCCCTAACCTCATACTATCACCACACAACTGTTTCCAGGTATTTGCTTAATACTTGCATGTGATACCAAGAAGTGTGGAGCTCCCATAACAGGAAACTCTAGGGTCCTGGCAGAGAAAGGAGGACTGCATCCTGGACAGCGAGTGGAGGGTGGGAAGGAGGGCCTGCCTCTCCTGCCCGTCTCACTGAGAAGCTGCTATGTCCTGGAGCCTGCTGCAGCTGAGTTTGTGTGGGTCTAGGACGGCAGTCACACCAGGACTGGCCCACAGAACATGGGGGCAGGAGTGAGGTGGAGAATTCTCCTCTGGACACAGTATTCCATGGAACCATCAGCTCCTTCATGGCTCAGCCTTATGACCTCTGTCCTGGGGTCCTGGTCACTTAGAGTGGACAAATCCAAGACTCCCTGGGATCTTCCCCCATCCCCAATATTGGGAGCCCTGAGTTCTCTTCTTGACATCCTGTGTGGCCTTAGGAGAATGCCTATATTTTCTGCACTTCAGTTAGTCATATAAGAAATTAGGTGGGAGGGGCTGGGATTGTAGCTGAGCCGTAGAGCGCTTGCCTCGCATGCGTGAGGCCCTGGGTTCAATCCTCGGCATCACATACAAAGCAATAAAATAAAGACATTGTGTCCATCTATAACTAAAAAATATTAAAAAAAAAAAAAAGAAATTAGGTGGGAGCTGGGTATGGTAGCACACATCTATAATCTTTTTTTTTTTTTGGTACCAGGGATTGAATTCGGGGCACTTGACCACTGAGCCCTATTTTTGTATTTTATTTAGAGACAGGGTCTCACTGAGTTGCTTAATGCTTCACTGTTGCTGAGGCTGGCTTTGAACTCCCAATCCTCCTATCTCAGCCTCCCAAAGTGCTGGGATTACAGGCGTGCGCTACTGCACTGGCTCACACCTGTAATCTTAATGACTCAGGAGGCTGAGGTAGGAGATCTCAAGTTTGAGGCCAGCTTCAGCAATTTAAAAAAGCTCTGTCTCAAAAAATTGAAAGGGCTGGTTATGTAGCTTGATAGTAGAGTGCCGTTGGGTTCAATCCCCCATACAAAAAAAAAGTAAAGAAAGAAATTAGAGGAGGGAGGGAGGGAGGGAGGGTAGAGAGTATCCTCCCTCCAGCAGGGAAAAGCAGGATGAAAATACCTAATCTAGAGCTCTCTCTCTCTCTCTCTGAAATTGTGCTCATTTAAAATCACATCCCCCTGTTCCACTGCCCAATAAAAAGCTTAGGGTAAGAAGCCCAGATGTTTCCCACATGTGCTTGTCCTGTATGTTACCATGGCAACTGTCCCATATACACAGCTGGGGTGGCCATTGCACATTGGGCCCCAAATGAGCTCTGCACCACCCAGGTACATCACCCTTAGACCAAGAGCAGCCCAGGTTAGTTGCCAAGGCAACCAAAGGCCTGAGGGGGAACTGCAGGCAGGCGATGGAAGAGGAGAGTAAACTGTATATGTGTGTGTGTGTGCGCGTGCGTGTGTGTGTGTGTGTGTGTGTGTGTGAGAGAGAGAGAGAGAGACAGTGCCCATGTGTTGGATGGAGACATATATCTTGCTTATGTGAGCAGGTACCCTTTGGAATTGTCAAACCTACAGTCAAAGCTGACCCGTCCATGTAGAGTTGGTTGTTTCAATGTCACTGAATTATAAGACTAACTTTGATCTTAAAGATAATCTTACTCTCCCAGCACTTAGGGAGGCTGAGACAGGAGAATCGCGAGTTCAAAGCCAGCTTCAGCAATGGCGAGGCGCTAAGCAACTCAGTGAGACCCTGTCTCTACATAAAACACAAAATAGGGCTGGGAATGTGGCTCAGTGGTCGAGTACCCCTGAGTTCAATTCCCAGTACCAAAAAAAAAAAAAAAAAAAAGATAATCTTACTCAGCATTCTCCCTCAGGGCAAAACTGACCCATTTGTAACAAATCCTATTATCTCACTGTGGGCCAAATAAAGCCCCCAATGGAAAAAACAAACAAACAAACACAAGGCACAAATCCAAGGTTGACTTGCCAACCCAGTGATGATACCCTACCCCAGATTAGAACTTCTTAATCTGTGTCTGCAGACTGCATTCAGGAGGTCAGTAGAACCAACCCTTACTATCAGCCAAATGTTGTGAAGGTGGCCATTTGTCTCTGGACACATATAATACCCATCAGGGTCTTAGAGAGGGTGTTTTGTTTTGTGCTGTTTTAACCACTGAGCCACATCCCCAGCCCCTTTTCATATTTCATTTAGAGACAAGGTCTTGCTGAGTTGCTTAGGGCCTTGCTAAGATGCTGGGGTTGGCTTGGAACTTGTGATCCTCCTGCCTCAGCCTCCTGAGCTGCTAGGATTATAGGCATATGCTACCGTGCCTGGCTTCTAGAGGTTCTTGACTCCAATACATTAAAAACAACTGCAAGAGTAAGGAGGAACTTTTTACCCAACTTCACTGGAAGCAGAGGGGACTCTTTAGAGAAACCTGGACTTCTTACTGCCCTGGAAAAAAACACTCCCATTCTGTGGAGGTACTCATGTGCCCCATTGGTTCCTCTGCGCTTTATTAGAGTTTTTGTTAGGTTTTTCAATGAGGCATTAAACTTCACAGAGGAATGCCATGGATTCATATTTCAATGAATTTTAATAGAATAATCACTGGCAATTACTTGGCATATAAAAATGGCTCTGCAAATGCTAAGAATACTCGTTGGCATGGTGGGTGGGAGTCTCAGTGCCATGAGGAGAACTTTGCCGGTGCAGGGCCTGATTTCATCACTGGGAGCTTGCCTCGTGCCTCTGTGCAAATGGATTCTTCAGCAGGAAGGATGTAGTGAGCTCATGGGTTCAGCTCCTGCCCCTAGACTGGGCCAGTCTCAGTGTGGACTAGGCTGCTCTCCCTCCACTTCCGCTGGGGCTGAGCTCTCTGACTCCGAAGTTCTTTTAGCTGTCTGACCTCAATCACTCACACCACAGAACACTCTCATTTCCCTCTCCCGTTCTCTGTGGAGTGTGAATGATTTCCTTGAGTGAAGGGACTACTAGGCAGTCCTCTGCTCTCCTTTCCCCCGGGGCTTCTCCTGCTCTGGGGGAGATGACTTCAAGCTTGCAGACCCTTCCTCCATTCTGATCTTTAATGACTGGCTCCCTCTGAGGCCCTGAAAGTTCCACTCTTGGGAGCCATGCACAGGCAGGCAGGGTTGTTACTCTTAAGGACTTGCATGGAGGAACACTGTGCCCGGCAGCAGCTCTCAGTACATCCTCTCTCTGGTTCTGTCTGCGTCACCTCACTCTTCAACTTCCTCCTCAGACCTCCTTCCATGGAAGCCTGCTGGGCAGCCTTGGGGGACTCTCAGCAGGGCACCCTGATCTTCTTACCATTAGGGCCAGCCCAGGAGGGAGGGCTCTGGCTTTGGACAAGATTAGCTTCGGAGCCAGCACTCCTTGACACAGCCCCTGCCATCTGCCCAGGCCTTCCAGAAAGACCCTATTTCAGAGGCCAGGAGAAGGGTGGGCCAACAAAGGCCTGAGGAGCCAGGTGTTCAGGCTGTACTTGAGGTGTTGGCCACAGAAGGAGAGAGCCCCAGTGGTGGAAGTTTGGCAAATAATTTCCTAGATGGCCACCAGCTGGGGAGATTCCTATGAGCCAGGCCACCTCTCTGTAGGTATCCTTATCTTCAGGGTCCTTCCATGGCCCAAAGGCACATGAGAACTAAACACAGGGTTGGGATTTCCTAGGAAGGACTAACTGAACCAGTTCTTCTTGGGTTGGAGAGTTTAATCTCTAAAACCCTGCCTGGAAGAAGTCAAATCCAGGACAGATGGGTACTGGGTACAGGGAACAATTCTGTAGGAAAACCACAGGGAGAAGTTTATCACCTTCTCCATCTACACATCTTTCCTGGTACTGAGGACTCTAGGTGAAGGCAGCTGGCCCGCAGACGGCTGTTGCTCATAGACTCTGGGAGTGCATGATGCCAGCACTCTAGTCTCATTCTCCAGGCTGAGAGGCATAGTTCAGGGTTGTGGCTTCTCCAGGGCCACTCTGTAGGTCAAGTGTAGCTGCACAGGCTGCGTGGATCCAGAGTATCATAGCAGATATCACAGTATCATAGTATCAAGGATCATAGTATCAAGGCAGAGTCCTTTAACTGTTTGGTCCCTGGTATCCCAAGATTCTAGAATAGCACCTGGCACATAGTAAGTGCTTCATAAAAATTGGCAAATGAAGATGAATCCCTCTGGAGTTGGACAATGCAGAGGCCCTGGTTTTCTCAGTTCAGCAGGAAATGGGGAAGTCAGACCTTGCCAACCCCATGGATTGTACTTCAAGCACTCAGAGTTGCATACACCATGTAGAACCATTCACAAGCCTCCCAGAAAAGGAGCAGTCTGGGGAGGACCAGGCGAGTCATGGGGAAGGGGGCTCCAGGCTGTCTAGCCTCCGCTGTTCTTGATGCTTCATTAAAATGGCTCCTATTGGATCCAATTCATTGCCTGGAGATAAATCCCATTCCCAGCCAAATGCTGTCATAAGAAGTCACTCAGTCTTCTCCATCTCCCTCCCTCCTCCAAAGCAACACAGTCCAGATCCCTCCCGTTTCTATTTCAAACCCCTCCAGCAGGGAACCTCAGATGACCTTGCTTCTCTGGCTTCTTCCTTCACTCCTCAGAGCCAGGCTCTTCCATACTGGACATTCCACTCACTGCCTCTCCCAGCCTCCATGGGGCATCCCTGGATTTGTGACCCTTCCCCTCCAGTAGGGTCATGCATAAATGGTTAAGGGCATGACCTCTGAAGACTAGCTGCCTAGGATCAAATCATGGCTGGACCACGTTGGGAAAGTCACTTAACCCCTCTTCCAGTTTTCTCATCTGTAAAATAGGCATGGTAATAATAGCTTTTTTTTTTTTTTTTTGGTACCAAGGATTGAACTCAGGGGCACTTGACCACTGAGCCACATCCCCAGCCCTATTTTGTGTTTTATGTAGAGACAGGGTCTTACTGAGTTGCTTAGCGCCTCGCCATTGCTGAGGCTGGCTTTGAACTCGCGATTCTCCTGTCTCAGCCTCCCTAAGTGCTGAGATTATAGGCTTGAGCCACTGCACCCGGCTCAATAATAGCATTTTCCTCAATCACAAATAACACTGAACATGTATTAAACACTACTGTGCATCAGACTCTCTTTTTAACAATTGACCTATATTGATTCATTTAACTTCCACAAAACTCTTAAAGGAAGGTCCCATTACAACCCCAATTACAACCAAGGAAATGGAGGCACAGAGAAATTAAGCAACTTGTCCAACACTGCACAGCTAGCTAGTGAGGAAGCTGCAGTGCAAGCTGGGAAGTTAGGTTCCAGCCCTTAGACAGTTGTTAGAAGGATTAACTGTGTGTAGGACCAATGCCTGGCTCACAGAAAACAACAATTAAGTGTCAGCTACTACTACAAGTATTATCATGATATCCCATCTAAATTTCTAGAAGTCTATTTGCTCTATTTACCCAGAAAGAGTCTCCAGGAACCCCCACACTCACAGCCTCCTCTGCCCCACAGTGGCACTGACTGGCTCAAGCCCTAAGATCGTGGCTAATATCATCACCCCTGAATTTGTTCTGTTTCCTAGTCAATTGTCTGTATGTTCTCTCTCCACGGATGGCTGGGACATCAGGCTTGTCTTGGCCAGGAAGTCCCCAGAGGGCAGAGAACTGCAGCAGTGTGAACTCATGAAATGACACAGGTTGGGAGTGACAGAGATGACAGTGACATCCTGGGGCTTGCTCAGGTTAAGGGAGATGTCAGCAGGGACTGTGGCTCACTGACCCCATTTCCTTCCCAGCCACTTGGCAATGGTTTAGGGACACCAAGTTGAGCTTGGACAGTGTGTAATTACCACAGTGAGTACTGGCGGCAGATGGGAAGGCAGGGGAGGAGGAGAGGAACATGACCTTCAGACAGGCTGCTCTCAAATCCTGGCACAACCCTGAGCTGCATGTCTTCAGACAAGTTTTCATAGTCTATCTGAGCCTGAGTTTCCTCATCTATAACAGAAAGACCACCTTCAAAGGGTTTCATAAAGCATTTGTCTAAAGCACCTAGTACTTTGCCTTGCACATAGAACTGAACACACAGTAGGTGTTCAATAAATGGTCATTATTACTATTTGGTTATTTCAGTGTTTGAGAGTCAGAAGAGAGTGGTCCTGGTTTCAATTCACCTGCCAGCTCACCGTCAATCTTGAGCAGGACACGTCTTCTCTCCAAGTCTCATCTTTCCCCATGGAAAATGAGACCAAATTTTGTAGAATTTGTAAGAGCTGTGGCTTACTGTGTTCTTGGATTCCAAGTCCTTTGTCATTCTACGATACTTAGATTTGGCCTGAAACTCCCCAAAGCACCTCTGAGCTGCAGCCTGCCTAGAAGCCAGAACAAACTTCTCCCAGAAAGCCTACTCTTGCCCTGGCCGAGGGCACACACACCAGATGTGCAAGTTTTCTTAGAATAAGCACTCTAACCCTGCTCCCAAATCCACAAAACATGAACAACTTAATTGTGGCTTAAAGATGAAGTCAGCTTAACAACGGAAAAGAGAAGAAGAGAAGTAAAACAACCCCAGCGTGAGGCCAAACTCCACTTTGCCCCTCCCATTCTATATATACCAACCCTTGTGCTTGAAGAGGCAGGGAGGAGGCTCTGGCTTGTTCCCCGGTGACACATGTTATGACGAGAAAAGATCCCTTCATTATGTGTCCACTTAGAGCTCATTCAAACATGCCACAAAGTGGAAGTAATTAAGGAATCTGTGTAAACCTCAGGGCGACCTTTCCCAGTTCTCCTGCACAGCCTCACACATGTGGGCACGTGGCAGCACCAGCCCTGACTTCCCTGGGCTGTCCAAATTAAGATCTGATGGTGGCCTGTGCACTGCCTGGCACTGGCCATGAGCAGGTGGGACCAGCAGAGCCAGGCGGCCTACGGAAGGGTCAGGGCACATGTATAAACACCTGTGGGTTGGATTCTTCCACACCTGCCCCAGGGCAAAGGCAGAAGGAGCAGCTGATTGTGGACAGCCTTTGGAACCTAGGAAGGCCAACACCTCAGCTTGGAGGCAAGTCATCCTGGGAAATCCTCTTTCTGCTATATAAAGATTATAAGCCTTATTTGGACTCCTGGCACAATAAGAAAGTGGTACAAGGTGGAGAAAGCTCTTTGGCCTTCTTCTCCCCTCAGGGACTCTCCCCATGCAGTGAGCCTAGGGGCCAGAGAGGACCATATTGGGAAGAGAGCAGAGAAAGACTGGTTGCTCTTCCTCAGCAAGTCCAGCAAAAAACAGGCTGACAGAGGATCATGAGCACCATGAGCACTTAGGATTCCTCACTCATTTGCCCACTCACTCACTCCACTTGTGCACCAGCACAAATGAGATCATGGACAGGGAGCAGAAGATTTGACCTTCAAGAACTGCCCCCCGCCCCCCGCCCCGCCGACTCCTGTCATCTGTAGATTGGTATGGAAATAACATGATCGATAAGTAAAATAGCTGAGGGGTTCTTTAAGCGATAAAATTATGTGATATAATACTCTCCAAGGCGCCCAATTCTCCTTTCAGAAGAAGAGAGGAATAAGCCCAGAACTTCCTAGTGCTTCAGGGCCCAGCAAGGGAGGCAGGACTGTCTGGCTGCTTGGTCAACCTATAAGGATGAGTCACTGGGTGGGATGCCAAGGAATTCTCTAGGTGAGTCTAACTGGAGTGAATCCTTATACTGTGAACTCCTTGAAGGCAAGTCAAAGTCTTTTTCCTCTTTTATTTCAGTGTCAAGCACAGGTTTTGGTACAAGGCAAACACTCACTGATGGTTTGTTGATTAAATAAAGGAATGCATGAATGAGTGAGTCATGTCATGTCATATCATGTCATGTCCTGAGTGAGTTTGGGGTGGGAGAGAAAATCATAAAATAGAAGCCTTCAGTTGTCTCCTCTCTTCCCCGCTTCTTTGTTTTCTTCAAGTTCAATGGAGTGGGAGCTCCCCTACAAAGAAGGCAAATCCTATATCTCTCTCTCCATCTAGCCCATCAAAGAGCTCAGTGTGTCCTCAGCAAAGATGGATCACCATGACAACCAGCAAGCACCAGAGCAGAGGCAGCGTTGTGAACCTTGCTCCCCTTCCCTAGGAGCCTTGGAGGAAGCCGACGCATCTCACGGTTCTGTGTGAAGTTCACCTCCAACATGCCCTGGCTCACTGCCCCACAGAGCACCCAACCTATGATCTATCAGCCACTTTCAGGTCTAGCTGGCGAGGGTGGTCTTCCAGCTGAGAAGACTGGGGGATTCCTAGTGCCAGTCTGCCACAGATGTTAAAAGCAAAAGTCCTCTCATCAGCTCATGGGATAATAATTAGGAACAAGTGCCTGGTTACGAGGATGGAGATCATTAAACTAACAATGTGGCACACACACATGGAAGCCATTACACTAACAAAACTGCAAATGTAAAAATAGAGCTCCACATAGTTTCCTGGTTACCACATTCTAATTCTGATGGTTTGTTAGTGCCAGTGAAATTTGGTTTCCTTTTGTCCCCTGCCATGCCCTGATCCCCCTGCGTGTGTGCTTAATGTGTCAGGAGATGGTTTACCCTTTAAAAACCCAGTTCCCACCCCAAGATCTTCCTTCACAGGACTAGCCAGGGAGAAGTGAGTGTAGCTGCTCTGTTTTCAGGGTCACAGTGACTCCAAGATGGTTCACAGGCTAAGGGGACACCCAACCACCTACCCAGCAGGGCACAGAGAAGACAGGAGTGGCATGCCATTGGTGTCAAATGACATCAGGCTGAGTTCTAATGCCCTCTAGTAAAGGGGACTGCAATGAAACTGGAAGACAAACCCTCTGGACAACCTTAGATCTTCCAAAGTCAAGTTTATTACTTTTCTGGAGCAAGTTTTCCTTTGTCTGCAAAACTAAAGAGCAAAGCTGTTCCCTGCAGTGAGCAGTCTCATATGCCCCTTGTGTGCATCTTTGCCAGCTTCTAGATGTATTTTTTTAGTGCTGCAGAAAATCAACAGATATCCCTAAACACTGTGTAGAATCTGACCTGCTCAGGATGTGAGCTATGGGTACATAAAGAACTCACTCATCACTTGTCATTTATTCAGAGACCCAAGGACCTAAGGATGCACCTAGAAAAAGCACTGCCTCTGTCCTTAAGGAATGTCACTGTATTTGAGTTTCAAAGGTCTTGTCAATCTCAGGTCCCTGAGGCTGTTATAAGTAATGTGCACCAGGTGAGATGTAACTATAGAATGACACTGGGAAGGGGACATGGGAGAAAGTGGTCCTGAGAGGAAAAGGGCTTCAGATAGCTAGCCAGGTGGCTCTGGACTCCCTCCCTGGCTCCCGCACCTCCACTTTTAAGCTGGGCTTCACCCAGAACCTGGATCCCACTCTCCCAGCTTGTTACTGTTTTGTTATGACCCCACACACGACGCACACACAGTGACTACCACAACCCGAGCATCAGTACAAACAGCCCACATGCCACTCCTCCATAACCTGACCCTGAGGTACTCCTGGATTGGACAGACCAAGCCTGAGTTGAGTCACATGTGGTGAAAACTCCAAGTGCATGTGGTTCACAAGCTGATGTCATGTTATCAAGAGATGGACTCGTTTGGCCCAGGTCACTTCTTCCATGTGGACAGTGAGGAGAGTTCTAAGCCAGTGGCCCCCACCCCAGGAGGAAGTCTTTTCCCCAGAGCACTTACCCATGCAGGAGAAGCTATCCTCAGTCCTGCTAGGGGGGCTGGAATAGCCATCAAGGGCCCAGCTGCTTTGGGGGAGAGGGCTAGCCTCCTGGTCTGTCTGTAACCTGTGAGACAGAGAAGAATAGATCATGCATGGCCTCAAAAGTCCTCCATGGGACTAAGAAACCCCTCTTTGAGTTTGGTTCTTTTCCTTTGCTAGTGCTTTGAACCCTTCTGGGGCTAGCTGGGCCTCTCTGAGGGGTATGTGCATCCTCTTGCAAGTGACAGGCATCTGTGCAAAGCTGGGCCAGCAGGAATTAAACACTGAGATGTCCAATCTAGTAGCCTTTTAGTGTTCTACCCAGTCCCAGGAACGTGTATCACCACAGGGCAAAAGGAGTTCCGAGCAACTCCAGGCCTTGGGTCCTTTCTTTTGCCCTGGTCTTTGCCCTCAGGATGTGCATGCATACAGCTATGTATGCACATGGGAAGGGCTCCCTCTGGAGCTGAGGTCACTGATTCCTGGTAGCTCAGGGGGTGCTCCAGCCTCTGTGGGCTTGCTCACCATCCAGGCACTGGGAGGTCAGGAAAGAAGGAGGGGTAGGCTCGACCTGGGTCACAGTGACTCCTGGGAGGCCAAGTCCATGCTGGGCCAGTCGTGGCAACAGGAAGGAAGGGTGAGGTCTCTGGGCACCAGCTCCCAAGCACACACAGACCTCCGTGCACAACCCCAACTGTACAATCGCTCCCAGGAACAAAGGCTGTGGGAGCTTTCATTACAGGCAATTACTCTGGGCTCTTGGAGCTGGCCCGCCCACCATCCGCCCGCTGTCGCCAGCTAAATGGACCTTTTGGCAGCTTGGCAGGAGGGGGAAGGGAAGACTACAAGCCAGAGGAGAAATTGACAGGCTGGGCCAGGGGACCCTGGGAGTCTCCAATGCTGCTGAGATTTGTCCTTCTCCAGGTTTTACTTCTTTCAACACCTACATGTCTGGGACTCTGGGCCCAGCTCTTTCATGAATTTACTGTGCAACCTGGAAGGAATCTTTTCTCTCTGGTTCTGGCTTCCATTACAGCGGGAAGAGATGACCTTCAAGGCCCAGACCAGTGGGACAATCTGGAGTTTCTTGAGGTGTCTGTGGCTACTACTTGGCTTTCTTCAAGCCATTCAAGGCAGCGTGGTGCTCTCCTGTGTCTGTAGGCCCCTTGGATGGGTGCTGGGGATAAGTCGGGATGGGATGAACTCAAAGGAAGCAGGAGACCTTATCCTGGCCTGTGGGAGTGCTTGGTATGATGAGAACACTTACTTTGCCCAGGTACACAAACTGCCAAGGGGATGGAGAAAAACTGGAGTTGATTGGTTTATTGGAAGAAATTAGTATGAACTTATGAACTTGGGTTTTTGAAATAAGAAATGCATCATATTAGTGAGAAAGTAATAGAACATTCTACCAGGGAGAGGAAATTCTATATAATGTATCAAAATGAACTGTCAGGGAAAGAAAATCCTTAGTAAGTGGAAAAAGGTCAGGGCAGTGGAGAAGCTGCCGTAGCCCTTTTCCAGAAGCATGAAGCGAAGTGAGGTGAAAGATGTGACAGATTCAGGTGAGACAGAGGACCCAGAGGGCAGCCCGAGAGGCATTCCTCCTCCTGCACAGGGAGGGGGCGTCCAGAAGAGGTGGTGCATGCAGGAGATCAGCTTCCCTGGGAAGATCACATCCAGATCTTCAAAAACAGCTGGTCGGGAGGATGGGTCAGGGCAAAAGATAATGATCAGATTTGTCCCCTGGTGAAGCAAATCAGAACCAACCTGGCTAAAGACAGGGAGGGGAGCCCAGGAATCTCTGCTTCTGTATTCACCTGAGGCTTTGAAGAAGGCCAAGGAGCTGGGGGGAGGGGGAAATTTCCACGAAATCAGGATGTCTGTGGATGCTCAGAAGCAGGATGTCTGTGGATGCTCAGAAGCAGATGGCACTTCCTTGGCTGTGAAGCTTGGAGGGGTGGTTCAACCAGGCTCCCAGCAGAGCTGCCTATGGCAGTGGCTCTCGGCCCTGCAGGGTATTCTGGGCACCAGCCCATCTTGAACTGTTTCAGGTATCTGTGATCCTAATCTCACTCTTGCGTGAGCCATGATCCTCCATCCCTAACCCATGGCGTGAAACAGGCAGAATCTAGGAGGTAGAGTGGCAGAGAAAACCCCTCTTGGGATGATGTGATGTATTTCCATTTCTGTTTAAAATGCAAACATACAATGAATGTTTGCTGAATGAAGGCAACACAGTTCTGTTTCAGTTGCACTGAAATGTTCAGAGGAAAATATTCTGACCTCTTCAGAAAATGCCAGATTCTAAATATACCAGGGGACTTGTTGAGTGGATAATGTAAAAATCTTAAACAATTTAATACCTCAACACTTTTTCCCAGAGAATGAATTCAAAATGAAGGGAATCAGGAGAGGAAAGTCAAAGAGTCACCAGAGAAATATTAAACTGAGAAAAAAGCCCTTCAAAAGAAGGTCAGGAGCCGGGCGCGGTGGCTCAAGCCTGTAATACCAGCACTTAGGGAGGCTGAGACAGGAGAATCGCGAGTTCAAAGCTAACCTCAGCAACGGCGAGGCGCTAAGCAACTCAGCAAGACCCTGTCTCTACATAAAACACAAAATAGGGCGGGGGATGTGGCTCAGGGGTCGAGTGCCCCTGAGTTCAATCCCCAGTACCAAAAAAAAAAAAAAAAAAAAAAAAAGAAGGTCAGGGCAGGGGATGTGGCTCAGTGGTGGAGCACTTGCCTAGCATGCATAAGGCCCTGGGAGGAGGAGGAAGAGGAGAAGGAGGAGGAGGAAGGAAAAGAAGATCTGTCTTGCATTTCAGTTTCTTGAGTTTCTCTTCAGCTTCAGCATCTGAATCAAGAAAGTCACAAGAACCTGGGTGCAGTGGTACACGCCTGTAATCCCAGCACTTTGGGAGGCTGAGACAGGAGAATCGCGAGTTCAAAGCCAGCCTCAGCAACAGCAAGGCGCTAAGCAACTCAGTGAGACCCTGTCTCTACATAAAACACAAATCAGGGCTAGGGAGGTGGCTCAGTGGTTAAGTACCACTGAGTTCAATCCCCAGTACCCCTCTGCCCCACCCCCGAAGTCACAAGGGACAGAAGTGAGTTGCTCCCTAGAGAAAAGGACATTGCTGCACTTCATGGACAGTATAGTCAGGCAGAAGGGATGATTTGAAAGCCAGGGATTGCCAGGATAAGAACTCCCTTTGGCCACAGAATCAGCTGGAATCCCTGCAGTAACCAGGAGTTCACTGCCTTACAGTCAATTTGTAATCCTCTCTAGTTTCTGGAAAGTTCTTTCTATGGAGCCTCAAATCTGTCTCGAACTAATGTCTCCCCACCATGGCACTGAGTCAGTCCTTTGGAGTTGCACCAAGTAAATCTAATTCATCTTGCGACATGACAGCTCTCAAATATTTGAGAACAGTTCCCCAACCCTTCTCAGCCTTCCCTTTCCAAAACAAACTTCTTCAGTTCTTTTAACCATCCTCATAACACCTTTTTTGGATCTTTCACTAACCTGCCAGTCTTTCTCTAAATGTGTTTTCGTGCGTCAATGTCTTTGTAAAATGTGGTGTTCATAACTGAATGTAGCACTCTAAAGGATGCCTGAGCCCATGCAGAACAGAGTGGGACATCCACTTCCTTGTCCTGGACCCCAAATAACTATTACTGGAATGTAAGAGAAACTGCACTTGATTTTCCAGAGATCAAGGCATGTGAGTTGGCTTCTAGTGAAGGTTAAAGCGCCTGGTGGTTCTCTGTCTCCACTCCCAGCCACGCTGATGCCTCAGAGGCCCCAGTATCTAGGGAACAATGTACAAGATTTTCTATACCCAAAATATAAATGAGAGCACTCCTTACATTAGCATAGGAAAAAAAAACATAGGAAGCGAGTTTAGTCATGAAGGCGCTTAATTTGCACTGGGGCATTTCTAAACTGTATATTAAAGAGTAATTAAAATTTGGTTTATTTAATGCAGTTATTTTAGTAAAGAGTGATTTTTTATTTTAAAATCATAGTTGAGGGCTGGGGATGTAGCTCAATGGTGGAGCTCCTGCCTAGCATGCATAAAGCTTGGGTTCAACCTCTAGTGCCACCTAAACAAATAAACAAAAAGTCAAGCTGGGTACGGTGGCACATGTCTATAGCAATTGGGAGGCTGAGAAGGATGGCAAGTCTGAGGCCAGCCTCAGCAACTTAGCTGGACCCTGTATCAAAATGAAGGGGTTGGGGGAGAGAACAAACTGAGGTTGTAGCTCAGTGGTAAAGCACCAGTACCAAAAAATAAATTAAAATCATAGTTGACTGTTTTTCTATTCACTTAACTCATGAAGAAGGCTAGAGGGACTGGCTTATTGACCACATTGTTGTACATACTGGTCAGCCACCACCACTGCCAGTGGTGCCAACACCTATTTACCTATTTTGAGAAGCGTTACTGACTGCTGACATGCCATGCACATGCAGATGTACATGACACAATGCAATAAGTGAGGAAGCCAGTGAGAGAGGAAGAGAGACCTGCAAATGGACAGAAGGTATTATGAGAGCAACACAGAGGAGCAGTTTTACTCATCTTGAACTGAAAGCCTAAGACAATGCGACTTGTCTTACACATAGTGGGCAAATGTCTTCTATGAGTCGGGCAAGGCTAACCCACCTCCCACCCACGGGAGTGTGGATCTAGCTGCCCAGGTATCCACAATACCCTGATAGATTGTTTCATCATTTCCCAGAGAGCAGGAGAAATAAGCATTTTTAGGGTTGCCCTCCTTATCAGTCTCTGTTGTAGAGTCCTCAGTGTTCAGAAAGACCAGAGCTTGGATTAGGGTCCCCTTTTGTGTTCTTGGTTCATTTCAGTTTATGAAATCCCCAGCTTTTTAGGCCTCCATCTGCCTAACTTCTTTTTTCTATACCTTGGGGCCCTCTGGTCTCTACCAGTCCCTTGTCATTAGAGCCCCTCTCCTCTTTGGCCTTGCCCCTTGGTCTCAGCACTGTTCTTCCCTCCTTCCTTCCCTGCCCGTTCCCCCAGCTCACCTGTACTGGAAGGGGGCCACTGTGGCTGTGACCGGCTGACTCTGCTGATGGACGGAGGAGAAGCTAATGGCTGGGGTCGGGGAGGGGCGCTTGCTCTGCATGGGGCTGCAGACTGGAGAGGAAGCCCCTGAAGCTGCCCTGTCATCAGGCTCTAAAGACCTGAGGATTCCAGAAGTTTTGTAGTTTATGTCTCTTTGATCTTTTCCTGGGCAGCTAGGAGGCTTTCGACCTTCAGAAGTTCCTGGTATATGAGTTTCTCCATGACAGCTTGTCCGGGATGGGCTTCTGCCCCGGCTCTGGCGGGTTGGAATCGCTTCCTGGACTTTCTTCTTTCCATGGGTGCCTTGAGGCTCTCTGGCTCTTCTGGACCCCACCTGGCTGGAGAGGGCTGCTTTAGGGGTTACCCTAGGACTGCTCCAGGGAGAGCTGGGGAGGCTTTCTCCATCCTCTGCTGACTCCTTCGCTGCCCCAGCAGCCCTGGGGGTGCCTCTCCCCCGGGAGACCTTGGGGGAAGAGTTTTTGGGAGGACCTGCAGCCTTGCCCAGCCTCGGAGAGGCTGCTCGTTGCGGGCTCAGGGCCAAGCCAGCCTGGCGTGGCCGTAGCTGGGGAGAGGCACCCGGTGTATGAATCCTGGTCTGGGAAGACGCTCGAGGTACAGGAATGGAGGAGACATAGTGGGGACGGCTGGCAGAATTCACGTTGGCCATCCCATTCATGGTCAGCAAGGCTGGCAGGATGGACTACTGTCCTGCACAGAGAGAGGAGAGAAGGAGATCATCAGGTCTTGGCCCAAGCATCATCTACCTCATGAGACAGAAGCTTGGGCATCGGGACTCCTGGGTTCACATTCTGACCAGGCTACAACCCTGCCCCTCTCTGCTCTGAGGGCTGTTGCAAGGCTCATGTGCAAACTCACATGTGAAAATGCTTTGCCAACTGCAATGCACTCTACAAATGAGCTGTTTAACTTTCCTTGACTTCCTCCCATGGACTGGGGACAGAGTCTCTTTCCCAGAGGCTCTTTCCCAGAGCTTCCTCTCTCTCAGATCTTTCATGGTATCCTGAATCTAGAAAGCCCTCAGCCTTTTCATAGCTGATCTCTGGCTCTTCCCCACAACATCTCTCCAGTGGAGCACAATCTTTGTCCACATGCCACTGGGCTCAGAGGTAGAACAGCCAGTCACAAGTCTCATCATAAACCTGGTCAGTCTCTCTCTGTGAGGCTCTTGCCACCTGGCTCCTACCATTCTCTGGTCCTCCTCATTGATGCCATCTCTCCTGGCCCCCCTCTGCTGTCTCTAGTCCCATAGTCAATGGGGATTTGGCAACTCTGCTCACAGTCTTCAACTCTATCCACTGCCTACCGACCTCCTGCCCTGGAAAAACACTTCTGCTGCCCCTTGTCCCCTTTGTCTAGTCTCAGAGGCTGTACTACTTTTGTTTCAAGAAAGTTCCCTCTATATGCCTTCTACCAACAGCACTCGATCCCTTCTCTTCCAAATCTTGATCCACTAATTATTCTGTCTTTCTTCCAGATCTCAACCCCTTCCCCTCTGCTAATTTCCCCATCCTGTCGTGTTAATTAATGAATGACTCACACTCATATTCAAAGGTTTTTGCAGCAGTTCACAAAGACACACGCAATCAATTCCAGACAGATTGAAGAGTCAAATGTAAAAAATGAAGCTATAAAAGAGTTTTCAGAACACATGCATGAATATTTCCATAATTTTGTTATGGGCAAGCGCTTTCTAAGCACCACATCAAAGTCAGAAATCATAAAGGAAAATACTGATAGATTTTTGAGTACATAAAAATGAAAACCTCTGTATGGACAAAAAAGAAACCCCTGTTAAGAGGTTTGAGGTATCAGAAAACCATAAAAATATTTGCAACAGGTATGAAGAAACAGGAGTTTATGCCTTTACAGATGGGGAGTTTTACCAAATCAATTTTAAGAAGCAAACACTCTAAAGAATAGAGCAAAAGACACCAAGAAACTCACAAACTGGTAAACAGAACTGGCCAGAACAAAACAAAGATAAAAGCCTCCATTAGAAATTTAAGAAATAAAAATTAAGTAAGTTATTATTTGTTGCTATCAAATTTACTGTCTTATAGAAAAGTATAATATTGAGTGTTGATAAGAGTCTGGGGCCCTCACACACTACTGTGGGATCAATGCCAGATCTAGAAATTTTCCTAGGAAAATCATTAAAGATGTGGCCAAAGATTTATATACAATGAAAATACTCAAGTTGCCTTTTGCAGGGTAAACTATTATTGAGTGAAGATGGAGACAAAAGACATTTGAAAGTTAAAGAGACCATCAAAGGGCTGGGGATGTAGCTCAGTGGTAGAGCGCTTGCCTATCATGCGTGAGGCCCTGGGTTCGATCCTCAGCCACCACATTTAAAAAAATGAATAAAATAAATATCCATCAACAAGTAAAAATATATTAAAAAAAAAAGACCACCAAAGCACAGCCAGTCCACCTGAGACCAGTGGGACTCCCTCTTTCATATTGTAGATGAAGTTGTCACCAACAGTATGGGATTGTTTATGGCTGTTGCTGACCTTTCCCTGACCTTTGATCCCACATGCTGGGACCAGCTACAGGCTAAACTGTAAGCAGTCAATGCAGAGTCTTGAGCGTTGATGGATTTATAGAACCACGGCTTGAAATTGCTACAAAAGTCAGGGCTTCTAGGATTGCTATACTCAAAGATGGAATAATCTCCACAAGGGAGAAGTACTATGACCTCCCTCTAATTTGTACTTTAATGACTTGATGCCATTACTGGATGAGCTAAAGCAACCTCGCCTCCCCCAGCAGAGGAGCGTGGCAAAGTCATGGGTGTTCAGGAACCATGAGATGCCTCACTTCTGTCCCTCCAGTGGCTGCCCATTGCCTGGACCTGGAGGACTATGTTCAAGGATTACCTGACTTCTGCTTCCTCCATATCTATCCATGCCACTCCCTGCCCACCCACTAGCCTACAAACAGATAGGATGCTTTGAGTCACCCTCTGACTGCCCAGTCTCTCATGTAGGCATTCTACCTTGTCCTCAGCCCCAGCATACCAAGGACAGCTCGACAAGGGGGACTGAGAAGTACTTTCATAAAGGGATCTCAGAGGAGGTCAGGCAGGTACCATCTGAAGCTGTGAGAATTTGGAAAATTATTTAACCTCTTCACGCCCATTCTGTAAAATGAGGGCGGGGTAGTATCTAGACGCCGCAGACAGGTAAAGATTGGGAGTGTTTAAGACAAGAAGAAAACACCATGCTTTAGATCTGTAATCAGAATTCTTCCCCAGGAGAGGTGAGAGTGGATTTACTTTGTGTCCCTTCTTCTATCCAATGACCTCTTAGCGGTCAGCTTTGTGCGTCTGTGCAGATGCTGAGCAGGACCAGAAGCATATGTGCAGACCTATTCAGAGGTTCATGTGAGTCCTGAGCTGACCTTGGCTTCTAGCAGAGCTGGGCTGTGTACTGACCAGCTGAGTCAACCACCTGAACTCCCAAAAGAAAGGCTTTCAATCACTGACCTGTCATATCCATCCCTGAGATGTCAGCATTCCCAGATTCGATTCCCTCACCAACAAGGTACCATGTGGCCCACTTCTTATAATTTTTTCTTTTCTATACTGGAGCTAGAACCCAAGGGTGCTTTACCACTGAGCTACATCCTCAGTCCTTTATTTTTTTGAGATAGGTCTCACTAAATTGCCAAGGCTGGCCTTGAACTTGGGATCCTCCTGCCTCAACTTCCTGAGTTGCTGGGATTACAAGGATGTGCCATCGTGCTCGATCCACTTCCGATTCTGCCTTCAGCCCCAATCCCCACCAAATCCTAGCATGGGTATCAAATCCAATTAGGCACCCCTCTAGAAGAACTGCATCTTGGCTCTGCCTGCGTCTCTTCTGGGAGCTACTCCCCAACTTGGCTTTTATTGCCCAGGAACTAAACTCCCAGGAGCCCAACTCACCTACCTTGTTCTCTATGCATCCCCAGCTCTATGCTCTGCAGGGACAGGCCTGGACTCCTATGGCTCAGACTTCCCCAGGCTCTCTGGCTAGGACTGACTAGATTTTTAGCTAAGAAAACCAAAAGGCTGAAGAGGCTGCACCTACCTTATTTGCTAATGGATCATTGCTGCTATAACTGGATCATCATTTTTTCAAAAGTTCAATGGAGGAGGATTGAAAAATATTTCTGTGGTAAGTCCCAGGAGCCTCAACCTCCCTTTCCACTGCAATTGGGGCCCTGCTCTCTCATCTTCCCTGGATAATAGCCCCCAGGAGGCTGGAACTAGGATGCATATAGAAAATGAAAACCACTGTCCCAGGTAGAGCCTGGGAGAATCAGATCAGCTTTGGGGTGGTGGAGGGCTCTCCAGATGGCATGAGTCAGCCTAGCATGGTGGGAAAGGGGTCACCAAGGAGTGTTCCTGGTATATTTTCAGAGTGGGAACCCATAGGTACTCTGTGTCTTTAAGGGGATCTCTGAGTACACTCAGCCCGAGGCCTGGGGAACAGTTTCTTTTGTAGAGACATTATTTCTAGTGTCTTACAACACTCTGAGAAGGTGAGTTTTATTATCCTTGTTTCACAAGTAAGAAACATGAAGCTGAGATTTTTGTGAGTTGCCCAAGGACGCAGAGGGATGGAAAGTGGGAGAGCTGTGTGATTTGAATGCAGATGGTCATGACATCCAGGCTCTAAGATGGATCCTCTGGGCACACAAAAATGTGTACAAGTCGGGCACAGTGGTGCACGCCTGTAATCCTAGCAGCTTGGGAGGCTGAGACAAGATTGCAAGTTCAAAGCCAGCCGCAGCAATTCAGTGAGGCCCTAAGCAACTCAGCAAGATCTTATCTCTAACTAAAATACAAAAAAAGGCCGGGGATGTAGCTCAGGGTGGGAACTTAGGAGGAAAGTTCTGAGATTACAGGTCTCTAACAGTGAAGGGTGGGGAGAATGGGGAAAGAAGGGGAAGAATGCACAGGGAGGGTGGGCTCTGAGCTGAGACCTGTGAATAACCATGCATCCAAAGATCAAGGGTGAAGCCTCTGCTCAGGTGATCTCTCCTGGGCTGCAGACAGATGCCTGCTGGCTGTGGCACTCAATCTGTATTATTCATGGACCAAATGATTTAGGAGACAACATACTTGCTTTGGGACTCTTTCTTTCTGACTCCATCCCTACTCTCCACTGTCTCAAGTCCTGAGCAGGCTGAATAAGGTAATATTGGCCTCCTCAGATGACCACGGTTAGCTGTAATGGCCCCTAAGGCCTTGACAGGCTTCTGTTCAAGGAACTTGGCTATCAGGGCTGGGGTGTGGCTCAGTGGTAAAACGCATGCAAGCGTGAGGCACTGGGTTCGATTCTCAGCACCACATATAAAAAATAAATAAAATAAAAGTCCATTGACAACTAAAAAATATTTTTTTAAAAAAGAGCTTGGCTATCAACACCCATTATCCTTTATGACACCTTTGCAATGTGTTTGAAAGAGGGTCAAGGGCAGGCTGGGGTTGAATCTGGAAAGGGAAGCAAGGGAATATTTCATTCGTGTGTGTGTGTGTGTGTGTGTGTGTGTGTGTGTGTGTGTGTGGACAGTTGGAAGATTCTACCAGATCCTCTATCCCCAAATGTTTTCCTCCTAACCACTGAAATTTCACTTACCCTCAGTGAACAAGCAGAGGGTCTCAGGAATTCCTTAATTCCTTCATTGTGGGGATCCTTGTCCTCAGCAAATTACACTAGGATGTTAACGCTCCTCAAGACAAAGAGCATCCCACTTATAAAAGGATTTGTGGCAGAATCTCTTTGTTCAACAACCACACACCTTGGCTGGGCACCTTCCATATGCCAGGTGCTTTGACAAGTGCCATGGAATCACGATGGCTTAGGCCCAACTTCTGCTCTCAAGGATCAAGAAATCTGAAGGGGAAGAAGCATATGCACAGCAAGCAGCATGTGCAGGGCGCATCAGGAGAGGCAAAACAGCCAGGCGCCTCAGCACACGGCTATAATACCAGCTACCTGAGAGGCGGAGGTGGGAGAATCACAAGTTCAAGGCCAGCCTCACAACTTAGCAAGACCCTGTCTCATTTGATGATAGGATTCCCCCATGCCCATGGGTCTATTAGTTACAAAATACAGACCCTGTATCAAAGAAACGGTGTGGTATAATGGTTGGAGAGTAAAATTCTGGAGCTAGAATTCCTGGGTCCAAAGCTTGGCTCTACCATTTGCTGATGGTTTGACTTCAGGAAAATTCCAGAACTTCTGAGTTTTCTTTCTTTCTTTCTTTCTTTTTTGTTTTTTTTTTTTTAACTCCTTTCCTATATTCAATTATTCTAAAGCAAAATCCTAGACATATCTTTTCCTTGCAATCGATTCACAGGAAGTACACACATGTTATTTGGCCTCTTTTAGTCTATAACAGTTCCTCCTTCCTCATTTCTTTTTCTTTTCATTTCTTAATGGAAGAAACCATGTTTTTTCTTTTAGTATTTCCTAGTCTGGATTTGGCCAACTGTATCACTGTGCTTTTATTTTACCTGATCCTCTGGCTCCTTTCTTTTTTTTTCTTTCTTTCTTTCTTTTTTGTTTTTGGTGCTACGGATTGATCTCAGGGCCTCCTACATACTAGGAAAGCATTCTATCACTGAGCTACATCCCCCAAACTTTTTATATTTTATTTTGTGACAGGGTTTCACTAAATTGACCAGGCTGGCCTCGAATTTCTGATCCTCCTGCCTCATCCTCCTGAGACACAGGGATTACAGGCATGTGCCACCACACATGACTTCCCGTATTTCTTACAGTTGGTAGATAAAGAGAACTTCTGAGTTTTCTGATCTATAAAATAAGACTAAGACCAGGACCTGCCTAGTATGGCTATTTTGAAGAACAGATCAGTTAAATAAACATGAAGTGCTTAAAATGGCAAGGAACTCAATAAGTATTTTTGCTATTGTGACCACAAAGACCTTCTTTTCCAAGTAACCCTCCAACTCATGTACCCAGGGATAGAGGCTGAGCTGCCAGGTTCTCCTGCAGCCTTCAGCAGAGCAGAGGAGAATCAGAACATCAGCCTGGCCAGGAACAGAAACCTGTAGCATCAATAGGAAAAACATTGTCCATACTGGATATGATAACACCCAACTGCCCACCAGTGGAAGAGGCAGGAAACAAGACAGATTGAAAAACACAGTTGGGCATGGTGGCGCACGCCTGTAATCCCAGCACTTTGGGAGACTGAGACAGGAGAATCACGAGTTCAAAGCCAGCCTCAGCAATGGCGAGGTGCTAAGCAACTCAGTGAGACCTTGCCTCTATATAAAACACAAAATAGGGCTGGGCATGTGGCTCAATGGTCAAGTACCCCTGAGTGTAGTAGCAAGTGTAAAGACTTTGAGTTTGGAAGACCTGGGTTCAAATGCTATCTCTGCTACTTCTTGCTATGTTAACAAGTTAAATTTTCTGCACCCAGAACCCTGTGCACTAACTAGTTACAGGATTTCATAAATATTGAATGAGAGAATAAAAGTAAGGCATGTAGCATAGAGATGGGCACATAGAAGGTGCTCAAGAAGTGGCAGAAATTGCATTAAGGAGAAGAGCTGTCCCTGCTCTGAGAAAGAAAGGAGTTAAATTCTGATACCAAATGGGACTGTCAGGTGAATGGCAGTTGAGTCCAGAGGCTGGTGGCTTCCTTCAGGAAGTGGAATAATCCTAGGATCTGAGCATGATGTACAGGCCACCCCCAACACACACTTCCAACTTTGTCGCACTCCTCTCCTTCCAGTCTACACCCCTGTGGTCTGCTCTCCTCCTCACCCTAGTGTTTTATTTTTAAAACAAATTCTTTTTCATTGCGTTTGCTGACTGTGTGTCAGGCGCCGCGCTACGCTGCGTGCTCCACCTGTATTAACTTGTAATTGTCCTTTGATTTGCTGCCATGATTAACATCCCCACCTCAGAGGCTCCGATGCTGAAGCACAGGGAGGCCAAAGAACTTGCTCACCATTACACGGCTAGTAAATGCAAAGCCAAGTTTAGACCCAGATGGTCCAGCTGCAGAGGCTGCCCTCGGAACCAGAAGCCACTCTTCTATGCTTCTCGCACAGCCCCCAGACTTCTTTCCATCCCCAACCTCTGGATCTTTCAGTTTCCACTAATTCTGGCCCCAGGCCCCCGTCAGGACAAACGAAGGCTCCTGGCTTAGTGCTCTCCAAACTCCAGAGCAAAGAAGTATTTAGGGGCTATAAATATTTAACTTTCGCCCAGAAGGTGGTGAGAGCCTAAGCGCCAGCTTCCTCTGATCTGCGGGGCCAGGGACCCAGGATCCCACCCAGGTCTGGAGAGGTCTTCAGGTGGCAAGTTCAAAGCCAGGCCAGCTCTCCATCGCCCTTTCTGCCCTTGAGGCGGCCGCCTGCGGCAGCTGTCGAATAGGCGGAGCGCGCGGGGCGTGGGCCGTGGTGCTGATAGGACAGCTCCTCCTGCAGCGGCCCTGTTAAAGGGGCCGCGACTGCGTTTGGGGAATGCGGTTGTGATGTCGGTTCCAAGGACATTTTAGCTAAAGCACTGAGAGGACGGGTATGCAATATTAAGAGAGTGAGAAGGGGAAGGAGAGAAGGAAGGAAGCAGAAAGGAGGAGAAAGTGGGAGATGGGGAAGAGAAAAAGAACAGATAGAAGGAAGACAGTAGATTCATTCTTGTTAAAGGGTTAGAGCATCTCTGAACTCAAGCATTGAGGCACAGACCAGGCACAGTACAGAGTGGTAGCCCAAAACAGAGGTCTGGAACCTGGCCACCTCCTCTCTATTTGCCCTCCTCTCATCTTCCCACTCCCCTACTTATCCACCCTCCAGTGCAAATTTGGGCACTACTGCTTCCTGTCTGTGGTCAGGAGCAAGGTACTTGACCTCCATGGGCCTCCTCATCTGTAAAATGCCCATGATGATAAACCTACCTAATGAGGTTGTTATAAAGATTAGGTGAGGTAGAGGAAAATCCTTCAGGCAGTGCCTTGATCATAACAGACACTGAATACATGCTAGTTATTATTAAGTCAAGTCATCAGCCCAGAATTTATCTCCCTTCTCTGTTTGACCCCCAAATTTACTGTTAACAATTTTTGTCATCCATTCTAGTCAACATAACATAAACATTGTTAAAGATGAAAGCATGTTTCATCTTTAACCTAAATTTCTGTTTTCCTATTTGATTATGAATGGAGCAACCAATTTATATGAGATTGGAGTAGGGTGGGTAAACAAATCCAGAGATCAGGCTGTTTCCAACCTAAACACATTTAAGACCCTGGCATGGATCCATCAAGGAAGAGGAGAGGTCCCTTTTCATGGAAACCCTTCTGAAGTTGAGACACTCTGACTATAGGAAGATGGCTTAGGTGCAACTAATGCAGAGACTGGAAAGTGGATAGAATGGGGGTCCAGATGCCACAGACAAACTCCTAGACTACACAGGCCTCCTCAGAAGCTTTCCCATTCCATCTACTACATGTTTTCTTCTGCCCTTGAAATCCTGATCAGGCCAAATGTCGTGGTGCATGTTTGTAATCCCTCTGATTTCAGAGGCACAGGCAGAAGGATTGCAAGTTTGAGGCCAGCCTGGGCAACTTAGTTAGACCCTGCCTTAAAATATAATAAAAAAGGTTGGGGATGTAGCTCAGTGGTAGAATGCTTGCCTAATATGCTCAAGTCCCTGGGTTCATCTCCAGCACTACAAAAATATAATTTAAGTTAAAAAAAAGGGCTAGACATGTAACTCAATGGTAAAGCACCCCTGGGTTCAATCTCCAGCAACACACACACACACACACACACACACACACACGTATATATGCTCTTGAAGAAAGAAAGAACAGAAAAAGAAAAAAAATCATGATCAGTCCTCCCATGACCAAACCTCAACTCAGGCTTCACTTCTGGTTGGAGGTCCAGTGTGATCCCCAGAGGCTGAATCATCACAAGGAACAGAAAGTGTGCCCTTTGGTACCACAGCAAAGAGATGACTTGTGCTACTGTATGCCTGAGACAAATACCACACACAGAATAACACTCGTACACAGACGTACACCCACCATGCTCACTCACATTCATACAAGATATGCACTTCCATGATCTAAATGTTTGTGTCCCAGCTGCACGTGGTGGTGCACACCTGTAATCCCAGCACTTTGGGAGGCCGAGACAGGAGAATTGCGAGTTCAAAGCCAGCCTCAGCAACAATGAGGCACTAAGCAACTCAGTGAGACCCTGTCTCTACATAAAACACAAAATAGTGCTGGGGATGTGGCTCAGTGGTCGAGTACCCCTGAATTCAATCCCCGTTACCAAAAATAAATATTTGTGTTCCTCCAAAATTCTCATGTTGACATCTAATATCCAATGCAATAGTATTAGGAAGTGGGGTATTTGGGCAGAAATTAGGTCATGAGGGCTTTCCTCTCACCAATGGGATTAGTCGCCAGGTGTGGTGGCACCTGCCTGTAATCCCAGCAGCTCAGGAGGCTGAGGCAGGAGGATCACAAGTTTAAAGCCAGCCTCAGCAACAGCAAGGCACTAATCAATTCAGTGAGACCCTGTCTCTAAATAAAATACAAAATAGGGCTGGGGATGTGGCTCAGTGGGTGAGTGCCCCTGGTACCAAAAAAAAAAAGAATGAGATTAATGCCCTTGTAAATGATACTTAAAATCCAGGCTTGATTGTACATGCCTGTAATCCCAGTTACTCGGGAGGCTGACGCAGGAGGATTGCAAGGTCAAGGCCAGTCTCAGTTACTCAGATTGTTTCAAAAATAAAAAGGGCTAGGGATATACTTAGCTCAGTGGTAGGTCATCCCTGGGTTCTTTCCCAGTGCCAGTAATGATGATGATGATGATGATGATGATTATAAAAATAAATAAAAGAGGTTTAAAAGAGCCCATTTGTCCCTTCCTTCCACCATGTGAGGACACACACACCAGCTTTGAGGAACTGTCCCTTACCAGATATGAAATCTGCTGGTGCTGTGGGTATCTCAGCTCCCAGAACTGTGAGCAATATATTTCTGTTCTTTAAACATTTCCCAGTATGAGGTATTTTGTTATAGAAACCTATATGGACTAACACACACACACACACACACACACACACACACACCTATACACAGGTGGACATACAGAAATGGATATGCCCCCAATCCCCCACATACACACAGAGACACAGTGATACACACTCACACAGAGAGATACATTTGCACACAGATATGGGCTTGCATACACTCTCACATCTTTTTTTTTTTTTTTTTTGGTACCAGGAATTGAACTCAGGGGCACTCGACCACTGAACCACATCCCCAGCACTATTTTGTGTTTTATGTAGAGACAGGGTCTCACTGAGTTGCTTAGTGCCTCGCCGTTGCTGAGGGTGGCTTTGAACTCGCGATTCTCCTGTCTCAGCCTCCCTGAGTGCTGGGATTATAGGCGCGTGCCACTGCACCCAGCTTCACATGTTTTTCTTGTGGTGCTGGGGATTGAACCCAGGGCCTCATACATGCTAGGCATGTGCTCTGTTTCTAAACTAAAGCCCCAGCCTCACACACAGATTCTTAAACACACACACCTTATGCTTGACTCCTGCTGTTCTCCTGTCCCTGTGTCCTTCCCCTTTGGTCTATTTTATCTCCAGCCCAGAGATGAGAAAGTACCGGTGTCCTGCCATCGCTGTCCTTCTCTGGCAGTGTGCTCACAGACGCCCTGGTAAAGCAGCCCTCAACACCTTCACTATGGGTACAACACTTGCACTCACCATCTGTAGGTTCTGGACCCTGTACAGTTCTTGCATGACACCCGAGGTGAGATTAGACGGGCACATGAGAACATCTTTGTGCTTGAGAGCAAACAGCTTGCCCCAAGTCACACTGCCGAGTAACAGTAGAGCCTGGTGACTCCTAGTCCGTGCCCCTCCCCCACACCACCTCCCTTCCACATAGGACCCCAGTGTTTCTCAGCTTGGGCCTTGTGAAGAGGCCCTGGGGGTGGAGAACAGGGCTGCAATAGTCACTTGCTACAGGTCTCTCCTTTTTAGTCTCTAACCTCTGCCAACCTCTCAGGACAGAGAAGATGGAAAATTTGAGCTATGGGCAGTCTGGAGGCCTTAGCATAGGAGATCTGGGCCCAACCCCCATGTCCACACCACTCAGAGAGCCATTCAGCTGCCTGGTCCTTGGCAGAGAAGGCAATCACCCCAGGCTGTGTCGAGAGGACGACAAGGGATGGGCAGCCAGTGGTTTTCACTTGGACTGGTAGAACACTGCCAGGAAGCAGAGGAAGCTGGGGTCTGCTGGCTGGGGCTTGGCAGGGAAGAGGGCTGGGCTCCGCGTCCCCCCAGCGCCCGCCTGGCTGGCTCCTGGCTCAGAATAAGGATTAGGATTGTTCATAGCAGGGGGACTCATTGT
Organism: Xerus rutilus; assembly: GCA_028644305.1. NCBI lineage: Eukaryota > Metazoa > Chordata > Mammalia > Rodentia > Sciuridae > Xerus > Xerus rutilus. Next base: position 63,022,093 of record CM053410.1, read on the forward strand.
CCCCTTCCCATCTCCACCCCCAGAGCCCAGGGCTCTGCCAACACTCTCAGGAATTCCTTTATCCTACGGTGGCATAGTCTCCTTTTCAGCCAGATAATGGTTGTGTTCTTCTGGAAGACAGGTGGGGCTGGCGGTAGTGATCGCAGGTAGTGCTGAGTGTTCAGCTCCTGGCATTTACAGTTATGTGATCAAGCAGGAGCCCACACTCTGCTTTTTATACCTGGCCCGGCCCAGCCCAGCCCTGTCCTTTTCCCAGAAGAGTCGACTTGGCGTTCCCAGGCAGCCCCATCGCCTCTTTTCCCCAACAGTGCTTCCTGGCCACGGGCCCTTCTGCCTATGCCCAGGCTGACAGAGGCAGGACATCTGGAGATCTCAAACAGCTACACAGAAGAAATGGTCACTGCATTCTTCCACCTCTTGCAGAATCTCTCATCCTATCTCCCTAGGCTGGAAGTTCTTTCAAATGTCTAACCTCCATCCCTGCTAAAAGACAAGCTCACTTCCTGATTCTCCATTCTGGGGGCTTGTTTCTCACAGCCTCTGGCCTTTTGACAGAGAAGTGGATTTTGATCTTCAGGGAGGGGACTCAGAACCTCCCAGCTGAAGATTTATGCTGTATCAGCATGTTGGCTTTTTTTTTTCTTTCTGATTTGATCCATTCAGATGGCTCCACTCTCAGTATCCTTGGTTCCTTTTCAATTAGCCAAGCAAAAATGATTTAGTGCTAATGAAATCAGTGGTTTAAAACTGTCCCACAAATCACTGGGGGGCTGGAAGTCAGTTATAAATACCTCCCAGGAAGTTGAGCTGGCACCGGAAGTTCGCGCAGCCAGCACACAGCTTCCTTCATCCCCAGTGGAGCAAAAAAGCTGCCCTCCCTCCCTTCTCCCTGCTCCCAGGCACTTTCCTCTAGTCCAGAATACCTCCTGCTCCACAGCTGCCAGCTCCCACCTCCCCAGCACTTGGTAGCCTCCCAGTGATGCAGATGAGAACCTAGTTTTAAGTTACAAGTATACAAATGCCTAGGTCCCTGGGGGAAGTGCCCTGCAGATAATCTACATCTCTCCCCACCACCCCCACTGCCTCACACCCCCATCCCCGCCATACACCCTTCTTCCAGGCCAGAGTTACTAGAGGTCTGGCTTCCCAAGCAATGGCTTAGATTCCAGATGGACCCTGGAGCTGCTGAATGGGGGAGGAGCAGAGGTAAGTGGAGCCTGGGGTGGAGGAGCTCCATTCAGACAGAAACTTGAGCCCACGCAAACCCCCAGGCAGCTGGCCAGAAGACCACGTCTCCCACCAGACCTGTCAGCTCCATCTTCCTCACACTCATTTCATTACTATTTTTCTCCTCCAGCTTAAAGCTTCTAGCATTTCTCCATGGATGGGTTTTCCAGCCAGGCAGATGAAAGTGGTATCACTCAACAAATTCCACATACTTCCTAGGCCTCAAAGCCCAGCACCACTGAGCTGGGATAGGGGAGGGAGGTCCCTTGGTGCTGCGGCAGGGGAGTTCTGATGGATTCTGGACTATTCTTAAAGGCCTCATCCCAGAAGATGAAACCACTTTGTAGCGTGTAGGCTGGTTCTCAGCCTGACAGGCCACATCCTGGTGTTAGGAGAGTGCTGGACTCACAGTCTGACTCCAAACCTGTGGGTGAGACTGGGCTGAGGGGTAGACCAGACTGCCTGCCAAGTTAAGTCAGAATCAGGCTGGCTGCACTAGCAATGAGCTCTGCCTTCCCCAGTGGCTGTGATGGTGTGAAGGGTGGCATGGGAGCTAAGGCCCTTGAGTTGAGTTGTGGAGGCCCAATAGTCATTGGCAGCCCGGGAGTCAGGGTGTTGGACTGGATTTCAGCACTCGTCTCTCCCTGGGGTATTCAGGCTCTGGGCCTTTGCTTTCCCAACTGAAAAGTGGGACAAGCAATTCCAGCATGAAAGAGAATTCGAGTCTCCTTAACTGTCATTCCAGAGCAGTGGAGAGATCATCAATTTCCTTTATGTCTGTGTCCTAAGTGAAGCCAATTTCCCCTGTCCTGCTGGCTCCAACAGCCTCCCTCAGTGCCAGGATATGATCACGTTCAGCCTTGTTCCTACCAGCCCATGGTGCCAAGCCAAGGCGACTCCCCGCTTTCAGCAGCAGCCCATTAGTGTGGCTGTCATGCATGGAGGGAGGCGCCTGGCCTGGCTGGTGCCTGAGCTACAGGAGAGGAAATTGTCTCCTTCATTGATCTCAGGTTCAGAAAAAGTTCCATGAGCAACAAAGCTCCTAAAGCATAGCTCCCCAAGGCCCAAGGAACTTCCAGACACCAGGAGGCTGGCAGGTGAGTGTATGGGAGATGCCCAGGGGTGGTTTCCTCCCCTATCCTGCTGGACAGACCCCAGATGCAACTGTCCTCACCCAGCCCAAACTTAGGGCCTCACTGCCCTGGAACTGTGTTACAGTACTCTAAACAGAGTCATCTCTGAGGGATCGATCAGGAGTTTTGGCCAGGACTACCTGACAAGCACAGCTGAAACAAGAGGATCATGGGAAGCATTGGCATTTATACACTTGGACCAGAAACCCACAGGCCATGCAGATCAGCACCACTTACCTGCTCACATCCATACCCTTAAGCTAGATGGCAGTATTAATTTTTCACAACTTTTTAGGCTCTGGTTAGAGTTTGCTTTTATTTATAAGCTGTGTTGCTTTAGGAAAGTTACTTAACCTCTCTAAGCTTTGGTTAGTTCATCTGAAAATCAAGGAGACTGACATCACTGAGATGTTGTAAGCATGAAATAAGACAATGTGTGGACCATGCTTAGAATAGGAATGCTTAAAAGAGTAGTTCTTAGAGCTGGGAATGGTGGCACATGCCTGTAATCCTAGCAGCTTGGGATGCTGAAGCAGGAGGATAGCAAGTTCAGAGCCAGGTGCAGCAAAAGCGAGGTGCTAAACAACTCAGTAAGACCCCATCTCTAAATAAAATACAAAATAGAGCTGGGATGTGGCTCAGCAGTTGAGTGCCCTAAGTGCAATCCCCAGTACCTCGCCCAACCAAAAAAAGAGTAGTTCTTAGCCAGGCATAGTGGGCATGCCTGTAATCCTAGCAGCTCAGGAGGCTGAGGTAGGAGTCTCACAAGTTCAAAGCCAATCTCAGCAATTTAGCAAGATACTATTTCAAAATAAAAAGGGCTGGGGATGTGCCTCAGTGGTTAAGTCCCTCTGGGTTCAATTACTTATAAAAAGTATAAAAAAAAGTAGTTCTTATTACTTATAAAAATAATTAGGGCTGGGATTGTAGCTCAGCGGTAGAGCGCTTGCCTTGCATGCGTGAGACCCTGGGTTCGATCCTCAGCACCACGTACAAAGCAATAAAATAAAGACATTGTGTCCATCTACAACTAAAAAAATATTAAAAAAAATAATAATAATTAGATGAACATTAGAACAAACAAAAATCTTAAAAAAATATAAAAAAAGTAGTTCTTATTACTTATAAAAATAATTAGATGAACATTAGAAAAAACAAAAATCTTAAAAAAAATATAAAGAAGAAAATGTCTATCACCTTAGAGCCCACCATCCTACTGGGTATTGTTTCCTCTAGGGTCTTTGCTATACACGTGTACATGTGCACACACACACATACACACACACACACACAAATTGAAGTTATACTACGTATACATTTTATATCTTTCTACTCGCTGTGTATTAAGCATTTTTACTTTTCATTTAAAATCACTAAAAGTTGCCAGACATGGTGGTCCATGCCTGTAATTCCAGCTCTTCTGGAGGCTGAGGCAGGAGAAATACAGGTTCAAGGTCAGCACAGGCAATTTAGCAAGACCCTTTCTCAACAGAATAAAAAGAGCTGGGGATGTGGTTCAGTGGTAGAGTACTTCCCTAGTATATGCTAGACCTTGGGTTCAATTTCCAGTACTGTAAGAAATTAAAATAAAATAAAATCTCCAAGAGTTATTTTAAAACATACTTAATAGATAATAAACTATTAGGTGCATGCATTCTATAAAAATGATTCAACCTTTCCACCTCATTAGCTATTTAGGTTGTTTCCACTATTATGAATGATTGTGTGATAAACATCCAAACAAGTTTTGTTTAAGCCTTAGATTCTTTCCTCAGGCTACATTCTTAGAAGAAGAATCATAGGGTCCAAAAGAAGAATTTTATAAAGACTCTCAGTTCCAAACAGAAAATTGCTGTTCAGAAAAATCAACCAGCTCCTTCCTACAACAGCAGCTGGAAGTGAGTGACTCACGGCCTCCTTCTCAGCAGTGAGAATCTTGCATGTAGCCTGCTGGGGGCCTGGCCTTGCTTTTGACCACACATAAAGAGCATGAACAGGTTCTTGAACAGTCAGGCTGGGGAGGGGAGCAGAGCTGGAGGAGAACACGCATGGGGTGGCCTGGTGGCCAGCAGGCCCCGTTGTTGTGTGGTTCCTCCCCACTGAACACAGTAAGATCATGGACTGCTGTTTGGAGATTAAAGTGAGCAGTTAGGAGGAATTTTCTGTCCCAGATGATCACTAAATGCTGGGACTGGGGTCTTTTGTGTGTGTGTCCTGCTTAGTATTTGGAAGAGCAGAAACATTCTTCTGGAATGCTCAGGGCCAGGATGACAGGATGACCCTTGGCCTTAGGAAAGCTTTGAAGTTCACACAGCTGTACCAGTGAGCAAAGTGCCAGCCAAAGGGGAGGGTTTGTTGAGTCCCTGTGAGTGCCAGGTGCTGGGTTGGGGGGTCTTCCATGCATCATCTGCCTTGAATGATAAATACAGCTCAAGCAGTCCCTGTCTGCCTACAGGCCAGGAGTTTTACAGTACAAAGGTCCTTGCCTTCCTGAGGGTCCTGGTTGGTCCCTGACCACATATCCAAGAATATATCCAGTGCCCAGAGGGTCTGGCCAGCTGTTTCTTTTTTAGTTCTCCTTTCTAAGAAATCACCCAACTTCTCCATCCCAGGTAGGTCCCATAAGCACCTGGTGAACATCTGTCAGGCCCTCAGAGAAAGTGATTGGAAGAGCCAGTTCACAGCCCTCTGTGAACTCCAGCCTGGGCACCAGGAGATCCAGAGCTGTTCTCACTTTCTTTCCCACTTCCTCTTCCCTTTGTTTTCCCCACAGCCTTCCTCTAGGGCTTTGGAACAGGAAGGCAAAGGTGAAGAGAAGCAGAGGCTGCAGAGGCCACTCACTGCCTGGAGCTAGACAGACCAGGAATCATACAGGGCTCACCCATACCCACAGTCCTTGGGCAGGAGCCTGTGTGGCCCAGAATCTTCTTTATGACATCCTTTGTCCTTATCTCTTACCCTGGCTTGGATAGACCTCAACTTGTATCTTACTGGAAAACACTTTCCATTGTCTTACCCATGCATGTATTGAAAAGTCCTCCCTTATCCGGGCTGCCTTCTCAAATGACTCGCATGGCCCAGTTCATCCGTCTAAATAAAAAGTGCCCATGGCTCTCATCCTTGCCCTTATATGAGTACCCTTAAGCTAGAGTCCACATCCCTCCATGCACACGCTCAGTCTCATGACTTGCTCTCTCAGGAGGTTTGGGTTTAGGCAGTTTGTGATACTGAGCTGACAAAACTGCATGAATGTCCTGAAATACAGAGTATCCACACCTCTGCCCAACACAGCCTAACTTTCTCTCTGTCTCTTTCTCTCTGTCTCTGTCTCTGTCTGTCTCTCTCTCTCTGTCTCTGTCTCTCTCTCTCTCTGTCTCTCTCTCTCTTTTGGCAGTTTTGTTGTCATGGAGATCCTAACACAATGGGGCAGGTAGGAAGCCTGTTGCTTGGCAACGGGAAGTGTTGGAGGTACAGGATTGGCTGTCAAGGTCTAAAGGAGCAGAAAAGGATGGTGAGGGAAGGTGGGAAAGTAGCGAAACACCCTGGGGGGACAAAAAGGCACAGGAGAGAAGCAGAAGACAGCACCAGAATGAAGAGAAAATAAAACAGAAGCGAGAACATGTAACCTCCCTGGGGCTCGGTCATCATTTGTATATTTGCTGTGGTGCCCTGAATAAAAAAAAAAAAAAAAACAAGGAAAAACAAACATACATTAATATATTTTCATAGCTGTGTTTACACTGTAGTGGGATGAATGGAGACAAAAAAGAGGTTCCTAAATATCAGGACAGAAAAATTCTACAAAAGACACCATGATACAATGGGAAGAGTAGAGGCTTCAGTATCAAACTTGGGTTTGAATCTTCACTGTCCCCCTTCTTTGATGCATGATCCAATCAAGTGGCATGGCCTTTTCTAGCTTCAGTTTTACCATCTGTAAGATGGGAATAGCAACAAGTATCTCACAGTGCTATGACAAGAATAAATGAGAAGAGACCGGGTGTGGTGATGCACGCCTGTAACCCCGGCAACTGAGGAAGCTAAGGCAGGAGGATCACGAGTTTGATGCCAGGCTCAGCAACTTCACGAGGCCTTAAGCAACTTAGCAAGACCCTGTCTCAAAATAAAAAATACAAAGGGCTTGGAATGTGGCTCTGTGGTTAAGCACCCCTAGTTTCAACTCCCAGTACCAAAAGAAAAGAAAAAGAAAAAGAATAATAAACAAGAGAGGCAGTGGTGAGCTCTGGCACATAGTAGGGGTTTGGGAAGTGGTCAGCTCCATGGTATTCCTGGCCTTTTGCAATCAACCATGTGTTGTTTTCTTTCTTTCTTTCTTTTTTAAAATATTTTTTAGTTGTAGATGGACACAATATACTTATTTATTTGTTTTTACATGGTGCTGAAGATCGAACCCAGTGCGTCATACGTGCGAGGCAAGCGCTCTACCACTGAGCCACAACCCCAGCCCCGTGTTGTTTTCTTAATCACAACAATGTGTGCAGTGGAAAGAGCCTTCTTCCCAATGCTCAAAGACTTGGCTTTCATCTAGACTAAAAGGCTTGGGAAAATTATTAACCTGAGTAGCTCATCTGTAAAATGGGTATAATAATCTCTCCCTCATGGTGTCTAGGAGGATCAGATTTCAGTAGGTTAATAAAGAACCTATCCCAATGTGAAACACCCAGTGGATGTCTTAAATGCTGAACACTAACCCCTGCCTGCCTGCTCTTTGTGTTATAGTTCTAAACTGGGGCTGGTTTCAACCTTCTTTCAAGGATGGGAAGATCTCAATGATGCTTGGGTGCCCTGCCAAACACTCAGAGTCCAACATGACTGTAGAGGAGACAGTGGGAAACAGAATGCAGGCACCTGGATGACAAAGCAAAGGCGAGTCCTCCACACTAGTTTTTAAGCAAATAATTTTGCCAAGATGATGACTTCTGTCTCCGGAAGCAAAAGGCAGCATGGAGCCCAGCACAGTGGCTCAGGCCTATAATCCCAGCACTTTGGGAGGCTGAGACAGGAGAATCACGAGTTCAAAGCCAGCCTCAGCAGAGGCGAGGCGCTAAGCAACTCAGACCCTGTCTCTACATAAAACACAAAATAGGGCTGGGGATGTGGCTCAGTGGTTGGGTGCCCCTGAGTTCAATCCCCGGTACCAAAAAAAAAAAAAAAAAAGGCAGCAGAGTGACTTGACAGTGGTGATGGAAGAGAGCACCCAACAACCACATTTTGCAGTGAGACGGCAATTCTCGTAACCACATGAGATCCATTCATGACTAGGGCGACACCAAGACAGGAGCTGTTCCAGGCAGGCAGGGCTGCCCTGAGTTGTCTTGGGCAGGTGGAGCTTTGGCAAGGGACTGCCTCCTAGGAAACTGGAACATCTTTAGGGGCCCATAAAGTTCAAGCAATCATTTTTGACATCTAACTTAAATCCTTCCTGCTGTCATTCTCAGCTCGGTCCTCCTGGTTCAGCCTCAGAGAGCAATTCAACAAGCTGAGGAGGCAACTGTCTCACCAGTTTCTAGGTTCACGCTGGGACTGGGGCGGCAGGCAGAAGAGCAGTGACTCACACAGACGCTGTTTCATTCAGCTGTCTCACTGTCTGCACCGCTTCCCCAGCTCTCGCCCCCAACACTCTAAACCCCTCTGTGGTTTCGAAGCTGATTTTTCCAATAATGCCAACAGGCATCAGGGGGGTGCTGTTACCATTTCTGCCTGGCCTGAGCCCAGCTTGCCAGGATGGGGGAGGCTGAGCTGGGAGAACTGGGGGAGCCAAGGAGGAACGTGAGTAAGAGCTGGTGGGCAGCTGGTTTGCAGCTCTGCCATACTGGAATAGTCCTCAGCCTAGAGGACTCTCAGGGACTTAGGAGGCCTAGCCCTGTGGCCAAGACCAAAGGACTCTGTGAGAAAAGGTAATTATGAGATGGACCTAACCACAGATTTAAAAATACTTTACTTTAGGCCCAGTGGGGTCCAGTTTTTTCCCTCTTATGCTAGGAGGAAAACTTGAAATTGCAGCAACAAAAAAGATTTAAGGATGACTATAGGAGGTAGTCTTGACAGTGAGTGTGCGGGGAGGGCAGTCCTGATACTTCTGGCCTGTGTCAATGGTTTGGATCAAATATATTTTCCTCTTGGACACTTAGAAAGTGGACTTCCACACAACCATCCTCTCTGGTGGGTCGACAGGGGTGGGTACAGGACACATTCATGAGGAGCCCATCTTGAGGGGATCCAGAGAAGGGGTGTTGAGAACGTGAGATGGGGAGGGCTCAGAGGTTTCCCAAAGGCTCATGGAGCCCCCTCTGCAGCTACCATGAGGGAGTAGAAAAGGGTGCTGGAGTAGGGTGGGGGACACTCCCTTGCTTTAGCTAGCTTCAAGATGATCTGTTTTAAGGATTTTCTCTTACCTTTTTTTCTGATACCGGAGATTGAACTCAGGGGTACTTGACCACTGAGCCACATCCCTAGCCCTATTTTGTGTTTTGTGTAAAGACAGGGTCTCACTGAGTTGCTTAGCGCCTCTCCGTATCTGAGGCTGGCTTTGAACTTGCGATTCTCCTGTCTCAGCCTCCCAAAGTGCTGGGATTACAGGCGTGCACCACTGCACCCGGCTGGCTCTTCTCTTAATCATTCTCGCTGTTGTAATGAAATTTCATAGACTGAATGGTTTATAAACAACAAATACATATTGCCACAATTCTGAATGCCAGAAGCCCCAAATCCAGGCACTGGCAGATTCAGAGTAAAAGGTGGAGGTCTCCTGGGGCCTATTTTCTAAGGGTGCTCATCCCACTCATGAAGGCTCCCCACCAACATCTCCCAAAGGCCCCACCTCCTAATTCTCACATCAAATCAGGGGTTAGGATTTTAACATATGAATGTTGGGGTGGGGGTGTGTTCAGACCACTGCTGCTGTCCATGACAGATTTTATTTAAGCAATGGATTCCCTAGTTAAAATAATTTTGAAGACTCCTCCAACTGAGTTACTCCCTGGAGCTGAATGGGGATGAATGGGGCTTTGATCAGTTTGTCATGGACCAGAAGCTAGGAATAGGAGACACCCTGGGGGTCTGAGAGCTCAGAAAGAGGAAAACAAAAATGCAAGTTTACCGATCAGCATTTGCAGAGACCACGGGAGGGGCAAACCTCCCAGGAGCTGACTTCCAAGAATCAGACTTCAGATAGGAAATCTGTCAAGCATTGGAGGGTATCAAGATAAACATGATCCTAATCGCTTTTGGCTCAGGAGAGTCCTTTGCTCTTCTGCTAGGATTGAGGGAATTTTCTGATTTGTCCATTTTTTTTTTACCCTCTCTCCTTTATTTTTTGATGCCCGGGGCCTGCACATGCTAGGCAAGTGCTCTACCACTGAGCTACAACCCCAGCACTTCCACCTTTTTTAAAAAATTGATTTTAGCAGGGCGCAGTGGAGATTGCCTATAATCCCAACAGCTCAGGAGGCTGAGGCAGGAGGATAGAAAATTCAAAGCCAGCCTCAGCAAGTTAGTGAGGCCCTAAGCAACTCAGTGAGACCCTGTTTCTAATAAAATATACAAAAAAGGCTGGGGATGTGGCTCAGTGGTTAAGTGCCCCTGGGTTTAATCCTCAGTACAAAAAATAATAATAATTTTGAAGTAATTTTAGACTTACAAAAAATGTTGCAAAGATGGTACAGAGTTCCCATCTGCCCTTTACCCAGTTTCCCCTAATGTTGGAATTAGCATTGACACATGACTAATAACCAAACTGTGGAATTTCTTCAGAGTTCACCAATTTTTCCTCCATTGCCCCATGGCATTTAGCTTCCCTCTACCTTTTAAATTTTAAACTTCTTTTGCCTGTCTCCACCAGAAGAAAAGAAAGTACTTGGGTAATTGTGCACCTGGTTCAGAGCAGGAAACTCTGGGGGCAGAGGCAGGAATAATAGGAAGGGAAAGTCCCAGAGAAAGCAAGCCAAGGGGAGGCTCATTTAGTTTCACTCTCCACCTGAAGACTGCCACTTGGGGAGATTTTCTCTGCCCACTCCTTGGGGATCCTCCTATAGAAGTCACTCTATGGTACAAATGCTTTCAGAGATGCTTGTGAGATCTCTGTCCCCAGCACTATAAGAATGAGGTGGGAGCAGGGCACAGTGGCCCAAGCCTGTAATCCCAGCACTTAGGGAGGCTGAGACAGGAGAATCACGAGTTCAAAGCCAGCCTCAGCAATGGCGAGGTGCTAATAACTCAGTGAGACACTTTCTCTAAATAAATCACAAAATAGGGCTGGGGATGTGGCTCAGTGGCCAAGTACCCCTGATTTCAATCCTCAGTACCAAAAAAAAAAAAAAAAAAAAAAGACCAGAGTCACAGGAGAGCTGCTCTACTTAAGATCATTCTCCTTAGAATAGACGACCTGTCCTGTGCTGCCCTGTGATTCAGAGCCCAGAACTTGGCCTGTGACTTTAAAATCCAGCCCCTATTTTTGAGCACATAGCAGTTCATAAACAGCAGGGAAAGAGAAGCCGAGATGAGACTGTATCTCAGCAGAATTGTTTCCAAATAAAGTGTTGTTTCTTTCCCCCTCATACTATCCCTGGAGATGCCTACAGTGCTTGAAAACCACTAAATATCTTTCCTTGTTTATGAGACAGACACCCACCCCTCCTCCCTGTCCCTTAGCTTGGTCTCTTTTATAGCAATGACGTGAGTGGTGCTGAACAGGAATCAGAGCAGGCTCCAGGAAGCAGGCCTGATGGCTTCCCCTCCTAGTCAGAGGGGCTCATGGCAAAGCCTTTGGTTTCTTAGAGACATGAGAGTTATGGAGAGAAGCTCTGGGACTTGAGCATCCGAGTGGGCCCTGGGTCCTGGGTTGGGTTGGCTGGCTGCCATGGTCACAGAGCTGCCAGGGAATCCATCCTCCTGTACCAAGTGGCTCAGGAGCTCATGAAACTCTCAACATATTCATTTTGTGCCCCGTGGTTTACGAGGGGCACAGGGAACTGGAATTGCATCCGGAACAGGGGGGTGGAGGGAGAGCCAGCTAGGGAGAGGTTAATGGATGAGGGTGACTGTATCTCAGAGTGAAGGTCAAGGGGAGGCTGGCTAATGAGCTTTACAGATATAAACCCTTTGTTCCGCATTCCTACTAAAATCAGGGTCTTGGAAAGGGGAGTCTCCTTCCAACCATAAAAGTCAGGGTTGGACATGAGAAAATGACAAGTAGAAGGTCTGGAAGGCCCTGAATCACGCGAGACAAGGAGTCTTTGATCTTCTCGGGGCTTAGGGGTCTTCTGTAGGATTCTGCTTCCTGGGGGCCCCATGCTGGCCAGCTGAGCCCAGGGGGCTGACTGGCAGGAGGAGTGACTACCAGCAGGCAGAGAGGGTACCTTACTCTTCCTTGTGTATTAAGTGGAGCCAACAAAAGCCCTGGCCCATGAACATTTCCAGAAATGATGTCCTAATGAAGAGTGGATCTCTCCTCAGTCTATCACCTCCTGAGTCACAGTCATCTGTCCAAGGCAGGGAAGATATAATGACCTCTATAGGGCTTGGCCAGCTTCAGGATCAGCCCCTAACAGGACAACTCTGTCCTCTCACCTACCCTGTCCCTGTGCTGAAGAATCAGACTCTTGGTGGCTGGGATTCAACCAGGCTGAAATGCCACTGAGTTTACAGATCACCAAATGTCAGCACGGTGCCCGTCCTCACCCGTGGCTCTTATTTCCATGATCTCGGGTCCTTCTAGGAGATGGCAAAGGTATTTAATAGATGATGAACTTGAAGTTCAGAGAGTGTGAGAAACAGTCCCATTCACAGAGCTGCCTGCTGCCCTAACTCAGGCCCTTCCTAATTCTCACCAGGATCTTGTTCTCGCCGCCTCACCCTGGCCAGTCCACTCCCACCATTTCTGCACTGAGGCTGGAAGGACCTGGTCAAATGGTGATTCTGACCATGACCTGCCATGGAGTAAAATTAAGCTCCTTGGGGGGCCTCTAAGATCATCTACCACTTGAATCCCTGCATCTCCCAGCCTTCTCTCCAACCCTCTCTACTTCAGCCTCAACTTCTACTGAACAAGTTATCACTTAGTCACATGCCACAAGGCTTCAGACCTTCTTAACTGAGGGTTCATACATCCTTCTGGTTCCATTTGGATGTCATCCCTTCCAGGAAGGCCTCCTTGGCCTTCCATGAGGAGCTGAGAGGACTGAGCTCCATACCCTCACGTACACACTGCACTGGGTCCTCGCTCGTGACGTATCCTGAGCTGTTCTCCAAAACCTCCTGCTTGGAGAACACTTGGCTTTGAACTCTTGGCTCCTGGTCCCACACCTGGCACAGGCTAGACAATATATGAGGGAGGTGCAGAACAATTTTTGGACTCTAGGTGCCTGCAGGTGGATTTGCTCCCTCTCCCTTGCAGTAGTGGGTGAGACCAGTTCCCCTCACTCTGCTCTCTGGAGGTCCCAGGATGGAGTCGGGCAGGAGATGGCCTACCTTGAAGGGGAGATGACAGTCTCACCTGATCGTACTCAGCCAGGATGCCACAAGGCCAAGAGGAGGACATGAAGCCTGGCTGGCAAGGAAACAGGTCAGGAAATCATCCCTGTGAAACAGGAATAGGGTGGAGCGGGGGTGCAAGCTTCCTGAGGAGGGGGAGGGAGGAAATCTGCCCCCTCCCCGGTGCTGGACATGGCTGTTGGGTCATCCCAGCTTGGACCTCAGCCCACTGGAGCAGGGGCTTGTTGGCCTGCGGGAAGGTGTCTTTGCGGAGCCTCTCCTCAGGCACTAACCAGAGGGCCCCGGGGGCACATTAGGAGGTTACTTGATAGTCTGTGGTTTGCACAGTGAGTCCTAACCAGGGAAGCCCCCACTCAAAACAGTAGAGACAGCTGAGCTGCCTTCCTGATGGGCGGGAGAGTGTGGGGAGCCGTCTGGCCAGAGTAGGTGAATCCTGACAAATGCTGGGTGCTTTGGAAGGGTGGGGCTGCAGGAAACCTAATGCACCCCTCTCATCTTCCTTCACTGATTCTCCTTCTTGTGCTTAACCTCTCATCATGAGGTCACTTCCTGGGACTGGGTGTACCTCAGCACTAGAGCACGGGCCTGTCATGAGTGGAGCCCTGAGTTTAATCCCCAGCACCATAAAAAACGAAAACAAAAATGAGGTCACTTCCTCGGTGATCACTTCCCTCCACCCTTATGCGGGACCAGTGTTCCCATTGTGTCCCCCTTGCTGAAACCTACTTGTTCTGTATCTTCCAACTGAGCTGGGAGCTCTATTGGAGCCGAAACGGTATTTTCTGTACCACTGCCTCTCCCACAGTCTGTATGTAGAGTAGATGTTCAATAAATGTGACTGAGCCAGGTGTGGTGGCACACACCTGTCATCCCAGCTGCTCGGGAGGCTGAGGTTGAAGAATTGCAAGTTCGAGGTCAGCCTTAGCAATTTAGTGAGACCCTGTCTCAAAATAAAATTTTAAAAGGGCTGGGGATGTAGAGCAGAGGTAGAACCTCTCTGGGTTCAATCCCCAGTACTGCATAAAAAATTTAAATATTAAAAATAAGTCTTGTTGAATAGATGACCACATGAAGTAACTTGAGAATGATGGAAAAAAAAACCTTACAACTAAGAGCTAAATCTGGGCCAGAGACAGGGCCAAGACAGCGCCAGTCGTTGCCTGATCCATAAAATAACAACTGAGGAATTCTTTGAAAGTCAAGCCCACAAGCTGCCTCAGCTTCTTCCACATGGGCTCAGCCAGGAACATGCTCCATCTTCAGCATATCCAAACCCTTGGCTAACCTGAGCTAACTTCATATCAGGGTCAGGGTACTCCAAAGGAGAGAAGACAGTCTCTGTCATCAGGAAGCTCTTTGGATGCTGAAAGATACATGAAATTCATGGCAATTTCCTAGCCTAATGGGAAAGACGTAGTCTGCAAGGGAGACAGAGGCTTCAAGAGATACAATAATGACAGATGCCATTCATGGGATGTTCACTTGTGCCAGGCTTTGCTGCCAGGATTTCACTGTATCAGCTGATTTAATTTCACAAGGTAGACAAGGTTATTGTTCTCATTTGATATGTGGGAAAACTGAGGCAGAGCAAGGTGAAGGCACTTGCCTTAATCATGCTAGTGAGAAGTGGGAAGGCTAGTGGTCAAGCACAGGCTGCTGGCTGCGGATCCCACATTCCCAACCACCGCCGATGGCATGCCTGATATAGGTGATGTACATAACTGCTGAGGCAGTCCCTAAGGGGCCAACCGGAGCCAGTTGATTAGTGTCCTAGAGGAGGACAGTGCTGGTTCTGGAAGGACGTGGCCCAGTGGAGGAGAAAGAGAAGGACATCCTGGTTGCAGGAGACACAAAAGCCATGGCTGAGACAGTTTTTAACTTTGCCAAAGAACAGTGGGATAGAATTTCTTCCTCCTTCCCTTGGCTGGAAGACAGTGGCCATGCTGGAAGGCTAGCCTCTAATCCTGAGTCCAATCCCTCAGATCCAGCCTCCTTGCTGTGACAGTGTGTACAGGTGCTCTAGCTTGTTCCTTCCCAGTCCCCAAACTGTCCGCAAATTCATCAAAAGCCTGATATGGTCTGGAGACGAGGGACTTGCTGAGTGGATATGACCCTTTGGCACTTGGGAGGGGCTTCAAGGAAGTACTTGAAGAAAGGGCAAGAGTTGAGACAGAGAATGGAGCAGACAAAGCTGGGTGGGGCCTCTGCAGTTACTAAGAAAGCCTCAGTGGGATGGAAGAGGTTCATTGGTTGGGAGAAGAGAAGCAAAAATGGTTTGATTTGAAGTGTGAATTAGGACAAGATGCCTTAAATGACTCTTACATGTCCTTAAACCTAGCACAGCACCAGGGCCCACATAAGCACCCAAAAAAATCCAGCTTAAATGAGCAAGCTTTGCTGTGAGAGAGACACCCAAGCTGGGTATGAGATTGCATGGGCTCTCAGTACTAGGGACGAGGGGACTTACTGATGGGTGTGCCTCAGGACCAGCTCAGTCTGGCAGACTTGGAGGTGTGCTTGTACATAGTCATCCTCAGACATGTGGATGAGGGCCACCCCAGTGGGCCATTCAACTGTTGACTGTACAGTTAGCCTGAGAGCCATGAAGCACCTTATGTCCCTTCCCCTGGGGGCTTTCTAGCTGTGCCTGGCACAAGTGCAGAGCACCTTGCCCTTGACTGATGCTTAGCCTTGAACAGGGCTCCTTCTCTTCCCTCTACCCATGGGCTTCCCCATACAGAAGATTCACATATTCTCTGCTCAGTGTTCCCTTTCCCAGGCCTGATCCTCTAGATCAGTCTCCCAATCCCTAAAGCAGAGAGGAGGCAGTGAGCTGCAGAAGGGCCCAGGCTCTTCCCTGGGGCCTCCTTCAGGCTGGGACCCTGCTGGTTTCAGCAGGTTCCCGTGCTGGACAGCTCCCAGGCCGCCAGTTCCAGGGTGGAGGACTAGCTGCCTTTGCTTCCCAGGCTTTGCCCCCAGCCTCTCCCAGGCAAGGATGGCTGAAGAAAGGGCCAGCCCTCCTCCCCACTGCCCCTCGCTTACCTTGCCTTACTGTAAACCCATGTAGAGAGAAGCCACTTCTGCTTCTCAAGGGACAGCACTCACCTCCCGGACCGCATGTGAGGGCTCCATGTGAGTTCTGCCAACAGTCTGTACTACTGTGCCTCTGCCTTTGGCTACTGGTCCTGGGTGCCCTCACAGCCCTCTCTACAAGCTGGTTCCTCATGCTCCCTTCCTGTAGCCTCCTACGGAACTTTCTACAAGCTTTGCTCTCTAGCCTCATCTCTGCCTTCTCCTATGTCATCTTGAGACTCCAACCCTGCCTTGACTGGGAGGCTCTGAAGTGAACCAAGGAGGCAGAAAAGAGCCCTTGCCTGCATGAGGCACTTCTCCAGCATGGGGCTAAGAGCCACCTGGGCCCAGAATGGCCTTTTGAGCTACAGATGGGGCAGCCTCCTTGACTCTTTGCTCTTGGCAGGAGCTGCTTTCAGGACAGCTTGGTGAACTAGGCCTGTTGATGTTTCCTCTTCCCTGACCTCCAGCACCTGCAGTCAGAGTCTTAACACCTGCTCTGAGCTTTCTGAGGTCCCAGGCCCAGCCAGGCTCCCTGCAGCTACAGCTGAAGCAGAGGCAGACAAGACAGTCTAGAAGGAGGGAATGGCTCAGAGTTGGGGAGAAGCCTGTGCTGAGACCACTATGGTCCCCAATCTGTTAGGGGGAGACAGAATATGTACTCACACAGATGCTAAACTGCCCCCCTCCCAGTGATATCAGTGGAAATAATGACAAAGAAACATGCAAATGACTAAAAATCTGGTGCAGGCCCAGGACACAGAAGCTCAGAGAATGCTGAGAAAAGGAGGAATCAGAAGAGAATGGGGACAGCAGAGAAAGGCTGCTGACATTCGGGTAAATGCTTGGTTCTGGATTTGGTTCTGCAATCCTCTGACTCATCTGTCGTCTAGCCACTGCTCCAGGGCATGACTAATTGGAGAAAAGTTAAATAGGGCCAAAGAAAATAGGGTTGGGTATTACAGAGCCCCAGGTTCCTGGGGCTTGGAGAGAGAGCAGATGTCTTAATTTATGGGCCTACATTAGCGTGCCCTAGGGGAAAGGAAGTTGTCTCTGGCCTGGAATGGATTGAGTGAGACTTAAGGACCAAAGTGCCCACACCCCACACCTGCTGATAGGCTCGTGGGGCTGATGGATGAACGAGGGCTACTGCTGGAGTCAGGCTAGGCAGGGAAAGGCATCCCTCACCTGAGGCCTCCTAAAGCCAGAGAAGGGCAGCTCTGACTGGATACCCCTTTCCCTGCCCCACACTCCAGCCTCCTGTTTGCTGTCCCCACTCAGGTCCAGATGCTTATACATTTAAACATAAAAGATATGTTTATACATTTCCATCTTCTGTATGGGCAACATTGCATAGTGCCCGGGGTCATTTAAGGCAGGACTTGGGGAGGTCTTTGATGATGGGGACCTTGTGCCCATTAGACAGTGTCCACAGAGGTGTTTAGAATCAAGAAGAGGGAATAAGAAAATGTAACTAGGAGGAGACATGGCTCCAAACTAAGAATGGTAGCATCTGAGAGTGACAGGAAGGGGCCACCAACTGTATGCCAATTATTCCTGGACTCATTCCTGGTCCAACAGGTAGTCTGAGCTGGGAGGTAAGGGGTGGGTCCTCATCCCATTGGTGATGGGGCCTCTTGTCCCTTCCTGCAAGGTGCTTCCATTTTTGCTACCTGGACCACAAAACCTGCGCTTTCCTTACATTCTTTGCAGGGTACAACTGGTCATCTCAACCCTAGCTACTCTCTGTGTTCAGCCTTTACAGCACAGTCCTAAGACTACCTCCTCCAGGAAGCCTCTGGGTGAGGTCACTCATCCTTCAATTCCTGACCTCCACACTCACTCTCTTTCTATGGCATAAGTCAGCAAGGAGTGGCTGGCAGAGCACCACCTGGGAACCAAGAGACCCTGTTAGAGTCACAGGACTACCACCTGGCTGTGTGGCTCTAGGAAAATTGCTTGCACTGTCTGGGTTTATTTCACCAACAACAAGATAATGGGGGGAGCTGGGAGCTCCCAGACTCTAGTGTGAGCCTCCAGGTGATGAAGTGTTGCTTGTTCTCCGGGCCTTTGCCCCCTGACCCCACCTTTGCAGTGGACTGTGAGCTTTCTCAGGCAGGGGCTGTGTGTCTTTCCCTCAAACTCTGGTTGAGGATTGTGTTGCTGTTGTTGGTTTCAGAAAGATTTGCTTATGGCATGTGGGAGGATGTGCTTGCTAACTGAAGGCAAGAGAGCGGAGGCAGACAGCTGTGAGAACACTAAGTTCCAAACCAAGAGAGGTGAGTTGGTCCATCCCATCCAGGTGAGGCAGCGCCTGCACCTCAGGAGCCCTGCATTGGGAGAGTGGAGGGTAGGAGGTTGAGAGGGGAGGCAGAGGAGGCCCCATGGCAGACTGCGTCCCATTGCTTAACCTGCACAGGGCCCTGTCGTCAAAGACATTGTCAAGCTCTGCCTTGGATTGTTCCAGATGCTGGGCAGTGGTGCCACATCTGAAAGGTAGCAATTTTAACAACTACGGCCAAAGCAGATGCAACCAAGCTATGTGTGGGGTGGCTCTCTTGTCACTGGTTTCAGTCATTCTCAGTTGAAGGCCATATCCCTTCCCTCCTCTGCCCGTGACTCAGCTTTCTCACCTTTTCAGACCCCTGGGGGCCTGAGGGGAGGATGCCACTGAGAAGGAGCAGATGCTCCTGGGAGGGAGAAGCAGGAAGAAGGGATTCTCGGGGCCAGAAGGAGATGTCGCACACAGGGTGGGGCCCAGGCTGGGCTGTGGGGCTCCTACTCAGAGAGCCAGCTTGGCAGACTGCAGAGCTGCAGAGATTTGCATACATCTGCATACATTTACACATACTTATTTTCTGTCCCAGAGCCAACCTAGCTCCTCACACCCTTTCTCTCTATGCTAGGCCTACTGGGCTCCTGCAACAGGCAGGACCAATACCTGGCTGGAAGCAGCCAGAGCTGCTGAGCCCTGGGCAGGGTCCCTGAGTCAGAAAGATTGTGCAAACAGCACTTTCCCTGCTCACTTTTGAACAAAGAGACTCTCTGGGCACATATATCCATATCAGACCAAAGTCATAGCTAACCAGCGACAACTACTATAGCCTCCCTCCTTGGCCTTTTCTCTCCCAGATGACCCCTACTGTACATTAAGGGTGATAAGAAGATCAGAGTGAAGAGCCAGGGAGAAGCCATAGAGACCTTTGAATCCAATATTCAGGTTTTATAGAAGACGAAAAGGACGGTAGTACCAACAGGGCAGATACCACCATAAGGGCCCGTAATGAGCAGGGAAAGAAGTGGCTCCCAATCAACACTCACTCTCATAGAACTGACTGCCAAGGAAAAAGGCAGCAGGGTAGATGATGTTAAGAAAACAAAGCCAGGAAAGGGGTGGGAGAGTCAGGTGGGGTGAAGTGGCCATTAAGAAGGCAAGTCACTGCCTGCAATCTTCCATAAGTTGGGCATGAAATTGGAGGTGCAGCTGGCTCTCCTGACTCCTGGTCTCCCCCACTCTCACTACCCCATCCCACCCTGCCAGCCCTTCTCTATCACTCCTCTGGTGCCATAAAAAGATCAAGAGGGGCAGAGAACTGGCTTGCCCAGCCTACTGCCTTATGATGAGCTGCTCTGACTTCTGGCATCTTGTGGCTCAAGCCACCAAACAGCAGCTTCCTCTGCAGCCCTTCCCCAACTGGGCGTGGGCTCAGTTTTATGCATCATTAACGCCTGTGTTAAAAAAAGGAAGACAGAAGGTGCCAGGGACTAGGAAGTGGGGGACTGACTGGAACTTTTTTGGGGACATGTTCTTAATTATGATTGTGGTGGTAGTTAAACAACTGTATACATTTGTTGGAAACTCAATGAATTTCATTATACTTCAGTAAAGCTGTCTCTCTCTCTGTCTCTACACACACACACACACACACACACACACACACAGTAGGGACTGCCTAACTAGGGCAACTTTAGAGTGGAATGGAGAGGTGATGTAGGGCCTTGGGGAGGGTGCAGGCCCTGCAGTCAGAGGGACTTGGTTACACTCCTTATTAGCAGCAGGATGTTAGGTGCTTACAAATCATTCCTCCTCCAAACTCACTTTCTGGGTCTATGAAATGGAGATAATAATGACTTCCTTACTGAGTAGTTGTGAGGATCAAGCCATACAACCTACCTTTGGGGACATAGTAATAACCCATAATATATGCTTGTATTTCTTCCTTTAAGAGGTACCTTTTGAGCCGGGCGCAGTGGCGCAAGCCTGTAATCCCAGCACTTAGGGAGGCTGAGACAGGAGAATCCGAGTTCAAAGCCAGCCTTAGCAATGGCGAGGCGCTAAGCAACTCAGTGAGACCCTGTCTCTACATAAAACACAAAATAGGGCTGGGGATGTAGTTCAGTGGTCGAGCACCCCTGAGTTAAGTCTCCAGTAGCCCCCCCCCAAAAAAAGAAGTACCTTTTGGTTCATTTGCCCAGTTATTAATAGGGTTATTTGTTTTCTTGGTGTTAAGTTTTTAGAGTTCTTTATATATTCTAGATATTAATCCTGTGTTAGCAGAGTAGCTAGCAAAGATTTTCTCTCATTCTGTAGAGGTTCTCTCTTCATATTCCTACTTGTCTCCTTGGCTGTGCACAAACCTTTTAATTTGATGCCATTCCTTTTATTAACTCTTGGCATTATTTCCTGAGCTTTAAGGGTCCTTTGAGAAAGTCGTTGCCTGTTCTGACTTTCTTATGTAGGTGCTCATAGCTATAAACTTTCCTCTTAGAATGGGCTTCCTAGCGTTCTGGTATGCTGTATCACTGTTCTTGTTTGATTTTAAGAATTTTAAAATTTCTTCTCTGATTTCATTCCATTATGAGTTACTAACCAAAATCAAGGCACAGATGTCAATTTCCTTCTCCTTTCCCCATCTGTAAAATGTGTAATTTCTCCATTTATAACTGTTTCCACTGGAAGTGAATGGGTCCTCTGGGCTAAAAAGGGTTTATGTTTTTATT
This sequence comes from Xerus rutilus, assembly GCA_028644305.1. Lineage (NCBI taxonomy): Eukaryota > Metazoa > Chordata > Mammalia > Rodentia > Sciuridae > Xerus > Xerus rutilus. Next base: position 63,043,038 of record CM053410.1, read on the forward strand.
TAGTTAAAGAAATACTGGATTTGGGCTATGAATGTGGCTCAGTGATAGAGCACGTGCCTGGCATGCATGAGACACTGGGTTGGATCCCCAGCACGGCTGAGTTTGAATTGACTTTTTTTTTAATGAATTGAAATAAATTTGCATATAATAAAATTCATTGTTTTAAAGTGTTCCATCAATGTATTGTTTTTTAGTGTACTCACAAAGTTGTGCAACCATTGCTACTCTCTAATTTCAAAACATCTCACCATCCCCCCCAAAATGCATACCTAATAGTAATCACCCCCATTTCCTCTGGCCCCAGCCCCTGGCAAATGCAAATTTATTTTCTCTCTCTATGGATTTGCCCATTCTAAAAATTCACAGCAGTGGAATCATACAATGTGGCCCTTTGTGTGTAGCTTCTTTCACATGGCATATTTTCAAGGTTCATCCATGTTGGAGCCTATTTCAGGACTTCAGTTCCTTTTTTTGGATGAATAATATGCCATTGTATGGACATACTACCTCGTATTCTCCACCTGTTCATCAGTCATTGGGTTATTTTCACTTTTTTGGCTATTATGAAAATTGCTGCTATGAACATTTAAGTGCAAGATTTTGTATGGACTATATGTTTTCAGTTCTCTTGGGTATATACCTAGAACTGATATTGCTGGGTCAAATCATATTTTTATGTTTTAAGAAGTGACATGGCACATGCCTGTAATCCCAGTGGTTTGGGAGGCTGAGGCAGGAGGATTGTGAGTTCAAAGCCAGCCTCAGCAACGGCAAGGTGCTAAGCAACTCAGTGAGACCCTGCCTCTGAATAAAATACAAAAAAGAGTTAGGGATGTTGCTCAGTGGTTAAGCACCCCTGGGTTCAATCCTCAGTACCAAAAAAAAAAAAGTGCCAAAATGTTTCCAAAGTGACTGTACCATTTTACATTCCCATTAGTAATATATGAATATTCCAATTTCCCCATATTCTTGCTAATGCTTCTTATTATCTCTCTTTATGATAATAGCCATCAAAGTGGGTGAGAAGTGGATTTCATGTTTAGATCTACATTTCCCTGTGGGCTAACGATGTCAAGCATCTCTTCATGTGCCTGTGTGCCATTTGTGTATCTTCTTTGGAGAAATGTCTATTCAAATCTTTTGCCTATTTTTAAATTGTGTCTTTTTATTGTTGGTTTTTAAGAATTCTTTGTATTTTCTGGATATTAGACCCTTCTCAGATATCTGATTCACAAATGTTATCCCATCCTATGGGTTGTCTATTCGCTCACTTGATAGTGTCCTTTGAAAGACAAGTGTTTTTTTTTTAAGTTGTAGTAAAATGCACACAACATAAAATGACCATCTTTTTGTTGTTGTTTTTGGGTTTTTTTGGTACTGGGGATTGAACTCAGGGGCACTCCTCCATTGAGCCACATCTTCAGCCCTATTTTGTGTTTTATGTAGAGACAGAGTCTCACACTGAGTTGCTTAGCGCCTCGCCGTTGCTGAGGCTGGCTTTGAACTCGCGATTCTCCTGTCTCAGCCTCCCAAAGTGCTGGGATTACAGGCGTGCCCGACTTAAATAACCATCTTTTTTTTTTTTTTTAAGTATTTTTCAACAAATGGTGCTGGGAAAACTGGAAATCCATTTGCAGCAAAATGAAGCTTAACCTCTATCTCTCACATGCACAAAACTCAACTCAAAGTGGGTCAAGGACTTAGGAATTAGACCAGAGACCCTGCGTCTAATTGAGGAGAAAGTAGGCCCAAACCTCCATCACGTTGGATTAGGCCCCGAATTCCTTAATAAGACTCCTATAGCACGGGAAATAAA
>CM053410.1:63045353-63063863 GCA_028644305.1 Xerus rutilus
GGAAACACAGGAGAAATGCAGGAACTCTGGATGCAGCAGCGGGGAGGGGGGAGGAAGGAAAGGGAAACGGGAATAGTAATGATGATTGATCGAATGGGTCATTACTACCCCTGGTGCATGTATGAAGGCACAAATAGTGTGACTCTTTATGATTTGCAACCAGAGAAATGGAAAAACTGAGCTCTGTTTATGTACTATGACTTGAAATGCATTTCAATAAAAAAAATAAATAAAAAAAAAAAGAAAAAAAATTGTTGATGGATCTTTATTTTATTCATTTATTATTTATATGTGGTGCTGAGGATCAAACCCAGTGTCTCACGCATGCTAGGCAAGCGCTCTACCACTGAGCTACAGCCCCAGCCCCTTAAATGACCATCTTAATTGTTCTTAGATGTACAGTTCGGTGGTGTTGTGAACTGAATTGTGTGTGTCCCCCCCCCTTCCAAATCTAAATGTTGAAAGTCTATCCCAAAATGTGAATGTATTTGGCATAAGGCCTTAAAAAATATAGCTAAGGTTAGATGGGTGGAGTCAATCCAATACGGCTGGTGTCTTTATAAGAAGAGAAACAGAGGGGCTGGGGTTGTGGCTCAGTGGCAGAGCACTTGCCTAGCATGTGTGAGGCACTGGGTTTGATTCTTGTACCACATATAAATAAAATAAAGGTCTATCAACAACTATAAAAAATATTAAAAAAAAAAAAAAAGTAGAGAAACAGATAGCAGGGATACTTCTCCCCTGTGCTTGCCTGCAGAGAAAAGGCCATGTGAGGACCCAGTGAGGAGGCTGCCCTCTGCAAGCCAGGAAGAAGAGGCCTCACCAGACACCAACCCTGTCATTGTGATCTTGGACTTTCAGAACTGAGAAACTGTTTTTAGAATTGTGAGAAAAAAAATGTTAAGCCACCTAGTCTTTGGCACTTTGTTATGGCAGTCCAAGCAGATCAAAACAAGAGGTATTAAGTACATTCACACTGTTCTGCAGCCATTACCATCGTCTTGCAAAATTTAAACTGTGTACCCATTAAAAAATTTGCATATAATAAAAATTTGCATTAAAAAATAGCTCTCCATTTCTCTCTCTCATCCTTTATCCCCTAGTAACCACCATTCTACCTTCTCTAGGAATCAAACTACTCTAGGAACTCAGAAAGAGGGAATCATACAGTATTTGGCTTTTTGTAGTCATTTATTAAGTGACTTATCAAGTGCTTATTTCACATAGCACATCATCAAGATTTGTGCATAATTAGAGCATGTGTCAAGTTTTTCTTCTTTTTAAGGGTGAATAATATTCTATTGTATGTATACACCACATTGTGTTGATCCATCCATCTGTTAGATGGACACTTGAGTTGTTTCCACTTTTTGGCTATCGTGAATACTGCTGCTATGAACATGGTACACAAATATCTCAAAATTCTGCTTTCAATCCTTTTGGGTGTATACCCAGAAATGGAATTGCTGGATCATATGGTGATTCTATTTTTAATTTGTTGAGGAAGCATTGTACTGTTTTCCAAATGATTGCACCAATTTACATTCCTGCAACGAAGTCCAAGTGTTTTGTTCCAATTTCTCCACATCCTTGCCAAAATGTATTTTCTGTGGGTTTTTTTTTGGGGGGGGGGAGTCATTGCTTTGTTTTGCTTTTTCACAGTTTTAAGGATCAAACCCAGAGCCTCATGTATGGTAGGCAAGGGCTCTACCATTGAGCTATACAGCCTCAAAACTTTTCTTTCTTTTTTCTTTTTCTGGTACAGGGATTAAATCCAGGAGCACTTAACCACTGAGCCACACCCCAAGCCCTTTTCTGTGTTTTTGATAGTGGCCATCCTATTAGTTTGAGATTTTCTTTAAATTTTCTTTTTTCTTTTTCCCAGCCCTGCCTCTCTTCTTGTTGTGAATTAGCATCCACATGTGGCAGAGGGGAATGAAGGGAGGGGAGCAGGCATGGGGGTGGGAAGGATGGTAGAATGAACCAGACATTATTACTTTATGTGCATTTATGATTACATGGCCAATGTGATTCTACATCATGTACAACTAGAAGAATAAGAGGTTATTTATGATGTGTCAAAGTGCAAAGTGCATTCTACTGTCATTATAACCAATTAAAACAACAAAAAAATAAATAAATAAATAAGGAACTCTCAGTCCCTCTTGGAAATGTTACAAAAGAGAGTGAACTTTTGCTGTATTAGGTCTCTGATTTGGAGGTTGTTCATTATGACCAAGTGCAAAAAAAAATTAAATTTCACTAATCAGCAAAAATATAAAATAAAATAAAATTTCTTTTTATTTTGGGGTACTGAGGATTGAACACAAAAAAGTACTCTACCACTGAGCCTCATCCTCAGTCCATCATCCTATTAGTTTGTATTTCATTTGGGTTTGATTTGCACATCCCTAGTAATTAGTGATGTTGAACGTTCCTGTCATATGTTTGTTGGCTGTTAATATATATTCTTTGAAGAAATGGCTACTCAATTGTCATTTGCCCTCCCATGATTTTTTAGTACTAGGGATTGCACCCCGAGCCTTGCCTATGCTAGGTGAATGCTCTACCATTGAGGTATAGCCCCAGCCCTCGTTTTCTTCATAGGGTCCTTTGAAGCCCAAGTTCTTAACTTTGATGAAGCCTACTTGGTCTTTTTTTTTTTTTTCTTGGTGTTTGTGAATGAAGAACTTCTCAGAGCCTTTCCTATGTTAATATGGATCGGGATTCCAAAAGACAGATGGATTTCACTGCATTTCCAAAACTCAGCTGTCAGTAATAACCTATCTCTGTGCCTCCCCCCACCATCTTATTCCTCCTCACCGAATGTCTTGCAAGAAGACACAGAACATGCTGAGATTTTCTGTTTTAAGAATTTTCAGTACTCTATAAAAAGCCCTCCACGGAGGAGGCATCCCAAATACAGAATCCTAAAACCAAGAGAGAACCAGCCTAGAGTCTGATGTTGGGGATGAGGTATGAAGGACCTGCTTAAAACTTGAGAGACTGAGATCAGATTCCTGGGACAACTATTCAAACAGGAAGCATTTGTGTGTGAGGCAGGGGCTGGGAGGAGCCACCTTAGTTACTTATTTCCAGAGTAAGGATTTTAGGCCTTTTGCTCGCTCTCGTGAGGTCTTGGTTTAGAAATGCAGAGGCTCTTCTCCCCTTCTGTGTGATGCCTGGATCTGTTCCCTGCCAGCTGGTCAAGACCTTTACTGATCTCCCTCATGTCTGCTCCAGACTCTCTCCAGACCCCTCTCTCTGAATGACTCAGGAGCAGATTAGTGAACTGAGCTAATGGTCCAAAATCCAGCCGTTGGTGGAGCATCTGGATTATCCCAGCCTGTCAGCTGGACAGATAGGCTATGCCCTGGGCAGTTTCTGCAGACTCAGAGGAAATTCTAGAAATAGGCTTAGGATGGCTCTGCTCACACATGTACATCCCAGACTGGGTTGGCTGCTGAACTAGCAGCTGTGTTCCAACTCCAGGCCTCAGTTTACCCAGATGGCAACAAGATTATGCAATGCCCAAAGATTATGCAATTTGGGGGGGCGGGGGCTGGTACCAGGAATTGAACCCAAGGGTGTTTAATCACTAAGCCAAGCCCCCAGTGCTCTTTATTTTTTATTTTGAGACAGAGTCCCCATAGGTTGCTTACAGACTCATTAACTTGCTGAGGCTGGCTTCAAACCTTCAATCCTCCTGCCTCAGCTTCCGAAATGGCTGGGATTACAGTTGTGCACCACTACACGTAGCTACAAACTTTTTTCTTTTCTTTAAAAGTCTGCACACACATCTCAGGCAATCTCTCAGTCACTAAGGGAGACCAGAGGGAAGATTCCTTCTTGTTCACTCTTTCCCAAACACATTATGACTCCAGGGAAGATAAAGGGTTAGAATTCAGAATGTTTGTTTTCAGTTCAGTTTACTTTTTTCTCTCTGTGTAGTTTTATCTCCTAAGAAAGCATGAAATGTGCAGACTCTTAAAACATGATATCACGGATAGAGCAATGGTTTTATAGACTCACATACATGGATTTGAGGCCAGAGTCCTCTGAGTGCTGGATGTTTGACCTTGGGCAACTTACGTAACTTCTCTGAACCTTTTTTTTTTTTTAAATCACACTTAAAATGAAACTCTTGATGAACAGGAACATCTGGCACACACTGGGGGGTTCAATAAATGCTATTTTCCTTCTCAAATTGTATTGTACAGAAGAATCATTGTTGGTAATGGGATTTCTCAATTACAAAGTATCTTGGAGATTATCTAATTGGACTTTTAATTTTTCAGAGAGGAATCTAGAGCACAGAGAGATTAAGTGACTTGCTAAAGGACACACCACAAAGTGGGATTGCTAAATCCAAGTCCCTCTGGGCAGTTCAGAACCTGGATGGTGCCTCTTCCCCAGGCATGGCCACCACTGCTTGTTAAGCTGTTTATTTCTATCCTTTATCTGGAGGCTCAAATTTTGACTATCAGAGGTATTTTTAGTCATGATAATGGAAGACTGGGGATTTATCCAGTTACTCAAGGGAGCTAGCAGCTTAAAGAGTGTCTTACTCATTTCTACAGTTTCCCTGGGCAGAAGGGAGGAGTGAGAGGATTTGGAAGGCCAGAGGTCATCCACTGAGCCTGAGCAGAACCACACCAGGGTCCCAAGTGCTGCCCTCTCTCCTACAGCCTCTGCCAGCCTTTGGCTCAGAGGCCCCAGCAGGGAAGGAGTTAATGCCAACCTCTGCTGGCCTCTGCAGGTGCAGCTCTTGAGAGAAAGCTCCTTAGCAGAGTCTGCAGATAATGGGAGCAGAAGAGATAACGAGCGTTCTGTCTTAATTGCAGGCGGAAAACAGGGTCGGCTTGTTGGAGGGCTTGGACAATTAACACAGCTGGGGTGCAGGGGTTGATGAGCCCTGGATGGGACCTTGCCCCCGCTGTCTCCTCTCCGACAAGCACAGCGATCAGGGCTATTATACCCATACAGCGGGCTGGCGCCACGGGATCCCCGCCAAGGCACACAAAGAAATCAGCCAGGCAGGGAGCAGGCCGAGAAGCCACCAAATGAGCTGAGCCCAAGGGGGTTCAGAGCCACCGTGCTTTGGCCTTGTTCAGGCACTGGGCTGTCAGAGGATGGGCTGAGCCCCACAATGCCAGGCCTCGATCCAGGTCTTTGGACATGGCAGGGGTCACTGAGAGATTTTGCACAGTCTCCTGAGGCTGGGGGAATTGGCAGCAGCATGAAGAGGAGCCTAAGACCAGAGAGTGGCAGTGAGTCTAGACTTCAGGAGGGCAGCATTCAGCTCGGGCTTGTGGAAGGGTGTCACAGCAGATCTGCAGTCAGCAAGCCTGGGCTACTGACCGCCTGGAACGAGACCTCAGCATTTTCCTTAATGAAGGTCACCAGGTTCTCCTAACCTCTCAATCCTAGAGATGCTCTCCAAGACACTGGACACTGCAGGATGAAACGGACCTTCCCAGCTCTGTGGTCTCTGGCAGTCCTACTACTTGCCCTCACAGTCACTCCTCAGCACCCTTGCCTGTCCCTGTGGAGGGGGAGGCCAGCTGTTTCCTGCAGCCCTACCTCAGCTGGGCTTCTGCCAACAAGGCTCACTGGTACCCCACGGAGTTGGGGAGGAAGGGAGAGTTCTCTCCTCCCTTTTCAAGAGGTGTCTCTACCAGGATCTAAGACTCTTTGGTGGCCCCAACCCCTCCCAGGCTGGCCCTTTATGGTTCCAGATCCACAGGACCCAGGTCTGCATAGTAGTGGCAGCCACTCCTCCTTGATGGGCTCCTCAGCTGTTCTCTGTCTGGTGCCTAGTGTCTCATGTAGCCAGCTGCCTGCCTCAAAGCCCCTCTTGTAAAAATGTGAAGTGGTTTCTAGTAAGAACGATATTACCACAGGACCCTCCCTGACTCTTCTGCTGTCCACCCCTTAACATGGTGGCTCTCTTCTTGTTCTTTTTTTTTTCCCCCAGTGCTATGGATTGAACCCAGGGCCTCATGCATGCTAGGCAAGTGCTGTACTGCTGAGCTACATCACCAGACTTTTATTAAATTTTTTTTATTTTGAGACAGAGTCTCACTAAATTGCCTAGGATGGCCTCAAATGTACAATCCTCCTGCTTCAGCTTCCCAAATTGCTGGGATTACAGGTGTGCACCACCCTCTCTGATCTTTTTTTTTAAATCTTTTTTAGTTGTAGATGGACAGAATATCTTTATTTTATTTATTTATATTTATGTGGTGCTGAGACTTGAACCCAGGGCCTCGCATGTGCTAGGCAAGTGTTCTACCACTGAGCTACAACCCCAGCCCTCTTTTTGAATTTTTTTAAAATATTTATTTTTTAGTTGTAGGTGGACAGAATATCTTTATTTTATTTTTATGTGGTGCTGAAGATCGAACGCAGTGCCTCACGCGTGCTAGGCGAGCATGCTACCACTGCGCCATAACCCCAGCCCCTCTTTTTGAATTCTTAAAGCTCTCTCAATGAGCTTTATGTTTTTTATTTTTATTTTTTATTTTTTTTGGTACTGAGGATTGAACTCAGGGGCACTCGACCACTGAGCCACATCCTCAGCCCTATTTTGTGTTTTATGTGGAGACAGGGTCTCACTGAGTTGCTTAGCGCCTCGCTGTTGCTGAGGCTGGCTTTGAACTCGCGATCCTCCTGTCTCAGTCTCCCAAAGTGCTGGGATTACAAGCGTGAGCCACCATGCCCGGCTGAGCTTTATGTTTTTAACTATCAATTCTATGTGAAGACTCTCTGCCTTTAACTTCTCTGTTGAGATACTTATCCATCTGACATCCGCACTGGGCTGTTTCCAGATGCTCCAAACTCTACAGTCCAAAGCTGAACTTGTTTTCTTTCTTCCCTTGTCAAAATCTGATACTATTTCCTTAGTTGGAGCTATACAGCCAACGGGCTGAGCTCTTCCTTGCTCCCTCATCTACCTTATCCTGTGAGTCTTGTCTCCTAAGCATCTCTCAGATTCACCCCTACAATCCATCTCCAGCATCTCTGTCTATGCTCAACTCACCTAAGCCAGAATGAAAACCTGCCAACTGTTCTCTTCCTGCATTGACTGTCTCAGGCTGACCACTCAGAAATGTCAATCAACCATATCATTTTATGCTTAAAACGCTTTAAGGGTTAGCAGAGCAAACAATCCCTGCTGTGATCTGGTCTCTACCCACTTCCCTACCTCTGCTGATTTCTCTGGTTTCATTGCACCACCACACCTGCCCACAACGAGCAAGCTCGGCTTGCTGTTTGATGCCTTTGTCTCAGCCATTTTCCCTGGAGGGAATGTCCTTTACACTAGTGTCCATACAGAAATCCGCTTATCTTCAAAGTTTGCTTCAAACATAACCCATCTCCTCCAAGAAGGTGTTCCTGCCCCAGCCCCATCCATCCCAGGTAGGTTGGCAACCCCACCTCCTTCACGCCTTGTTTCCTACTGAAGTACTTCAACATGATATTTGATCATCATGTACATCTCTCTCCTTGCTAGGCTTTGAGCTTTTTGAAAACAAAACCAGTGGCTGGGGAGGCTGAGGCAGGAGAATCGTGACTATAAAACCAGCCTCAGTAACTTAGTGAGATCCTAAAGCAATGCAGCAAGACCCTGTCTCTAAATAAGATATTAAAAAGGGTTGGGGATGTGGCTCAGTGGTTAAGCACCACTGGCTTCAATCACTGGTACCCGAAACAAACAAACAAAAATTTTTCATTTGTTTTAAGGGCTGTAATAGAATAGATGTCCAAAAATTAATTCCTGGAAGATGGAGTAACATGATTATTAACTTTAGGTGTCAACTGGACTAAGGGGTAGCTGGTAAAGCATTATTTGGAGGTATGTCTGCAAAGGTGTTTCTGGAAGAGACTAACGTTTGAATCAGTGGACTGGGTAGGGAAGGGGACACTATCCAATTAACTGAGGACGCAGCCACAACAAAGAGGCAAACTTGTTTGTTCTCCCTCTGGAGCTTGGACACCCTTCTCCTACCCTGGGATATCAGGACTCCAGGTTCCCCGACTTCTGAGACTTGCACCAGTGGTCCCCGGAGGTTCTCAGGCCTTTGATGTTGGACTGAGAGTTACACCATCAGCTTTCCTGGTCTTTGGACTTGGACTGATCCATGCTACACCTCCCCTCATTCTCTGTCTACAGATGGCTTATGGTGGGACCTCCCAGCTTCAAAATTTCAAGAGCCAATTTCCCTAATAGATTTGTCTCTCCCTCTCCCTCTCCCCTCCCCTCCCTCCCTCTTTCCCTCCTCTCTCTCTCTCTCTCTCTCCTCTCATCTCGTCATCATCATCATCATCATCATCATCATCACCTCTTATTTCAGTTTTTCTACAGAACCCTGAAAAAATGCAAGTACTTCCCTGTTCCTCCCTCTAAGAGCAAATACCAACCCTGGGCATTATATACATAAAGCAAAGGTGGAGAGACAAAGGCAGATGGGCGAGGTACTTCGGGACAGGAGAAATGGTACGGTGATGAAGCCCCTGGATTTTCTTTTGCTTCATACCTCTGGATTTGGACCTAAAGAGGCTGACAACCAAGAAATACCAGTGGGCACAAAATTTCAAAAGTCTATTCTCTCTAGCCAAAGACTAGGAAGATGGCAGCCTACCAAGACAGAAAACTTTCAGACGATAACTGCTTATTCCTGCCAAATGCCAAAGAAAAAACTGCGGCCCCATCTCTGCCCACATCAGGAGAGGTCAAGTGGGGAGCCTGGAGCCCCCCTCATCAGGTTGTGATAAGGCTCCCAACAGCTCTGCTGGAGCCAGTATCAGGAAAGGCTGAGTAGCCCGAGCTTTCACCCCCACCCTGCATGGCTCAGGCCACACCACCCCCTTCATTGCCAGTGGAGACCACAAGGAGCCCCGACTCCCACCCCCATCCAGCAGGAACAAGATCTACCCCTTTCCCATGGGTGGTGTCTGAGGAGTCCTGGTGGGGAACTGGAACTTCACCCCCAGCCCAGCAGAAATGAAGAACAAAGAATAGAAGCTATAAAGAAGAGCCAAATGGGACATTTAAACCAAAAAACATGATCACTGAAATACAATGCTTGGGATTAATAGACAGACAAAGAGTCAGTAAACTGGAAGGTAGAACAATGGAAATCACACCATGTGAACAACAAAAGGAAAACAGGCCAAAACAAATGGAGCAAGTCCTCAGGGACTTGTGGGACTATCACAATAGAGCTCACATCTATGTTCTGGGAGTCCTGGTAAGACAGGAGAAAGAGGATAACGCTAGAAAAGTATTCTCAAAAAATGGCTCCAAAATTCCCAAAGGTGGCAAAAGACATAAGCCTATAGATTCAAGAAAGAGAGCAAATGAGAAACACAAATTGACATAAAACAAGTGTTACGGTTTGGATCTGAAGTGTTCCCCAAAGGCGTAAGTGTTGACGGGTTGGTTGCCAATGTAGCCATGTCGGAGGTAGGGCTCTTGGGATTCGTCCACTGATGGGCTCATAACTGATGGCATGATGGAAAGGGGTGGAAACTTTAGGAGGGCACCTATTGGAGAAATTAGGTCACTGAGGTTGTGCCCTGGAATGGTATATCTTGTCCCTGACCTCTTGTATTCTGTCTCTCTCTCTGCTTCCTGGCATGAGGAAGCAGCTTTCCCCCTCCATGACCTTCTGCCATGTTCTTCTGACTTCCCTCAGGCCCAAAGCAACAGAGCCAGCTGAGCATGGACTGAAATCCCCAAAACTATGAGCCAAAGTAAATCTTTAGGTTGTTTTTCTCAGGCATTTTGTCATAGTGATGGAAATATGACTAACACAACAAGATACATCACAATCAGTAAATTAAAGACAAAGAAAAAATTGTGAAACTGTTAGAGACACAGGAAGGCCTAATCTATAGAGGGAGAACTATTATAATGATAGCAGATTTTCATCACAAACCAATGGTGGCCAAATGGAAATCGCATGACATTTTCAAGTGCTGAAAAATGAACTGTTAACTTACAATTCTATAGCAGTAAAAATATCCTTCAGGAATAAATTTTAAAAATCAAGAATATTTTCAAATGAAGGGAAATTAGGAGAATTTATTGCCAGGAGATATACACAGAAAAGAATGACTAAAGGAAGTTCTCTAAACAGAAAGGAACAGTGTAAGAGTCCCCAGCAAGAGACCTACATGAATATGCCTCACTGATTTTTATTTGTTTGTTGCTGTACTAGAGAGTGAGCCCAGGGCCTTGTGTGTGCTAGGAAAGTGCTCTGCAGCTACACCTGAGCCTAGTGGATTTTTTTAAAAATATTTTTTAGTTGTAGATGGACACAATGTCTTTATTTTATTGCTTTCTACGTGGTGCTGAGGATCGAACCCAGGGCCTCACGCATGCAAGGCAAGCGCTCTACCGCTGAGCTACAATCCCAGCCCGCCTAGTGGATTTTTGACAAAGGTGCAAAAGTGATTCAATGGAGGAAAGAACTTTTTCAACAAATGGTGCTAAAGCAATTGGACATCCATAGGCAAAAAAAATAGAATCTCAGTCTAAGTCATATACATGATACAATATATGATACAAAAGTTAACTCCAAATGGGTCATGGAGTTGGGCACAGCAGTGCACGCCTGTAATCCCAGTGGCAGGAGGATCTCAAGTTCAAAGCCAGCCTCAGCAATTTAGCAAGGCCATAAGCAACTTAGTATCTGTCTCAGTGGTTAAGTACCCCTGGGTTCAATCCCTAGTACCAAAAGGAAAAAAGAAAAAGGAGAAGAAGAAAAGAGAAGCTACAGAGGAGGATAAAATATTTGCCACCCACACAGCCAACAAAGAACCATCATACAGAATTGTATGTCGAATTGATAAGGAATTCAACAGTCAATGAATTCAATTAGGAAAGAAGGAAAAGCACAGAGTCATTTCACCAAAGAGGATACACAGATGGCTAAATAAGCACATGAAAAGAGATTCAAAACCATTAGCCATTAGGGAAATGCAAACCAAAAGCACAATGAGATATCACTACACACATAATAGAATGGCTAAAATTGTACAACAGCGATGACCCCAGAAGTTGGCCAGGACGCAGAAAATGGGATCCCTCATAAGTTGCTGGTGGAAATGTAAAAGGCATCCTTGCTTTGGAAAATGATTTGGCAGATTCTTAAGAAACTAAACACACAAGTCAACAACTGCCTATCCCATAGAAATGAAGACTTCATTCACAAATTCTCTATTCTTGAAATGATTAACGTATAGAAATAGAGAACAAATTAGTCAAAGGAGTCAAAGAAGGGGAGGAGCTAGAGAGAAAGGGGTGTGGCTATAAAGGGGTGAGGGATCGATCCTGTGGTGGAGGGAATGTTCTACACCTTCACTGTATCCGTGCCCATTTGCTGGCAGTGATCATGTACTATAATTTTTTAAGATGTTACCATTGGGAGGAACTGGGTAAAATGCACCCTGGATCCCTTTGTATTATTTCTTACTGCACGTGAGTCTAAAATTATCTTAGAATAAAAAGTTTAATAAAGCCAGGGTCAGTGGTGCATGCCTATAATTCCAGTGACTCAGGAGGCTGAGGCGGGAGGACTGCAAGTTCGAAGCCAGCTTCAGCAACTTAGTGAGATCCTGCCTCAAAATAAAAAATAAAAAGGGCTGAGGGTATAGCTCAGTGACAGAGCACCCCAGGGTTCAATGTCCAGCACCAAAAATAAAATAAAATAAAAATAAAAATATCAAGTGTAAAATGCATGGAATGATAAAATGAATATGAATAAATGAAATTAAGGAGTATCCCAAGTCTGGTTATCAAGAACCAAGAAGCAAGCCGGGCACAGTGGCACACATCTGTAATCCCAGCACTTTGGGAGGCTGAGACAGGAGAATCGTGAGTTCAAAGCCAGCCTCAGCAACGGTGAGGCACTAAGTGACTCAGTGAGACCCTGTCTCTACATAAAACACAAAATAGGGCTGGGGATGTGGCTCAGTGGTCGAGTGCCCCTGAGTTCAATCCCTGGTACCAAAAAAAAAAAAAAAAAAAAAAAACCAAGAAGCAAATAGATGCTTTTGAGTTTCTCTCCCTGCTTGGCCCCTCTGCTTCTCTTTCCGTTATAATATGCTCAAGGAAAACTTTATCCAAGAAATAGTTCTTTCTTGACCTTGGATTTGGATATGTCAACAATTTGTCTCCAACATTAACCTTTGGTTTTAACATCAGGTATTTTGTTTGGTTTTAAGATTCCCCTTCCAGAAAGAGAGGTCTGTGAATGTTTCCTCCAATCAGACAGGGGCAACCTAAGGGCAGACACCTTCATCATCCCAATGCACCCCACCCTCACAAAAGAAAGAATTCAGTAGAAGATCTGCCGACTCCAGCGGGTTTCAGTATTTCCAAAGGTACATGTCAATAAACACTGGCTGACTTGAATTGAATGTGCTATAAATTCCTTAATGGATAGAACTAGATCCTACAGCTCAGCAATTAACGGGCAAAGAAGTTAAGAGACAGAGGGACGAGGGGACAGAGGGCAACAAGGGCGCAGAAATGTAAGCACAAGGTTGAGAGGGGCTTTGGAGTCCACCAGGAACCCTGGAAAAGATACATCATCTCTCCGTTTTGGTTCTCTCCCCCCCTGCTTCCCCAAACAATATGAAAAAGGAAAAACAGAGCTCCAGGGGCTAGACATGTTGGAACACAGAAAGCCAAGTGACTTCCAGCCACCCTATTCTGTATCAGGACTTTAAAGGAGAAAGCACCATGGAGGGTGAAGATGGCTCTTTGCAGGACAGCTGGGAAGTCTGGGGCTTTTCCAGGTAGGGATCAGACAAAGGCCTGGATGCTTTACAGCTTTCCTCTCCACTCAGCAGAGTGATATGGCCCTCACGGTCCTTGCCTTCCGTGTCCCCTGCCACGTGCAGCGTGTGCCCCATCAGAGAGCAGAGGCAGAGTGACCGGGGACTGGTAACAACCCTGTCAACTCTGCCTCCTTCTGCCAGCAACACAAAATCCACACAGATGATAAAAACAGACAGCGAATGGGCGGAGCTCACGCCACTGGTCGGTAGTGGTGGTGACAGATGCAATGGTGGCTCTGTTTAGTTTCCAGCAGTGGCAGCAGAGTTGATCTGAGCAGTCTTCTTGTGGCGTGACTCAGGCAGCGAATCTGCAACCAGCCTCCCTTGGAAGCCGGGGGTTTTCCCAAGCCTGGTTCCTCAGCTTTCCCACTAACTCAAGAAGTTACCAGGATCCCAGACAAGCAAGTTTTCTGTGACGTGAAGCAGCTAGGTTCCGTTGTTTGCTGAGGATACGGGGCAGGACTAGCCCGCAGAGCCATCTGGGTTGCCCCTGCAACCAGATGCACTGAGCTCAGGCTGCTCCTTCTGCCTGGGTGGCTGCTCCCTAGCTACAGCCCCTGGCCCAAACCTGTCTTCCCGGAAAGCCCAGTTCTCATACCACCGATCCAAGTCTTCTTGGATCTCTCCTGGGAAATGGTGCTCCTCCTTGAAACTCCCCAGAGCTTCATCTGACACTCCCTCTCTTAACACCTCCTGCCTCAGATTATAAAAAGCAAGGGCAAGTCTTGTCTTCTTTGCCAGATAGTGGCCCCCTGGGGCTGTGGCCCCCTCTCATTTCCTCCCCTGAACCCAGCCCAATCCTCTGCACTGAAGAGTGCTCAATAAATGCTCAGAAATATAACTCTACTCTTGGTCCAGACTGGATTATTATTTTTTTTAGGACTGGATTCTTAACTTGGGGTCCAGATACCCCGTGAACTGCATGTAATGTGTGTTTTTAGACATAATACCCATAGCTTTCATCATATTCCCGAAACAGGACCATAACCCCAAACCAATTAATGACAGATATTTGTTGAGTGTTTACTATGCATCTGGCACCGTTCTATATACTTTTCATTAGCATAAGAACCCTAGGAGAAAGTCACTATTATTATTCTCATTTTATAAAGAGCTCAGAGGTTAAATACCTTGCCCAAGTTTACAAAGCTAATAAGTGGAGACACCAGAATTTGAACCCAGCCAGTCAGACCAGGGTCCACTCTCTGAACCACTGTACTATAATGGCCTCTCTTACAATCTCCTAAACAGAGACAACTGTGGGCCGAGATGGACTGGGAGGCTCCAAGGTGGGTCTGAGCAGCTAGAGTCTGGAATAAGTTTGGCGGTTCTGACTCCACCATGAGCCCACTGGCTTCTGGGCAATGTGCATTCTCGGAGTCAGTGGAGGACAGACAAAGCCACATGCAACCACTTCTGGAGCTGACCACAGAGGAAGGAGGAGCGAGCAGCAGGAGGGCCTGGAGAAGAAGACAATTTGGGCCTTCCTCTATCATTATGGAAGGTTTTAGATGCAAGACAGTGAGAGAGGTTGGTGTGGCAGAGAGGCGAGGGAAGGAACAAGCACTCCATATCAGAGACAGTGCTAGGAAGAATTGGTCCAGAGGAAGAACAGGACAGCAGCGCACACTGGTACCCTAGGACCACACGCTCCCTCCTCAAAGAACTTCCTTCCTTCTTTTCTCCTCCCCCTCTCCCTTCCTCCTTCCTTCCCTTCCTCCTTTTCTACCCCTTGATGTTAACACATATGAACTCTCTCTCATCAGGAGACAAAAACTTCTCTGGGTTTGGCAGCCATATTTTGGGAAATCAATACTCCAGGGTGCCTCCCTGTGGTCTCCCCTGGCTTGATGTTCTGCTGTCAGTGTGTCCTTCAAATTAGTCAGAGTGGCTGGCCTGGATGGTAAACTCTTCAGGGACAGGCCCTACACTCTGCAATCAAACTAAGCCTGAACAACACAAATAAATATTATATCAGAGCTTTAAATGGAGTTTGATTATTTGCTTCCAAGGGGGGGGGGGGCTCTTCCATGGAACCTTCCATGACCCTGGCTTCAGATGGAGCTGCCTCTGGGCTGCTGTGCTGACAGCGCCTGACTCAGCTTCTGGGGGCTATGATAGGATGGGACGGGGTAGCCAGACAGATAGCTACTAAGACCAAAAAAGAAGTCATTTCCAAGAAAAGCACAGCTGGACACCAACCCATGCCCCAGAGGGTCTACTTGAGTAATGAGGATTGTATTGTTCTGAGAAAACAAAACAAACCAAAACAAATCTCTGTGTACTCACTTCTACATTCAGTTCAGAGAGGGCCACTTAACTGCCCCCATTTGTTTTATAATGACTTGTTGGTAGTAGGTCAGACAGTATTGCTGTGCTCATTTCACTGAGGTTGAGAAAAAAAAGCTCAGAGAAATTAGAAGCCAGGTCTCCTGACTCCAAATCTTAAACTTGCCTGACCACACAACACTGCTCTCAAAGAGCTGTAGAAACCAGTTTGGTTCCAGGATTTTGCAAGCAGGAGATGCTCCAGGCCTTGAAGAAGCCCAACATGCAGCATGTCACATGCCTCAGCCTTGAGGTGTCCAAAAGTCCCTGCTCACCTAATTTTCTCACCATCCCATCGTGAATCCAATACTTTTCTCCCTTAATCTCTGATCACACTCTTACCCATGAACAACTTGAATAAAATACTCTCTTACACAGAGCTTTTTGCCTGGAAAGTACTCAAGGAATGTTAGTTGAATGAATAACCAGATGAATTAATGACTGAGTGGATGAACTATTAACACCTCCCTATGTGTGCCTTAGGCACTTTAGATATTACCCCTTCCACTCCATGGCTGTACCACTAACACATCTGGTATTGTTACCCACTGAAATTGCCCCTTCCACTGTGATAAACAATCCTGTGGAGAACATTTTTGTAGCTAGACCTTTGTATACATTGATGATCATTTACTTGGGATAAACTCCTTAAGTAATCCCACTTTAATAGTGGGATAAACAAAACCAAATTAGGAAAGGAAATATGTTGCAAAAGAAAAAAATACCCTGTAATAAGCAATTCTAGGCAAAACAGAAAGCCTAGTCAGGCTCGTAGTTCTTGATGATAGAAACTGAGGGGCCCTGTAGTTCTGTATCTAGGTTTTCGTAGCCAGAGACCTAAGGACAGGCCCAGAGAGCTCACTCTGTGGTCTGCTCTGTCTGTGATCTCAACATGGCAGGGGCCTGGCTCCCCAGCTGAGCTACAAACTCCCTGACAGCAGGGACTACATCCCTCAGTGCTTGAAGCTGGCAGTATCCAAACCATGGAAGATGTTCTCTAGCTGCCCACAGGCAGATTAAGCCATGAAAACGTGGGAAAGGGGGCTGTCATTTATTTGGGGGGCACTTGTTTTGTGCAGACACTGTGCTAGGAACCCTATGTACATTATTAGCACATCCACTACCTCATTTAACTCTCACAGTACCCCCCACCACTACCTCTACTTAACTCATGAAAACGAGGCTCAGGGAGGTGGTTCTGATTTCTGCTTGGTCACACTGCAATAGCTTAGTCCCTCTCCTCCTCCAGAGACCCAGGAACCAGTGTCCACGAGGCCACACAGCTTGCAGTGTCCATTGACCACTCTGCTCTTTGGAAATCAATGGCTGCCACAGCTGGCAGGGCTGATAGAGCCCTTGGTATGGATAGAAACAATTGCAGGGCACCTCTACCCTGGAGGGGGTGGATACGGACACAGCGGAAATGGGTGCTGAGATTCCATGAAGCTCAGGAAATGAGAGGGCTTTGTTGCCTTAGCAACGGGCAACCAGGGTCAGCAGCAGAGCAGAGGCAGCCGCAGGGCTAATGGTAGAAAATAGGCCATGTTGTCAGGCCTGAGGTTCTAGGATGCAGACCCTACAGAAGAAGGAGACCCCTCTTCCTACACCTAGGCTTCCAGCACAGGCCAGGCTGTCAACCGGAAGAAAAAGCTTTATACCTGCAAAAGTCCCCATGGCCTCTCTGTTGATTCTACCCCACACAGCCCTGAAGACATCCCTCTTCGTCTCTGAAGACAGACACTCTGAAAGCACATCAGGAGGTTGGCTGGAAAGATCCTTGCCTTCTGCAGACCTGTACTCACAGGCTGGATCTGCAAAGGTAAGGCACAAATTACAATACCCCTGGAGCTAGAGAGGGACAGAATTCAAGGCTGTCTCACTAGGCATTTCCCCAGTGGCCAGAAAGAGGGGCCTGGCCCTGGCAGTTGCTGGATCTTTGGGTTTGCTGAATCTGCCCTGCAAGGGAAGGAGGAGTAGCCATGGGCAAAGCCTGCATTTGGGCCATGGTCTCCTACCAGGAAGGGAGAAAACCTCCTTCCTTCCACCTGCTCTGGTTTTTCTGTTAGTGTTTTCCAGGTCAGCCCAATCAGGGCACACAAGAGGCCGGGGAACTCCCACCCAGGATGGCTGCAGTACCTTTTCTTAATCACAGTCAATAAAATGAATAGTGTTTAGTAGTTTAATCATTTTCACATATGCTATCTCATTTTATGGTCATAATAACCTGTGAGCTAGGCAGAGCAGGTGATATCTTTCTCTCTCTTTTTTTTTTTATCACAGATAAAACAGCAAGTGAGAAGAAAACAAACTGTCCAAGATCACACCACTGGGCCAAAGCCAGGCCAGTGCTCTTCTTCTCTCTCTACTGCCATCCTAGGTGTCCCAGGGAGCTGTGAGAGAAAACTAGAGCAGGGGACTTGTAAGGGGCATACTGACTTGGAGGTGATTATCTGTCTTCATCTGAGATTCCCCCTCAATCCTATGGTGTCAGTGCCTGTCTCTGCAACAGCCCCAGGGAGGCAGCGCAGAGACCTGAACCTTCCCTAGATGATGTTCTATATGCAAATGTACCCGTAACAATCTAGAGTGTCTTATATGATGTCAGCTCAGAAAAATAGCAGAAGGATGTCTTTTGGTGACCTCTCGAGTAAAAGGAGGGCTGACTGACCTGCCTCAGGGATCCATGGCACCCTGTGAGTACCTGTGGGCTGGGGAAACTAGTGTGCTTGGAGCAAAGAGCTCCAAGAACCCAAGGTGGTGTTAATTTTGGATATCCAATCCCTCATCAATCAACTCTAGCTCAGTACAGGTGCTGGCATCAGAGGACTTTACACCCCAGCCATGAACCACTGCAGCTGCCAGTTGCCTCAGAGGACCAGGAGGTGGCCAGGCCAACTCCCACTAACATAAAGCTGCCAAGGAGCCAGCCCAAGATCAGCCACAGATCTGGACAGGGCTGGCTGCCAATACCTGGGCAAGTCTCTGACCAACTCTATACTGTCCTCAGGGCTGCTGGTGGTTCTGAATGGAGGTCCTAGGAGCTAGGGGAACTGCCTAGGTTGGCCCAGAGCTGGGAGGAAACACGCTTCTCCCTGCATGTCCTGCTAACAGGAAGCAGCTGGAAGGGGGGTGGTGCATGGGAGGCCTCACCCTGCACAGCTGCCTGGGCTCCTAGCCCACCCATCCTGACCTTTCAGTTTGACCTTCATCCCCAGTGCCTGTCACTCAAGCCCATTGACCTAGAGGAAACCTCCAGAAACTTCTGTGTGTTTAAGGCACATATTGACTTTCAGATCAGACAGACAAACTGGGGAGGAAGGGCAGGTCAGG
>CM053410.1:63064363-63081756 GCA_028644305.1 Xerus rutilus
ATCTTCCTGCTGAGTGTTGGACAGGCTCCATCTAGTAGCATCTAGGCCCTTCAGTCAGTGGTCCATCTCCTGAATGTGCTCCAACCCCCATTAATCTCTGCAGGACATGGTCCCTCTGGCCTGACCTGTGCACTTGAGTCTATGGAAGCCCAGGCAGAAAAAAAAAAGAAAGAGAAAAAAAAAAAAAAAAAAACAAGCCGGGCGCGGTGGCTCAAGCCTGTAATCCCAGCACTTAGGGAGGCTGAGACAGGAGAATTGCGAGTTCAAAGCCAGCCTCAGCAACGGCGAGGTGCTAAGCAACTCAGTGAGACCCTGTCTCTACAGAAAACACAAAATAGGGCTGGGGATGTGGCTCAGTGGTCGAGTACCCCTGAGTTCAATCCCCAGTACCAAAAAAAAAAACAGAGATAACCTCCTGAACCAACAGATGCGTTCCCCAGAGACAGGGTGGGGATGTTTGTTGCTCCCCCCTGTAGCTGGTGGCTTTTTCAGCTTGTTGGACAGGAAGGGGTAGGGTGTGGAGAGGGTGTGATACTGATTTCCAACTGCCACCCAGTCCCAGATCTTAATCAGTCCAGTGAAGAGCAGCTGGTTATTGCTTTTGTCTCCCAGAGGTAGGCAAGGGAGGGGGCAAAGGATCCAAAAACACTAATGACATCACCATCCTGTGGCCTGGGGACTATTGGTGAGGAGGGATCATAGATAGATGAGCATGGTATAGACATAGGGAGGGATGTTACGGTGATGTGCACAGAGCTCTGATGAATATGGAAAAATGCCTGAGATAATATTAAGGAAAAAAGAAAAAACAGAAAACCATGTGCAGAGAATGATCCCAATTGTGTAGAGACAAATGGGACTTTTTTTTTTTTGGTACCAGAGATTGAACTCAAGGGCACTCAACCACTGAGCCACATCCCCAGCCCTTTTTGTGTTTTATGTAGAGACAGGGTCTCACTGAGTTGCTTGTTTAGTGCCTCACCATTGCTGAGGCTGGCTTTGAACTTGCGATTCTCCTATCTCAGCCTCCCTAAGTGCAGGGATTACAGGCGTGCGCCTCTGCACCCAGCTACAAATGTGACTTTACACACACACACACACACACTCTAAAAGTTAGAAAGAAATGTTAATAGCATTTGATTCTGGAGCAGGGAATTCTGGCTACTTAAAACTTTTCTATTTTTCTATGAGATCCATTAATCAGAAAAAAATAAAAACCAACACTAGTTAAAATTTAGGGGACTTGTGCCCTCTGTGATCCAAGGGACAAAGAGGCTGTGTGTGATCGTTTGTGGGTAGGGGAAGAAAGCGCTCTGTAAGCTCTTATATGGCCAGGGGACTGGAGGGGCAGGTGGCACAGAATTGGTGGAGGTCAAGGGGTGTTCAGGAGCCTCCTACGAGAGCTTCCCCTGGGAAGAGAGCCCACGAGGATCACAGGTACAAGGGACAGAGATATAGCCCTGTAATAGGTGAGGTTCTGTCTCTGGGCATTGGTGGAACTCTGCAGGCAGACAGGGTGGGTGGCACTGGTGGGCTCAGAGGTGAAATGAGGGGCTTCTGGGTCCACAGGCAAGAAGAGAAGTGGTCTCAGAACAGAATGGCTGGGGTGCTCGGAGAGGCAGCCTGCCTTTGACTGAGAGGAGACAGCCAGTGAGTCTCATGGTGAGAGCAGTGCATGCTGGGATGCGGCTGGGGCAGGCACAGAATTGGAGGAGTAGAGGGCTGGAGCCACAGGAAGGGGTGTGGGTGGGATGGGGAGAGAGCAGTGCTGAGGAGGAAGGAAGAGCAGCCAGGATCTGAAAGAAAGGACCAGCCGGAGCCTGAACGCATAAGAAGGTGGCTGCATTTCAAATGGGTCTTTTGAAGAAAAAGAGGAAGGTACCAAGGGGCATTGAGGTGTTAATTCTTGGTTCGGTTCAGTGGCTGGGGGCTTGGAGGGTGTCTGGCGCCTCTAGGAATAAATTGCTGGTCTGAGGCCACAAGGCCCCTGGAGGTCAAATCCACCTCATCATGTGGTCTGGGGTCCTGCCTCCCACTGTGTGGGCCTCAGTTTCTCCCACAGAGGCAGGGAGTGGATGACAGCCCTCCTATTATCCCTAGGTCTCAGAGGCTCTGCTAGTAAAAATGATTGTAAAATGCTTTGCAAATAGCGCCACTGCCTCACAACAGAGGCAATTCTTTCCCACAGAGGGAGTTCAGTTCTTGCAGGGATCCACTTAGAACCTCTCTGCCCTCCAGAGAAGGAGCCCTTCTGTTCCCTTGTGATCTCAGTGAATGGCGAGTCCTTGGGATAGCCATGGACCGGGCCCGGTGCCCGCTGCTGGCAGCCACCGTCACACAGCACAAGGGAAACTTTGTGTGCCTCCCAGGGCTGGCGCGTGAGCTGCCAAGTGCAGGCCCAGCTCCTCCTCTGATAGTGGAGGAAACTGAGGCACAGGGAGGGAGAAGGACAGCGGGGCTGGCAGAAAGCAGAACCAGTACCTCTGTGTTTTGAAAACTGGCATTAACAACTACCATTTAAAAAATCTTGCAATAGTTTATATACTAATGACGATAGCAAAAACGAAAAAAAAATTTTTTTTTTTGGTGCCAGGGATTGAACTCAGGGGCACTCAACCACTGAGCCACATCCTCAGCCCTATTTTGTGTTTTATTTAGAGACAGGGTCTCACTGAGTTGCTTAGTGCCTCGCCATTTGCTGAGGCTGGCTTTGAACTCGCGATTCTCCTGTCTCAGCCTCCGAAAATACTGGGATTATAAGCATGAGCCACCGTGCCCGGCTAATAACCAAATATTTACTGAGCACTTAGTATATGACAGTCACTTCACATTTATTGCCTTTATTTATTTATTTATTTACTTACTTATTTATCCATTCGTTCTGCCAACCCACTAGATAAGGACCATCAGTTTTCTCCATGGTGGGCAGAGTGATGGACCCCAAATGGTGCCCTAGCCTAATACTCAAAGTTGTGGATGTCACCAAAAAGAGCCAAAGGGCCTTTGCAGATGTGATCGAGGTCAAGGCCCTTGTGGTAGGGACAGCATTTGGATTATCCAAGTGGGCCCAATCTAATCACACCAGTCCTGAGACATGAGCAACTTTCCTAGCTGCAGAGAGCCAGAGAGGTGGCAGCTGGAGGACTTGACCTGCTGTTGGCTCTGAACAAGTAAAGGTCCACACCCAGGAATTCCAGTGGCCCCTAGAAGTCAGAAGAGGCAAGGAACAGATCCCCCCTGGAGCTTCCAGAAGGAGCACATCCTGCAGGCACCTTGATTTTAGCCCAGTGACACCCTGTTAGGCTTGTGACTAACTGAGCTGTAAGAAAATGTGCTCGTGTTGTGTTAAGTCTCTCAGATGGTGGCCATTTGTTATGGCAGCATGGGAAAGGGGTCCATTCCCTGTCATGGGTGAGTGAATGGGGGCAAAAGAGGTCCAAGCCTCGCTGCTAGAAAGCCACGGGTCCCCGGCTAGACTAGTCCTCTCACCAATATGAACTGACACCCCTCCAAGCACCAGGCCCTGCACTAAGGCTGAGGAATTCATGATGCTGAAGACAGATGGGTCCCAACTGGATCTGTGCAGGTAGAGGATTTTCTGTCACTGCCCCAGCATTCTGCCATCCACAGTCCCCTTACATGTCGCCTCAGTTAATCCTCAAGACAACCCACTGAAACAGAATCGATGCCTGTATTCTGAGATAAGGAAACTGAGGTTAGGAGAAATGGGCGTCAGTCACAGCATCCCCAGCTGGCCACATCAGGTATGGAGGACATGTTCTGGGCATCGTAGTCCAGGTTCTGAGCTCCGGGGTTTGGGGATGCACCTTGCTGCACTGTGGCACTTAAAACAGAGATTTAGGGTACCACCACCCCAACAAGCAGCATCTTGGCATTAGGAACCTCATACGTCTTTTCTCTAGCCCAGTTCTAGGCTACACCACGGAAAATCATGTCAGGTCAATGAAAACCTGTGGGAGTGAGTTAACACCCCTTCTGCCACCCAGGCTGGATCTTCTGTCCGGAAGCTCACTGGGGGGCTGTACAGGGGGTGTGCAACCAGGGGCAGTGGGCCTGGCTCACACTGCTGGCTTGCTAAGCATGTCTGCATCCTCTGACTCTCCTGTGACCTCCTAATTGGTCTGTCACTCTCCCACGTGTCCTCCCTTAGGGCTTCACCACAAGACCAGGATAATTCAGTCAGGGGCCCAGACCATCCCTCGTGGTCAAAATCATCCATTCTGGCAAAACCTGTTTACTAGGGGCTGAGGTGTAACTCAGTGGTAGAGCACCTGCCCAGCAAGTGCAAGGTCCCAAGTTTGATCCCCCACACTGCAAAATAAATAAATAAATAAATAAATAAATAAATAATAAATAAATAAGTAAATAAATAAGGAAACTGATGCTCAAACAGATAGCCCATACTATGTCATAACATCATCCGGGACCTCCCACTTCAGAGCCCAACTTCCTTCCTGTCTACTTGATGTTCTGTAGCGACAAACACTGTAGGAAGGACCTGCTGGACCTGTCCCTGTCTGCTCACCTTCATCACTCTCAGCCCCGGAGACAGCAGAAGCAGCCCGTGAGCTCCCGACCCTCCCCTGAGCTCAGCTAGAGATGGCCCTCTGCTGCTTTCACACAGCTCCAGGATGACCTGCTCAAGATGGTGCCTTACACTGCACTCAGAGAGAAGCTGGGAGCTTTCAGGAGGCAGCAGCCTCCGCTAGGATTCCTTCAGTCCTTTCCTGCTGAGAGGCAGCTGTGCCCAAGACCAGGGACCACTGTCCCCCAGGGCCTGGCTCACCAACTCCATGTAGCCTGGGCTCTGGCCCCAGGCACCCAGCTGCTGAGAGGTTGCTGTGGTGGAGGGTGAGTCACAGGGCCTGGAATCTCAAGTGTTCCAGGGCTTCACCCCTCCCTGCCAGCTCCACATCTGCCCTCCAGATGTTGCTGCTTTAGAAACACTTCTGCCAACAGAGATCCAAGGTCAGGGGCATACCGACCTTAGAAAAATACCTTCAGATCCCCACCAAGTGTGCGCCTTGGCCATTCAGGGATTCTCAAACCTAACTGGCCATACCTCTTGGTGTCTGCTTTGTGGAACCCAGGGTGGAACAGCAGCCTGGTCTTCCTGTCACTGTGCCAGAGCCCTAGGAGGCCTCTGCTCATGGTACCC
Organism: Xerus rutilus; assembly: GCA_028644305.1. Taxonomy (NCBI): domain Eukaryota; kingdom Metazoa; phylum Chordata; class Mammalia; order Rodentia; family Sciuridae; genus Xerus; species Xerus rutilus. The sequence goes on from CM053410.1 coordinate 63,069,543, forward strand.
TTTTCCTCCACTGAAAATTTTATGTCACAGCATTACTTATTGCTCGAGGGCCCTGAAGGTGGGGAGTCTGGTGGGGGAAATAGTCCCTTCCCTTCAGTCAGATGGGCCCTTGAGTAAATTCCAAACTGATGGAGGAGACAGAGCCCTGCCCTGAGGTAGCCTACAGCCTGATAGGAGAGACCATCTCTGCCTCTGGGGAGTTTCCATGGCTGGGAATAAAGGACTCTGAAGAAAAGCCTATGAAAACTATGATAAAAACTGAAAGAAACCAATGTTCATCACGTTCCTATCAAGTGCCATCTTCAGGTTCAGCCTCCTGGAATCCTCACCATCACCTCATCTATAGTCAAGGAAATGAAAGCACCATGATTGGCTCCCAGCTAGTGAGGAACACCCAGGATTCAAACTCAGGTTGGAGTAGCTCAAACATCACACCATGGTGTTGCGCCATGTTGGTGGAGCGAATCCCCTTCCTCTCTTCTCCCATACCACCCTTTAGGCTTGAAGCAAGCTTTCTCTCCCATCTGCCTATTAAATAGTTCTACATTTAGAACAACCTCATGGACCAACAATGTCCCACTGTCCTAGTAGCAAGAGGGGCTATCAAGCAAGAGAAGGATCACAGATGGGCTCTCATCCTCTGTTAGTGGAGGTCCCACACGGAGGCAAGCTGTGGTCCTGGCAGGGGCCTTTTGGGGTCTCAGGGAGAAAGGTCGCAGAGTGCTGAGCCCCATTCCAACCCCAGTCTGGCCCCAATCCAGTCACTGGACGAACATACTGCCCAGGACCTCTGGAAAGAAAAATGCCTGGGGCACACATCAGGAGAGACTGTGGTGGTGCAAATACAGTGGAAACGCTGAATGTATGTTCCCTGAGCTTCCTGTCTGCTTTGTGGAACCCAGGGTGGAACAGCAGCCTGGTCTTCCTGTCACTGTGCCAGAGCCTAGGAGGCCTCTGCTCATGGTACAGATTTATGGATCCCAAAGCTCTCTGTGGTTCCTCTGTCCCCAGGAAGAGGGTCTGCAAAGAGAGGAGACAGAAATCCTGCCATGCACAACAGAGATCTAGGTTATAGAGATATCTGTTTCTTTCCACAAGAATAGCAGTTTAGGCCTTGCAGGAATAGATAATAGTATATCTCACTACAGATGAGGTGATGGTGAGGATTCCAGAAGGCTAAACCTGAAGATGACACTTGATAGGAACTTGATGAACATTGGTTTCTTTCCCTTTTTATCACAGTTTTCATTAAATCCTTGCTTCTTGGGCCTGTTATGGGGCAGGGGCCCTGGCAAGGAACCTGAGGTCCAACACTAACGCCAGCTCCTCCTCTGCTTTTCTCTGCCCCCTTCCAAGCACCTCAGATTCATAGGCTCTCACCTGTTGGTTACTAGCTCAGGATGGCCAAGGCTAGGTTTCTGTCCATTTGCAATGCCCACATTGTTGTAGCCTGGCAAGAGGCTTGCACTGATAGAGGAGGGAAGGCTGGTTCTGCCCCATGACCCATAAAAGAGAAGATTCTAAAAGAAGCAGACAGTCTGGAAAATCATTGACCTTTTGATTTTGCCAACCAATAGCATCCTAGCCTGCTCCAGATCCTGTCACCCAAGATACTAGGCTTTACATCTTGAACAATAAAGCCTAAGGGGAAGAAAGCAAGAATCTCATTTTTTGACAGGGAGGGTTAGTTTGTATTAGATGAAACCAAACTCATGCAAAAAAAAAGGACTTTTAAGATACACCCTGCAAGCTGGAGACAAATAGCAATGGAGAGTGACAGAGCTTTACTCTCCCTGGCCACTGAACTTCCTCAGCTCACCACCCTTTCTGGTCTTCCTATAGGATGCTCCAGCCCAAACCTTCCACCTTAGACTTTCTTCTAGTCTGGAGAGGAGGAGATATGCTCTGGGCCTCCTTCCCATCCCCAAAGATGCCAGCTGCTAGTTGCTACCTCAAAAGAGGAGGGCGTGGGGATGGGACCAAGTTCTGCTGGGCAACTGTGCCCTCTTGTGGCAGCATTAGGAAGATGCAAGGACATGCAGACAAAGGGTAAACCAGATTCTTTTCTCCCTTTCCCAGAATCCTCCTATGTGGCCTTTATTGTGCACCTATTGGTAGATAGCACCAGGCCCTGCCTCAAATAAAGTGGGAAGACACTGGCTTCTAAATGAAACCTCCCCTGGAGTAGGAGGCCAGTCCTTCCACACTCCAAGCTATAGGCCTTCCCTGCCCCCACACTGTAACAATAAGTCCTCGAATGGACAAAGCCACTCTCCTCTGCCCACATGTGTGGCAGGCACCTCATCCGGGCCAAAGCATGCTTCTGACCTTCCTCAAAGCCCTGCTGTAAGAGGCCAACCCTAGCAAAGGCTCTGAGCCTCTGCACCCCACACAGAGGCTGAAAAGCTGTAGCTTTAGGAAGAGTCACTGTTCTTCATGGTTTATGTCCAGTATCGGATTCTCTCAGGCACGCTTCCAATTGCTCCAAATGGACTGGGAGCCTCCCAAGGGCAGGAGCATTGACTGAGAACCTATTTCATGCCACCCCCTTTACAACCCAAGTCTTATTCTGGCTTCTCAGCAGGATTGTAAGAGCCATAAATAAATCTCGATTTATAAAGTGGGAACTCTGGCTCTGGAAGGTCAAGTGATTTGCACAAAAGCTGCCCTTTGGCTAATACCTACAGTTTCCCACACACCTGGCACCATGCTAAATGTGCTATATGCATTACCTTTCAGTCCTCATGAGTGAAGTTGTCCAATGAGCAAGGTTAAAATTATCCCCATTTTACAGATGAAGGTGTAGAGTCATTGAGGGGATAAATTAAAAACACAAAGTCACACAGGAAGCAGTAGAAGTATAGCAACCCAGTTCTGTCTCACCCTTACTCTTATTCCTGTTTGTTTTTTGAAGGGCCAGGCCTCCTCCTTCCTGCCCCTCATAAAGTGCTCCACACCCACTTCCAACACTGCCCACCACATAGACAAGCTTCTGTTTATGGCCCCTGAGGAGTCTTTTTGTCCTTCTACAGAGAACCCCAGAAATAACATTTAGATGCATCTTTTCTGTTTCTCTTTATTCTTTCCACTCCTATTGGAACAAAACTCACATCTGACATTTCTCACCATTATTCCAGTAAAGTGATTGGATGCCAATTAGTGATTCCTGGGCCTTAATTACTTTTTCTTTCCAGTCTAAGCAGTGTAGGGTCCTTGGTTGACCCACCTAAAATCTGGGAAGATTCAGAAATATTCACCAGCTTAGCAGCAGAGGAAGATGCTCATGTGGAGGCTGGAGTTAAGCATGCTGGGGATGGCTGGGTGGTTTTTTACATTAGTTCTTCCTGAAAACACAATGAGTCCCTGGGGCCACAGGGCCGCTTTGGAAGCAATCTTCCCATGGAGAGTAAATGTCCTGAAATCAAGCCCTAGCAGAGCCCCGCTAAGTCGCTACATGTGTTTGGGCACGCAATCATCAGGATATGTCTGGTTGCTGCCCATGAGGCTGAAATGAGGGACACTGGTCAAGCACATATGCTAACTTTTGTTTTTCTTCCAAAATCATTGTGCACTATTCTGCAGAAGGGGAAACACAGGGGCTGGGATTTTTATTGGCTCCTCAGAGGCCCTGGGATCCGGTCTTGGATACTAATTGCAAACCGCCCTGGCTGAATGATGGGGGTTGAAATGTGGCATTTCAACATCACTGTTGGTGGCGTGGGAATGCAAAGGAATCTTAACTTGACACCAAAGCAGACTTCTCTGGGGCTTCCTAACAGAAACAGCAGCCCGTTTTCATCTCAACTCCCTCCAGCTATTAAGGAGGGCCCTGTGGTTTGGCAGGATCATGGAGGGCTGAGAAACAAGGAGTCAGAGCTGCTGGGTCCCTGGCTGACTCACTGTCACCCTAGATGTACCTGAGCTTTTGTCTGTGATGCACACCACTGCAGAGACCTCAGCAGAAGGAAGCCCCTGATTTTACAGGGGTGCTGGATGATTTTTTCAGGCTCTTTGGTGAGCTGGGACTCCAGACCCTCCTATTTTCAATGCACACAATGTGAGGACATGCTGTCTTCTGGAGCAAAGGAAGAGGGGGAGCTCTGGAGAGGGCCAGGGATCAGCCCCAGGTTTGTGGTAGGATCAGAGCTGCTCCTTAGACCTCTGCTAGTGGCCCAGGATGGACAAGAGAGAGGGGAAAGAGGGCTAGGTGCTTCTCACCTCTTGCCTGGAAGCCCCGACTCCCTCCTGTTTGCCTCATTGAATTCCTACAAACCTGGGAGGGGAAGCAGTTAGAACCCCTCCAGGGTCCTCCCCTCTGCCCTGAGCTGCCTCTACTATCCTTATCAAAACAGGGGAGTAACCATGGGCCTGCTTACCAAACTCTTTATACAAAAAGAGCCCAACACTGCTTGTCCTCTGCAGTCAGTACGGTCCTAAGATAGGCATGAATAAATAGGTCAGAAAATTAATGAATGGGGCACTTGCATCCCTGTCTTCGGACTGGAACGCTTAAGTCTTCCAATCCAAACCCTTCTTGGACCTTTTCCGGTGGCTGCTTTCATGGAGTGCTTGAATGGCAGACCCCAGGCAGAACTATACACCAGCCCCAGAAGCTGGCATTACACCCACCCACAGACCCCCCAGCTGCCTCCTCTAGTACCCAGGAACCCAGTTGGCTTCAGAATCTCCACTCCTTTCTCCCCTTTCTTGGCCTCTCTTTCGGAAACACCTTTTTCCTGCCCCATTAGGCTCTTGGATTTCCTGTAAGGGAAGAGGGCCTGTTAATTCCAGGTACTATTTATAACAGGCCTCCCTCCTTCTAGACCTCACCAAGGTGAGGAGCTATGGTGCAGGAGATGGGATGGAGGCTGCTTGGGGGCTTTCCAGGATCCCAGCCACCAGGAGAAGCAAGCTGATCCCTAAACTGGTTCTTTTTCCTGACTCACTCATATCTATTAGGGATCCCACAGTTATTTGAGGCCCCCCAGATCCAGAAACTAGGGAAAAGGCCACAGACTTTACATCTGAAGAAGATCTGAGATCACATTTTACAGATGAGGAAACTGACCAAGAGAGGAGAGATTTGAATGAGGTCACATAGGAAATTCAAAACAGATCCCCAGGCTAAAAATCATCTGACCCTGGTCTAAAACATAACAACTCCAAAGGATGACTCATTCAATCCCATGAGCAAGTGAGGTGGCTCTTTGTGAGTTGAATATGTCACCAATGAAGATAGCTGAAGTTCTAATTCCAAGTATCTCACTCAGAATGTGGCCTTCTTTGGAATAGAGTCATTGCAGATGTAATTCTTTTTTTTAAAAAAAATTGTTTTTCTAATTGTAATTTGTTAAGATGAGGTATATTGGACTTGGGCCCAAATCCAATACCAGTGGTGATCTTCTTCTTCTTCTTTTTTTTTTAAAAATATCCTTTTAGTTGTAGATGCACACAATATCTTTATTTACTTTTATGTGGTGCTGAGGATCAAACCCAGTGCCTCATACATGCAAGGAAGGCAAGTGCTCTGCCACTGAGCTACAGCCCCAGCCCCCACTGGTGTCCTTCTAAGAAAAAGGAAATGTAGACACAGACACAGAGGGAGGATAATATGAAGACCTCAGGAAGAAGCCGGCCTCACAGATGGAGAGAGATTGGAGAAGTGTATCTACAAGCCAAGGAAAACCAAGGAGTGTCAGCAATCAGCAGAAGCTACAGGAGGGAAAGAGGTATTCTCCTGGATAGGGTTTAGAGGGAGAGTGGCCTTATAGATACCTGGAATTTGGGCTTCTGGCCTCTAGAACTGAAACAATAAATTTCTCTTGTTTTAAACCATGTAGTTTGAGGAATTTTGTTACAGCAGCCATAGCAAACTGATACATAGTATTATACTCACTTGACACATGAGGACTCTAAGACTAAGGCAGGTTAAGTGAGTTACACACTAAGAGGCACAGGGCAAACTTGACTCCCAGTCCAACCCTCTTCTAAGCAGGCCGCACACCTTTTTGATTCTCCACTCTTTGTTCCTTTCATGTTCCAAATCCTGTTGGATTTTCTTTTGTAAAAAAGCCTCACCCACTCACCCTTCCTTTCCTTTCCCAGCAGGGCCACCCTAGCTCAGACATTCCCTGCCAGGAAGGTGACTGTTGATCTGCTAGTCCAGTTCTCCCTTTCCAAACCATTATTCATCAACACAACTTCGTCGAATGCCTTCAGTGAACCAGGTCTTGTGCCAGGCACTGAGTTCCCAGTGGTCAACAGGACTGACTTGGCTACTGTCACTTGGACTGTAATCCTGATAAACACTGCCTCACCATGTCACCTCCTAGTTCTCTGGTGTCTTCCCACCACTGACTGGCTCAGGTCCTGCACAGGACTCTTCGTTTTTCAGATGCAGGGCCATAAGCTCCTGCTTGAGGACATGCACCGCCAGCTCAGTTCAGGCTAGAGGACAACATTGTCTTATGGGAAAACCAGGGGTCCCTCTGCCAATGATCTGAACTTCCACCCCTAAGAGGCATGGGAGGCACCAGTCCATGAAGTAAAGACTCTGAGCTGGGCAGTGGCACATGCCTGTAATCCCAGCAGTTTGGGAGGCTGAGACAGGAGAATCGCGAGTTCAAAGCCAGTCTTAGCAACGGCGAGGCACTAAGCAACCCTGTCTCTGCATAAAACACAAAATATGGCTGGGGATGTGGCTCAGTGGTCGAGTGCCCCTGAGTTCAATCCCTGGTGCCAAAAAAAAAAAAAAAAAAAAATCTATTTCCTCAAACATTTATCATTAAAAAAAAAAAAGAACTTATAAGGAATAAGCTACTTCATTGAATATGGATGAATCTCAAAAAATATTATGTTGAGTAAAGAGTCCAGACAGAAAATAGAACATACCACACAATTCCACTTATATAAAGTTCAAGAACAGGCAAATCTAATGTATGGTGATACAAATCAGCACAGGGCAACAGTAGCTGGCAGGGTGAGGCACTGACTAAGGGGACAGGAAGGAAACTGCAGGCGGGTGGAATGTTCTATATCTGGATTAGGGTGTGGATTACCTGTGTATATATCTATTTGTCAAAATGCATCAAGATGGTCACTCAAGATCTATGCATTTCTCTGTAAATTATACTCTAGTTAAAAAAAGAATAGAACAAAAGAAGAGGAAAGTGTCCCTTGCCTCTCAGTTGGAAGGGAAATCTGGCCAAGAGCATGGGGGTCAGAGAAGGCTCCTACAGGTGAATGGACACTCAGTTTCTTTCACTTACCTCCCTAGGCCTGACATCTTGCTCAGACTCTATTCTGTCCCCTACCCAGCTGGGTTTAGGCAGCAGCCCAGGTCTCTCTACAAAGAGGCAGATGGAAGTAAATAGAGCAGGCAGCCCTGGCCCATGAGCCACTAAACCCAGGCTCTCTCTGGCTTTGTGAGCCAGGCCTTTGCCTCAGAGGCGTCCAGGCTGAGCCCTCCCTGGTATCCCACTGCCATGGAGACAGCCCTCCCCTGCTTGTGGCCCACAACCCTTGAGTTCATCATTTCAAATCTCTCACCTTCCCATATACTTTGCGTTGGCCACATCTGTGACTCCTCCTTCCAAAGCCAATGCTATTTATAATGCCCTGAAACACAGCATGGGCCAGATAATAGGCAGGCTTTGCCAAACAAAACCCCAGGCCACTCCACTCCCCACCACCCCACCCCCAGGTCTGCAGTCTGGAGCCCAGTGAGGCCCAGAGGGACCATATATCTTAGAACCGGCACCAAAGACGGCTCTCCCACTCATCCCTCTGACCCCCAGACAGGGACACATTCCCCTGCCTATGTATAAACACCCTTTTTGGGATAAATCCACCCGGAAGCATAGTCTGCAGGGCTGGGAACTGAATGTTTGAGGCATCTTTGGCTTTGTTCTGTCACTCTGCCTGTCCCACATAGACTGCAGTGGACCACGTGTTTATGCATGCGGGTGTAGCCAGTCCTGGGGCAGCCAGATCAACCAAGCATGGTGATGGCTAGCTTTAGCTTTATGCCAGAGGGTGTTTAACACCTTCTCAAATGTTCCTCACAACGTTGTGAGTTATTATCATCTCCATTTTACAAATGAAGAAATTGAAGCCCAGGAGAGTTGTAGGAACCCCAGTCAGGATGACTTGAAAACCTGTGCACTTTCCATCATGCCACCTGCTTGAAGCAGGTGCCAAACAGAGGCTAAGGAAGCAGGGAGGTGGCCTCAAGGCTGGCCAGGGAAGTTCAGGACTGAAGGTATTGCTGTGGGCTGGAGAAAGAGGAGAGGCATCCATTCCTGCCTGTCTCTCAGCTAGGCTTAAGCTTAACCACATCCCTTACCCCTGAGTAATCAATATTCACATGTTTCCTGAGCTCCTACTATGTGCCAGGACCCAGCTAGGCCACTTGCCTATTTTAAGCCCTGCTGTGCGTGGCCTTAAAGCTTTTCTCTGCTTGGGCCACCTCTCCCAGACTATATCAGCTTGCCAGCCCCCACCCAACATCTGGCCCCAGCCCTGCCATCTTAAACACAGAGGCCTTTGTCTGGGACTGGATATGGTACAGGACTGTCACAGTCTTAGTGGCCAGCTCAGCATCAGCCCTTTCCACTGGCTTCCCACAGCCACCCTAACCCTGCGGTCACTTTTTGGGCTCTCTACTATCCTCTGATTTCTTTCTGGCCAGGGCTAACAAAATGTGGGAGATGACTCAGAGGTGTGATGTGGCGTCTTTGTGATGACATTCAATAAGGAGACTGGTAAAGAATGACAGAGACTGGGATTTCACAGGACGTGTTAATCGGGAGTGGCAAGTTTATTAGCTCCAGACCAGCTAAAAAATTTAGCAAAGGAGTTTAATGCATTGTTAGCCTTACACAGGCCTAAATTCATATAAAAGTTAGTTTTAACTGATGAGAAAATGAGAAAGAGAACTCAAAATACAAGACCTCTGTATTGTTTCTTTGACTGGGTAAAAATAAGCTAATGATAAAATTAGTGATAAATTTTCAAATAGTTTTTATTGGTGCTAGATGTGGTGGCACATGCCAGTAATCCCAGTAGTTTGAGAGGTGGAGGCAGGAGGATTCCAAGTTCAAAGCCAGCCTCGGCAACTTAGTGAGGCCCTAAGCAATTTAGACTCTATCGCAAAATAAAATAAAAATAAAAATGGACTGGAGATGTGGTTCAGTGGTTAAGCATCCCTGGGTTCCATCCCTGGTACCAAAAAAAAGTTTTTATTGGAAAATAAATTTTGGAGTGGGAGTGTGGCTCAGTGATACAGCACGTGGTTAGCATGTGTAAAGCCCTGGGTTTGATCCCCAGCACTCTCCCCCATATAATAATAAGTCAAAGCTGTGCACAGTGGCTCATGCCTGTATTCCCAGTGGCTCAGGAGACTGAGTCAGGAAGATAGTGAGTTCAAAGCCAGCCTCAGCAAAACAGAGGTGCTTAGCAACTCAATGAGACCTTGTCTCTAAATAAAATACAAAATAGGGCTGGGCTGGGGATGTGGTTCAGTGGTCAAGGGCCGCTGAGTTCAATCCCTGATACCATAATAATAATAATAAGAAGAAGAAGAAGAAGAAGAAGAAGAAGAAGAAGATCAAAATAAATCATAAGGACCTATAAAATAAATGCAATAGCAAAATTAAAAACAAAAACCTAATTTCTGCATTAGTATATCAGACATAATGGTTGAGTTCCATGGGCCATTAAGGATGTTGCCCACCTCTGTCATCCATGACCCTGAAGCATAATGGAAAGGACAAAGATCAGGAGTCTGATGACCTGGGTTCCCCACTTGATTCCCTGAAGCTGTCACTTTGGGCAAGTCACATAGCCTCTCTGAGTCTTGTTTACACCATCTGTAGAAATGGGAATCCTTATCCTGACCAGATCACAAAGCTGCTGTGATGAGCAAGTAGGGTGCTGGCCAGGAAGTCACTGGGCTCGGATCACACATGAGTGAGCCACTTCTGCAGGGAAGCCTGAGGAAAGGTGATGATAGCGGGACAGGACCTGGGTCAGGGCATGTCCATAGAGCTTTGCTCTGTCCTCAGGGTCGGGCTATGATCTGGACCCTGAGTGGTATGGATCTTAAGCGCTCACCCAGATGTACCTCAGGACCTACACCTGCACCTCCAGCTGTCCCACCTGTTCCCAGAAAGAAGGCCCACAATCAACGAGCTCTGAAGCCAGTGGAAGAAAATATCCAGGGTTCCAAATTACAAAAATAAAAGGGAAAATTGGAATTAGCCAATATTTAACTAAACATCTGTAAAATGTAACAGAGTGTCAACTTTATCCATATTTAAATTTAGTTTTTCCAAAAGTGCATTATATTTGGAAATACTTTTTAGGTAGAATTTTTCTCACTTAATAATTCTGTCATTAATAATTCTGTCTTAATAATTCTGTCATCAATAATTCTGTCTTAATAATTCTAATGACAATCTCTGTCATTGTCTTACAAAATAGTTCAGGGTTATCAAGAAACAGACAATTCAAAATGAATAATAAATGAATTATTGATTTCCAAATACTTTTTTTTTTAGTGCTAGGGATTGAACCTAGAGTTGTCTACTACTGAGCTACATCCTCTGCCTTTTTTTATTTTACTTTTTGATGGGGTCTCTCTAAGTTGCTGAGGCTGGCCTGGAACTTGCATCCTCCAGTCTCAGCCTCCTGAGTAACTGGGATTATAGACATGCTCCACCACAACCAGCTTTCCAAATACTTTAAAAAGTGAAATTATGCAAATCCTTCAAGCATTTTCCAACAAAAACATGAACCCTGCAGATGGGCCAGAGAGGTGCGGGTGCATCTTGCTGGACGGGCGTGTCTTTGGCTGTCTCGGAGTAGGATGCCCACTGAGCACCCCAGGCATCTGCAGCGCCCCCTCTGACCCAGCTCAACATTTCAGGGAAGCTTCCCCTGGCCAGGTCTTGTGTCCTGCTCCCCTCTCCGTGCCTAGAAACCAGGATATTTGAATTCAAAGCCTACTACTCTCAGGGCTATTATGGGTGGTCCCCACCAGAACTTACAGAAAATGTTAAGACAATAAGCAACACTTTCCTGTCCCACCCAAACCCTAGATAACACACTAATAGCTCTACTCCATTTTGACCTCTCTGTCAATAACAATCTCTGTCATTGTCTTACAAAATAGATGATGAGAGTCACTTACAACAAATACAGCTCTCACTCTCCTCGTCCTTCTGATATTTGATTTTAGTTCCTTTTATTGGTTTGTGTGTGTGTGTACTTTCAATCTTAGAATTTGGTTTCATGTTTCATAACACTTGACAGATTCTTGAATTCCTCTGTGTGAGATGAGAGTGTTAGAGGCCCTATTCATCCTCCTTCTCTCCTACCTCTGCTTCAGTCAGAGCTTTGCTTAATGATTCCCAGTAAATGCCATTTTTTTTTTTTTTTTTTGGTACTGGGGATTGATCTCAGGGGCACTCGACTACTGAGCCACATCCTCAGTCCCATTTTGTGTTTTATGTAGAGACAGGGTCTCACTGAGTTGCTTAGCGCCTCGCCGTTGCTGAGGCTGGCTTTGAACTCGCGATTCTCCTGTCTCAGCCTCCCTAAGTGCTGGGATTACAGGCTTGAGCCACCGCGCCCAGCTCCAGTAAATGCCATTTTTACATGATCTTGACTACATACATTTGTTTAATCCCAGCCTCAGAGGGTCTCAATCTCACTTTCCTCATCTGTGAAATGCGGAAAGCATAGCATGTCCTTACACCTCATCAGACCTGGTGAAGAGGATAAGGACTGTGGGCTGGGGCTGTAGCTCAGTGGTAGAGCACTTGCCTAGCATGCGTGAGGCACTGGGTTCGATCCTCAGCACCACATATAAATAATAAATGAATAAAATAAAGATCCATAAACAACTAAAAAAATTTTAAAAAAAAAGAAGATAAAGACTGTGAATGACAGCCAGCTTTTCACAAATAGAATATCTTATTTTTCTATACTTATTACATGACACACAGCATGAACAGTAATAATGGCTCATACTATTTGGGCAATTTATATAACTTTCCAAACTGATTTCTTCACTAGTAAAATGGAGAGAATACTAGCACCTATCTCGGTTATTGTAAAGATATAAATAGATGATATATTAAAGTGCTTCTCAGCTTGGTGCAGTGGTACATGACTTAGTTCCAGATATTCAAAGGGGCTGAAGCAGAGAAAC
>CM053410.1:63081856-63100682 GCA_028644305.1 Xerus rutilus
TTGGTACCGGGGATTGAACTCAGGGGCACTCGACCACTGAGCCACATCCCCAGCCCTATTTTGTGTTTTATGTAGAGACAGGGTCTCACTGAGTTGCTTAGTGCCTCGCCATTGCTGAGGCTGACTTTGAACTCGCGATTCTCCTGTCTCAGCCTCCCTAAGTGCTGGGATTACAAGCGTGAGCCACCGCGCCCGGCTCTATAAAAAATTTTTAAAAATATAACTATATAATTAACTATATAATAAATAAATAGTTTTTTATTCAGTGCATCATTATTCCAGTTTAAAAGATTGATCACGACCTTATTTCCTTCCTTCTGGGAGAGAGAACTTCATCCCTCAACACAGAAGGCTATGGATTAAGAAGTACATAGCAGCTGGGCATGGTGGCACAGGCCTGTAATCCCAGCAGCTAAGGAGGCTGAGGCAGGATGATTGCGAGTTCAAAGCCAGCCTCAGCAACTTAGTGAGACCTTGTATCAAAATTTTTAAAAAGTGAGGAGAGATGCAGGGGATGTGACTCAGTGGTTGAGCATGCCTGGATTTAATCCCCGGTACCAAACAAAAGAAGAAGAAGAAGAAGTGTATAGCCCTCTTTAAAGGGCACTTGGAAAACAACTGGGGAATTTGAGTATGGCCTACATATTAAATAATTCTGTTAAATCCAATTTTACTGGGTGTGATTAAGGTATTATGGGTATGTAGGAGAATTGCCCTTATTTTTAGGAAATAGGTGCATAAATATTTAGAGGTTGAATGTCATGATGTCAAGAAATTATTTTCAAATGGTTCAGAAAAATTTTTTATCATATTTATGCATAGAGACAATGAATGTCTAGACTGACTAATATACTATATTAATTGAATTGATATAATTAAATTTAATATAATTTGCTATACTGTGCTTTAAAGACAGAGTCAGCAATAGTAAAATGTTAACAATCAGTGGATCAAGATATTCATTGTAGCCAGGCACAGTAGTGCACACCTGTAATCCCAGTGGCCAGGGAGGCTGAGATAGGAGGATCATGATTTCAAAGCCAGCCTCAGCAAAAGTGAGATGCTTAGCAACTCAGTGAGACCCTGTCTCTAAATATAATACAAAATAGGGCTGGGGATGTGGCTCAGTGGTCGAGTGACCCTAAATTCAATCCCTAGTACCAAAAAAAAAAAAAGAGAGAGAGAGAGAGATTCATTGTAATAGTCTTTCACCTTTTCTACTGAGTTGAGAGCTTTCCAAATAAACCTTGTTTTTATTTTGAAACAAAATATCTTCTCCCTCCTGGACACTAGGTATGAGGGCTGATGAGGCAGCTTCCAAATTCCTCCCAGGGAGGCACAGGTGGGATTTGCTGATGACTTACTTTCCCTCCCTCCCTTCCTCCCTCCCTCTCTTTCTCTCTCTTTCTCTCTCTCTCTCTCTCTCTCTCTCTCTCTGGTAATGGGGGTTAAATCCAGGGGAGCTTAATCACTGAACCACATCCTCAGCCCTTTTTATTTTTTATTTCGAGACAGGTTCCTACGAAGTTGCTAAGGGCCTCCCTAACTTGTCACAGCTGGCCTTGAACTTTCAATCCTCCTGTCTCAGCCTTCCAAGTCACTGGGATTACAGGCTGTGCCACAGTGCCCAGCTTGCTGATTCCATCTTAAAGCCCCTGGATAAAGCTGGTGGTGTGCAGGAGGCCATGGATGGCATCAAGGTCTGGGGGCTGATAGCCACACATGGCAGTGTGGGCTGCTCTGTGAAACTGAGCCTCTCTGAAGCTTTGGAGAGGGACAGCCCTGTGACCTTAGAGAATCGCAAGAGGGGAGGCAAGGCAGGCAGCTGCTGAGTTTGGGTCCTGGCGGCAGCTCCTTAACCGTGTGTCTCATCAGCTGTCCCTCCTTTGTTCAAGGCAAGCAGGAAGAGAACAGTTGGTGTATTGGCACTGCCGGGAACCCGGTTACTCCTTCCCAGTCTACTCAATTATCTGCACCAATGAGCTGGGAAAGAGCACTGGAAATTGACTTTAGTAATAATTTATTGAGGACCTATGTTTGAAGTCTACAAAAAGATGTAGATAACACCAAAAACAAAGTGAAATGACTCAAAAACCAATGGTGAGAGGTAAATGATATAGTCAGACTCCTTCCTTTCCACCTCTATTTATCCCTCCCCAGACAGTTCTCAGGTTTTCAATCTACAAATAGAAAACAAAAATCTGCTTTGCTTAACTGATTCTGGGTGATCTGCCTGTGGATGATCTGTGCCTGGGAGCTCGGAGCTGGAGTGCGGCACTTGTGGACACGTGTGGAGATAAATTGTTTATTCTTAGGGTGGCAAGGGAGAGGGGACATCTGCCACTGATTAAGCACACACCTTTAGCATCCTAGGGGCCGGGGATGGGTCTTTCACAATCTCACTTGATTCATGCAATCACACTCTGACCATATTTCCCAAACTTGCCATATTTTTGGAATCAGTGTGGTGTGTGTTCGCACGCATACAGAGTGGGGGATATGGGGATTAAGATCCTAGGCAAGTTGGGAAACACTGTCCTATGAGTAAAGGCATCTTCATTTCACTTTTCCTGGGGAAGAAACTGAGTCTCTAAGAGTTTTCCTAACCTGCCTAAGGTCACACAGGAGGGTATAATTTCAATTGCCAATGTTTGCTTAATACTCAGAATGATCTAGACTTTACATATAAAGTCAAGATTTGAACCTTGATTCCAAGTCTGACTCATTTCATGATTCAAAAGCTTACTAGTACATCACACATCTTCCTTGGAAATCTCTGATAACACATCAATGACTATCTGAAGGAAACAGGGCTGCTGAGACCAGGGAGGAAGAGATGGGGACAGACATGTGGTAGCTGTTTCCAAGTAGTGAAAGACTGACGTTTTGAAGGCAATTACACTTGTTCTACAAGGCTTGTTTTGCAACATCCCCCACTTTATTTTGGTGAAGCCCACCAATTTTTTTTTTTTTTTTTTTTTTGGTACTGGAGATTGAACTCAGGGGCACTCGACCACTGAGCCACATCCCCAGCCCTATTTTGTGTTTTACGTAGAGACAGGGTCTCACTGAGTTGCTTAGCGCCTCGCCGTTGCTGAGGCTGGCTTTGAACTGGCGATTCTCCTGTCTCAGCCTCCCTAAGTGCTGGGATTACAGGCTTGTGCCACCGCACCCAGCTAAGCCCACTAATCTTTTGGTATCTTTCACTAATGGGTGGAAGTTACACTCATGGCAGATTAATACAGGAGAAACTCTAAAAGACAGAACTGTCCAAATAGGGAATAAGATGATTTCAACATACTGCTGTTAAGAGTTCCCCAGCAACAGATGTATCTGAGCTGGGTCAGAAGGGAAGTCTTAGATATATCTGGGGGAGGGGAGAAGGAGGCGACATGTCCTTTCCAACTCTGAAAGTTAAATTCTATGGAAGTTGTCATTTACTCTATTTACAAATGGATTTTAAAATCAGGGAAGGGATGTAAAGTGGGTCAGTATTACTGACCAGATGGGGAGGGAGTTGCATCACTAAAAGCTGTGACTAGTCAAGGGGTCCAGGGAGTAAATCAGCTCAACCATGGAGTGGTTCTAACTCCCACAGTGCATCAGCATTACCAAAGGAGATTTTTTTTTTTTTTAAAAAAGACAGCTACTGAAGCTGCATTCTAAACCAAATGAAGCTGGATCTCTGGGGATGGGCCCAGGAATCAGAAAGGCTTAAAAACTCCCCAGGTAAGGCTAATGCTCAACCAAGATGGAGAAGCACTGAGCTAGAAGAAATGAAGTTCCCCCTGAGGCCCTTCTTTGTGCTCTCTGAGTCTCCCATTACCAGAAACTACTTCTCTTCCTCTGCATCAGTCTCATCCTAATGTGAGGGACTTGTTGGAAGACTGTTTGGGAGACAGGAAGCTAAGGCTCTTTAACCCTCTATTACTTGAAGCATTGACCTTTCTAGGTATCACAAAGTGTTTGCAAATTTGTGGACAGGAAGTAGAATGATGGCTGCCAGGGATCGGAGGAGGGACAGGGAGTTACTCTAATGGATACAGAGTCTAATTTGAAAAGATTATAAACATTCTGGAGATAGTTGGTGGTGATGATTCCATAACAATGAGACTATATTTAATGACACTGAATAGTACCCCTAAAAGCATTTAAAATTGTAAATTCTATGTTACATATGCATTTTACCACAACATAAAGATTTTAAATGTTTCAAGGACAGTAATTATAGAGAAAATGTAATTACATGCATCAACCCATCCCACTGTAGTTTGATGCTTTACCATTGCTTTGGTGACAGGAAATTTTGAAGATTACCAAAAAAAGAACAAAACACAAAAACGATCTTCTAGAGGGATTTATCCCAGGAATGCAAGGGTGGTTCAACATAACAAAAATAATCAATGTCAAGTACCACATTAACAAAATGAAGGAAAAAAAGCAAACCACACAATTATCTCAAGTGATGTAGAAAAAAGCATTTGACAAAATCCAATGCCCTTTCACTATAGAAACACTTAGAAAACTAGAAATAGAAAGGAATTTCCTCAAGATGATAAAGGGCTTATATGAGAAATCCAAAGCTAAAATCACATGCAAGAGTGAAAGGCCATCTCAATCTTTCCCAGTAAGATGGGGAACAAGATGGGGAGGCTTGCTTTCACTGCTGCTACTCAACACTGTACTGAAAGTACTAGCCAAAGCAATTAGGCCAGGAACTGGAAAAATAAAAAGAATCTAAATTGGAAAAGAAGCAGTAAAACTATATTCACAGTTGATTTGATTCCATATATAGGAAATCTCAAATAATCCACATATGAAAAAGCTTCTAGAGGTAATAAACAAATTCAGCAGGGAACAAGATCAACATTCAAAAATCAGTTGGGTTTCTATACCCCAGCAATGGAGAATCCAAAAAGGAAATTCAGAACAATTCCATTTAGGAAAGCTTTCAGACCATCTGAGGATTGGACTTCAGAAGTCTTGTCGTCCTTTGAAGTGGAAACATCTTGTTATTAACGGTCCTTGGTGGAAGTCTATGCATCAGCGCCTTTAATTTTTCATGCATATTAGTGCATCTCATATTAAAATTAAGTAGAGCAAATAGATTTGATGAGGTGGGTAGTGCAGATTGTACAGGACATGTGTAAGAAGCTGAACCTCATCTGTGGCCCGATGAGAGTGGCCTGGGTCTCAGCCATCCTGCCTCCCTTTGCATCTCAAGAGTCATAGGAAGCTGGGAAGCAAAATCCCAGGCCCCTTGGAGGAAATCAAGTCTGAGTCAGTCTTCCTAAGAGGTGGAGAGAACAGATTAGGCCCAGGAAACTGTTTACCGAAGAAAGTGTTTTTTCACTTGCAAAGTTGAAATTTTTCTTTTTTAATCAAAGAAGGAACTAGAAGTGTTTTTAATTATTACACACACACACACACACACACACACACACACACACACACACACACACGGGGACAGAAAGAGGAAGGAGTTGCCAAGTATTGCCACATTTCTTAGATCTCTGTGTTCCAGAGACTGAAAGCTGGCAGGTGGTTCCATCACAAAGATAGTTCTTCTTACCCGTTGCGGTTCCTGTTCCTCTCTCTTGCTAACAACTAAGTAACATCTCCTGAGATCTATGGATGGAAACACTAGAGGCAGAAAAATTCTGAATGCAAGGAAGAAATTTGCTAAAAGAGAATGAGCTCTGGTCAGGGAGCCAGAAGACCTGTGCTCTAGGCTGTCCTTTGCAGTGCCACAGCTGTGTGGCCAGGAGCCCATCCCTTGCTTTAGGAGGCGCTGATTCTTGTCTGTGAAGGGAAAAAGGGTAGGACGGCAATTGGGAGGGACTGAGATCCTTTTGACTTTAACATTCTAGTTGTTCAAAAACATATTCTTTAGGCATCAAGAGAATTTTGAAAGAAGGAGGAAGTGACATTGATTGACATTGAAATGAAAAGAGACATACATTTGAAAAGATGGACAGGAACTTTTTCTACTGTAGGCAACTCTTTTCTCCTGAGCTAAAAGCTGAGTTGATAGCAGAGGCTCACAAAGACTTGGGTGCGGGGAGCAGATTAGGCCAGAGAAGGACAAACAGCATATCGCTACTTTCAGTTTCCCAAGGCTAAGGCTCATCAGGAAAGCGAGGCCCCAGAAATCAGTCTCATTATGGACCATGATTTTTTTGCTTGTTTGTATTTTGGAGGGGGGTTGGTGGGATAATGAGGGGGCATAATCAAACAACTCCCAAAGATGAATAAACGGGCACTTGGGTGAGATAGGAAACCTCTAGGTGGTACTTAGATTCCCCTCTCAATTTTATCAATTGAGCAAATGTTTAGAAAGTGCCAGGGGTTGCAGAGGATCAGAAAATGTATTTGGTTGGAAGACATTCAGAGAGAAGTCAGGCATGTGCACAAATACCCAAATGTCTAAAATACAAAGTAGAATGTGAGACTTGTTCCAAGGGAATTCAGATAAATGGTTGGAAGAGCTCGGATTAGAGGATGCTATCTATTTATGCTATGTACGCGGACCCAGAAAATTCAGGAAATTGACCCTAGAGGCTGGAGCACAAATTTGAAAAACCTCTATTCTTCCAGCAGTAGGTATATTTTCTGGCTCAATTTTACAAAAATGAAAACCAGAGCAGAAAGGCAAGGAATTATTTGCTCTCTGATCTTCCAGAGAATTGGCTACGTAGCCAGATAGAGAACTACAAACTGAGAACTGCCCCTAGAATCCAGCAGTGAAACCATGTACCAGTAAAAAGCTCATCTCAAAAGAGGAAGTCCAAAGTTACATCCATTCCCTCCACAATCTTCCCAGGGTAAACCCAAAGATGCACAAACCAAAATTCAACAATCATAAGCAAGCTGGGTATTTTTGGTCCCAAAGAAGCCAGTGTCTCCATAGTGATAGCTCCACCCACTTGGGGAAAGCATTCTTTGTTGAAGCCCTCCTGCTCCTTTATAAGTGAGTTGCAGGGACCTAAATTGAGGGGAGGCTAGACAAGAGATAGCCCCCCGAGATGAAAACCCCGGCAAGCCACTGCTTTTGCAGAGCTTACTGGCCACAGGGTCTCAGCATTGAATTTGAACGAGCCAATGGTATCCCAATGGCTGAAACAGGAAGCCAGATAAACAGCATGTTATCAAGGGGCAATCCAGCGCTTCCCTTAAGCCTGCGCCAGCTGCGCCCTGTGACTATCCTAACAAAGTCCCATTGACTCACCAGCTGATTTTCCTGTGTTGGGCTCTGGGCACAAGGAACCCTCTCTGCTGGATGGATGTCGCCCTAGCACACTGCCCCTGGCAATCCACTGCTCAGGTGCTCCCCAATTCCTGCCTCTTCTCTGCCCTCTCGGATGGGGCTCTTTCTCTATCCTATGATCAATTTTGCTAGCCTCTGAGGATTAGAAGAGACCACAAGGACAAGGCATGCACCAGGCACCCTCAGGTGAGCGTCTCACCTGGTGTTCACCCAACTTTTCCTCTTTCCTGCCTCCCCTATCCCCCAGGAACACTTTTCTGCTTCCAGACTCCTTGGACTGGCTCCAGAAAAGACAGCTTCAGAGACACTGAGACCCTGAGACTAAAAAGCGCATTCCGAGGGCCAGCAAGGTCACCTGTCCCTGCTGTTCTGCAGGATCCTGCTGGGTTGGGATAAGAGTTAACTCAGCGCTTCAAAACAAGGGAAATGTGGGTACTGGGGCGAGTGTGTGTGTGTGTGTGTGTGTGTGTGTGTGTGTGTGAGGGAGAGAGAGAGAGAGACAGAGAGAGACAGAGACAGAGAGACAGAGACAGAGAGAGAGAAACACTCAGCACTTGGTGCCTCCGATTATAGGAACGCAATGCATTTTAAATTGCAGGTATTTCACAGAAAGGGAAACTGAAGCTCAGAAGCATTGGAGTTGGGTAGCCCTAGAGAGCCGACCCCCAGGGTCAGCCGCGGGTAGCGACGTCTAGGTACACACCTTCTGGAGAAGCTGCTAGCATCTCCGTTGTTATTCCAAAGCATCTCCCAAGCCCAGTCCACAGCCTCCCTGGGGCACCAGGTTCTCCTCCCCGGAGGCCGGCTCGGGCCCCGCAGGACCCGCCAGCCAAGTCGCGCAAAGTGCGAAGCGGCAGACCCTCGGCCAGGCGCCCACTCCGCTCGGGCCACTTACCGGCGCGCCTGTAGTCCGGGGCTTCGGGTCCGCGCCGCCGTCGCCAGCACAGCGCAGAGTCGCGCATCTCCCAGGGCAGCGCCGGTCCAGGCGTCCTCTCCTCGCGCACAGAAACTTTTCTGGGGGCTCCCGGATCCGGGTCGGCCCCTCGCACTAGACTCAGCCAGCGCAGCGCGATCCGGCCTCGGGCCTCGCACTAGGGCCGCTGCCGGCCCCGGCCCCACAATGAGGAGGAGGCGGCATCCTGAACAAAGTGCCGTCCCTCCGGGCCGGGCGGCCGGGGGCGGAGCCTCGTGACCCGCTGCCCCAGGCACACGCCGGCTGCCTCCACCGCGGGCCCGGGGAGGGGAGTGCCCGGGGCCGGGGGGCGGGAGGGAGGGGAGGCTTGGCTTCGGATCGCCCTCGCTTTCCGCTCCTGCACTGTGCCAGTTTAACCCGCAGAGGGGCGGAGGCATGGGTCCCTTCCAGACTTTGTCACTGGAAAGCTATTCCCGTAACCCTTTCCTGCCTTCGCCTTCCCGACCCGCCTCCCCCGCCCGCCGCAGAAAAGCTACTGCTTGGTGGCGGGGCAGGGGCTGCGAGCTGTCAGGACAGGAAGCCTTTGCACAATTGAGCTTTTTCCTTTGCCCAGGAACCCGCCACCACCACTTCCAGGCCGAAGTTCCTTCCTCCCCCACACACGTCCTCCCACTGCCTCTGGTATGGCGGTTATTTCGGAGAAGGGGACACAGATGGACCGTTGAACATCCCTAGCCCGCATCTGAGTCTGCTCACCCCCTACCCTGTCTGTACACCTCTAAAAGTCATACTGTCTGAGACGGGACTTTTGGTGCAAAACAAATAAGTGACTCCCCCCCCACACACTCCAGACCTCGCTGCAGCCCCTCCTTTCTGGGATTTAGGAAAAGAGGAAGAGGAGAGAGGAAACGACAGGACCAGAGGAGAGTGTATATATAGGAGTGCACTCAACCGAGACTGGTGCAAACAGTCTGTAGTGCCAGGAGGCTACCCTCTTCTTCTGCCCTGGGGGCTTCCAGGCTCTGGGGTCAGAAGGGAGGAGGAAATCATGTGGTGATTGTGCTCCTATGATGTGCTCCTGGAGTAGGTTTTGATCTATATGGGAGAAAGGAAGTAACTGAGGCCAAGGACCCAGCAGATTGGGATCAGACACTTCCCCAACAAACACAAGGACTGATTTATAGGAAGGTTGGAGGAAAGCAAAATGCGTACTCCCTGGGAGGTCACTGAGCTCTGTGCTGCCAAATCAGCCAGTGGGGAGCAGAGTCAGGATTAAAGACTCAGGGGTCTTGGCTGTCACCCAGTCATCATGGTGGCCATGGACATAAGGAGGAAATAGGGACCACTAGACAAGGAACAGTGACATTCAAGACCTTCCTGGTTCATCATAGAAAAGAATGAATTGTCTTGGCAGTGTGAAAGGACTGTAGAGTGACATCTGAGATGAGCCCCTTACTCTGTGCATAAGTGGTTAAAAGTGGGGATTTTCAATGCAGATTGCCTGGGCCTACTGCTTATGAGCCATAGGGACTTGAAGAAATTCTTTAACTTCTGACTACCTCACATTCTTCATCTGTAAAATGGGATAATAATAGTTCTTGTCTTACAAGGTTGCTGGAAGAATTAAAGGAAGTATTATTATAGATGACACACTTAAAGCAGTGCCTGACACATAGTTTTTACTCAGTAAAAACTGGCTATTACACTGATCTCCGAGTCCTACAACCTAGCATCCAATTTGACATTCAATAATGTGCTAACCGCAGTCTTCTCTTGCTTTTCACAGTCCCCTTAGCATAAATAAGAGAATCTGGTCCTTTAAGAAGAAGTACTGTCCTTTTGTCGAGTGTTCTAGGATGGGGTGGCTGAGTTTTTTGACTCTTTTCGGCCCAGGGACAAAGACCCATGCAGGAGGTGTGCAAATGTGCATGAGAGAATAGATGGCACCCATCCATTGCGAGGCTGGATGAGGACCCCCCCCCCCATCCACATTGGTAATGCTGGCCTGAGGCTCTTCCTTGGGTGCTACTCAGAGTGGAAAAGAAGGCCAAAGCTCCAAAACTTCGGCAGGGTTAAGTCTCTTCCATTTGTGCTTAGGATCAATATTTCTCTCCAATGTCTAAGTGGCTCATCATACAATTCCTCCTTTACTCTGCTCTGAATGTCCCAATCACAGACTTCCAGCAGTGAACTTGTGGCAAACAAGTGGATGATTTGGGAGGAGAGTGGGAGTGAGGGAACCAGTCTGGTTGGAATGATTAGTAGAGGACATGAAGGCTACAGAGAAGGTGGCTGGGACAAAGTGGCAGAGGAAAGAAACCAGAAATTAGTATGTATGGAGTGATATTTGGATAAGAAACTGGGTCTCCGCCCATCCCTTAGTGGCCTCTGCCAAGTGCCTACCTAATGAGTGGTTTTCATCTGAACACTGATGACTCAGTTGCTCTGAATCAAGCAAATGGATTTTCCTTAAATATGAAAATCAATAAGAGGTAAAGGCAGAGAGGGGAGGGTGGGGCAAGCCAAAAGGGAGCCAGGGAGTGAAATGGTTGGAGAGTAATGGACAGAGCAGGCTCCCTGCAAAAGACCCTTGTTATGATCACTGTTCCCCAGCCCACCTCCATCAGAGAAGGTGACCTTACTGAGGGGCCATAAAACCCAACAGCTTGCTGTGCATGGTGGTGCATGACTGTAATCCCAGCAACTTGGGAGGCTGAGGCAGGAGGACTGCAAGTACAAGGCTAGTCTGGGGCAATTGAGAGAGACTTTGTCTCAAAATAAAAGGGCTATATAGCTCAGTGGTAGAGCACCCTAGGGTTCAAAAAAAAAAAAATACTCCACAGCTCCCCTGTTCCCCTCCTATCTACTTCAAGCCAATCTGCTTTAGGGCAGGAGATTATTAACAAGAAGGTCAATGTCAATGTGACAAATGGGTTTTAAAATAACAGCCCAGAAAGCCTGTTGTCATCCACATAGCCTCAGACCTTGCCTGGATGCAGTGAGAGCTTTGGAAACCCCAGGAAGCACACAGCAAATGCTTTTAGCCACAGCCTGATTTCTTTGGGGTCTCTGCCTGTTTTCTACCACCTTGAGCTCTGTGGACCAGTGCTGATTTGTTTTGTACCTTGAATTATTTTACACGGGATTTGGGGTATGTGAACAGAATCATAACTCGTATGTTCCTTGTGGCCCATGGGGGTGGGGGGTGGGGAGTGGGGTGGGGGGCAACAGTCTTGACCCTCCTGACTCTTGCTCAGGGCTCTCAGAGCAGTTTGTAAGGCCCTTGGCAGGGATGTGGAGATGTACACTGCTCGATTTTCTGGAGCATTTAATAAACGTCATTAGCACCCCGAGGTGGAGTCCTCGGAGCTTCTGACTTCCTCCTCTGAAGCCAGTGGAAAAACACTGGGCCTGGCTGCAGAGGACCTGACTTCATTCTTTGCTTGTACTGTTTGCTGAAGTATCTCAGTTTGCACGTGGATAAAAGGAGATGTTGTTAGCCAGGGGACAGCAATATCCACCTTAGAGGAGGCTGTGATGAGTATTCAGTGAGATAATGGAAGAGAGAACCAGTTCAGTGGAAGTGTTCCTGTCCTCTGCATTGTACCCCCTCTCTCCCCAGTGGTGGGCTCCATGCTTAACAGCCCATTTATGAGTGCTAGAAATCTGACTGTCCATTCATAATCCTTGTCTCTTTTAGTTGATGCATTAGCCAGCAAGGGGCTTCCCTTGCTGGTGAAATGGGGTGAGGTGGGGGCAAAGCTGTGGCCCCATCCTTGACCACTATGGCCTCATGGCTGGCATGGGGTGAGGGGGAGCCTAAGAAGGGCCCTCTGAGCCAGGCACAATGGCGCACACCTGTAATCCCAGCACTTTGGGAAGCTGAGGCAGGAGGACCACAAAGCCAGCCTCAGCAACAGCGAGGAGTTAAGCAACTCTGTGAGACCCTGTCTCTACATAAAACATAAAATAGGGCTGGGGATGGGGATGTGGCTCAGTGGTTGAGTACCCCTGAGTTCAATCCCCAGCACCAAAAAAAAAAAAAAAAAAAAAAGAAGGACCCTCTGTTGACAGTTTAAGCTCATGAAGACCCAGGAGAAACAGTCCCTAGGGAAATGCTGGCTCAGTAATGCATGTTTTACAGAGCGAGCAAGTCACTGCCTTATCGGGAAGATGCAGTTTCTCACTCACTGTTACCAGGAAGTGAGATGAGCTGGGAGCCAGCACAGTGTTTTTCCAAAGATGGACTTTGAAGAGGAGTGTTTCTTTAAGGGGCCAGGAGAGCAGGGGTGGGGTTGCCAGAGAGAAGCAGGGCCCCTTTAAGAAACCTAGCTCTGGCTAGCGAAGCTGGAGACGATGGTCCATATATAGCACTAATGTGCCACAGCGGCCATTCTAAGCACTTAACCTATATTAACCTACTGAATCCTCACAAGAAGCCTATGCCTATGTAATAGGTATCATTTTTTGTCTTTTATTAAACTTTTTTTTTTTTTTTTTGGTACCAGGGATTGAACTCTGGGGCATTTGACCACTGAGCCACATCCTCAGCCCTATTTTGTGTTTTTCTATTTAGAGACAGGGTCTCACTGAGTTGCTTAGCACCTCACCTTTGCTGAGGCTGGCTTTAAACTTGCAATCCTCCTGCCTCAGCTTCCTGAGCTGCTGGGATTACAGGCATGCACCACTGTGTCCAGCTATTAAACTTTTTAAAAGAGAGGAGGGTCTGTGTTGTGTAGGCTGGCCTTGAACTCCTGGGCTCAAGATCCTTCTGCCTCAGCCTCCTGAGTAGTTATGACTGCCTTCATGCCTGGCCATAATTATCATTTTTATATCCATTTTATGGTGAAAAATCTGAGATCAAATATCTTGTTTGGGTCTCAAAGCTGATAAGTGCAAGGGCTAGGATTTGAACTTGAGCTGTCAGCTCCTGAGTCTATTGCTCTCAAAGACAATACATAGTCTGGCAGAGATGACAGTCCAATGCATTGTGGGGTGGAGGGAAAGGGCCCTGTCATTTACTAGATTCAGTGTGTTTTTAAATTTCTTTTCAATGGCTTTATTGAGGTATAATTTACATACTTCAATTTTAACCCATCATAAAATGTACAATTCTGACTTATAGCAAACCTGCAGAGTTGTGCATTCATCAACATAACCAAGTTTTAGACCATTTCCAAAGTTTTCTCATTCATGTTTTAATCTGAATCTCAAGTTTTTTCATCTGTAAAATGGGAATAGCAGTATCTGCCTCATAGAATTGTTATGAGCATAAAATGAGCTTGTAAATGGTATGTGGTAAGTGCCCAAGAAACTTCAGTTATGGCATGGTGGGCACGGTGGTGCACACCTGTAATCCCAGTGGCTCGGGAGGCTGAGTCAGGAGGATTGCGAGTTCAAAGCCAGCTTCAGCAAAAGCGAGGCACTAAGCAACTCAGTAAGACCCTGTCTCTAAATAAAATACAAATAGGGTTGGGTATGTGGCTCAGTGGTCAAGTGCCCCTGAATTCAATCTTTAGTAACTGTCTCCTGCAAAAAAGAAACTTCAGTTAGGGCCAGGATGTGGCTCAGTGCTTGTCTAGCATGTATAAGGCCCTGGGTTCAATTCCCAGCACTGAAAACAAAACAAAACAAAACAAAACAAAAAAAATATTATCATAGTCTCTTAGAATCATTTAAATATAGACTTTTAGAACTGGGAATGGTTTTGTTTTGTTTGAGAATTAAACCCAGGGGTCCTTTACCATTGAGCTACATCCCAGCACTTTTTATTTTTCATTTTGAGACAGACTTTTCCTAAGTTGCTTAGGGCCTTGTTAAGTTGCTGAGCCTGGCATAGAACTTGTGATCCTCCTGCCTCAGTTTACTAAGTTGCTGGGATTACAGGTGTGTGCCATCACTCCCAGCTGGGAGTGGTTTTAAAGACTATCTAAGGCTGGGAATATGGCTCAGTGGGTAGAGTGCTTGCTTTGCATGCACAAGGACCTGGGTTCAATCCCCAGCACTTCCCCCCCACCCAAAAAAAAGGACTATCTAATCCCACAGATATGAAACTAAAGTGCCAACATGGTCAACAACTTGTCAGTTAAGGACACATAGCTGGGCACAGTGGCACATGCCTGTAATCCCAGCACTTAGGGAGACTGAGACAGGAGAATCGCAAGTTCAAAGCCAGCCTCAGCAAAGGCAAGGCGCTAAGCAACTCAGTGAGACCCTGTCTCTATGTAAAACACAAAATAGGGCTGGAGATGTGGCTCAGTGGTCATGTGCCCCTGAGCTCAATCCTCGGTACAAAAAGAAAAAATTAAGGACACACAGCAAATTCAGTGGCAAGGCTGTAGCTGGAACCCACGTCTCATGGTTGGCATTTCTGTGCTCTCTTATCTCCAGAGAGACTTTCCACCCAAGGCATAGGAATGTCATTGTTCAACACTGTGCTCTGTCTTCGCAGATCCCTCCAGAGCAGTGCTGACCGGCAAGCATGGACCCTGTGAGTTTGCATGTGTTGAAATGCCCAACAGCCTGGCCTTGGAGTAGAGAATGAGGCTGGGGCATGCTGAGTGCAGAATCAGGGGACAAGATCCAATGTGGAGGCTGAGACAGGAATGTTCATTGTCAGAACAGGGGATGCATTGACTCAAAGAGACCAGGGCACAGCCAGTGCAACAGTCAGCAGGTCTCTGTAGAGTCACGGCAGGGCCAGCATCGTGGGCATGTGATCTGTGCAGTCATATGATACTCTGCTTTAAAGGGCTCTCTGCTCGGTTTAATGCTGGTAGTCTTCAAATTCTTGATAATTTTAAACAAAGAATCCCACAGTTTTGGTTTGCATTGGATCCTATTAAGTATATAGCCATTTTTGCCCAGGGAACAGAGAGTAGAGCCCAAGCTAGATTGTTTATGTGTGTCTGTGTCTGTGTCTGTGTTGTGTGTGTGTGTGTGTGTGTGTGTGTGTGTTATAGGGGATTGAACTCAGAAGCATTCTGCCTCTGATCTACATTCTCAGCCCCTTTTAAAATTTTATTTTGAGGTACGGCCTTACTAAATTGTCCAGGCAGGCCTTGAATTTACAATCCTTTGCCTCAGCCTCCTGAGTAGCTGGAATTACAGGACTGTGCCACCACACGTGGCTTATAAACACATATGTAAAGTCTATAAAGACACTCTCAACGGATAGCAGTTGTCACTTTTGGGGAAAGTCATTAAGGGAGATGTTCATTCTTTCTGTGAGTTTACTTAGTACATGGAGATTGCATTCAGGTATTACATAATTACAAATACAATTGTATCAGTAAATATTCCTCAAACACCAAGAGAGAAGAATCTCAGTTGGGGTTGTGGCTCAGTGGCAGAGCACTTGCCTAGCATGTACAAGACCTCAGTTTGATTTCTAGCATAGGAAAAAAAAATCTTGAGAGGGGGAAAAAGAGCATGAAGCACAGACACTGAAGAGTGTAGATGCTTAGGGCATGATAGGGCCTGATGAGGTCAGGTGTCAATGGAGAGGAGCCCAGAGGCAGCAGGGAAGGTGGGTGTGGGTGTCCATTCCATGAGAATTTAGAAGCTGTGATGTCCCCTTGGGTGGGGTGGTGGAGGGTGATAGGAATTGTCAAAGGAGATGTCAAGACTCTGAATTGTCACAGGGCGTGGTGGTGCACACCTGTGATTCCAGCAGCTCTGGAGGCTGAGGCAGGAGGATTGCAAGTTCAAAGACAGCTCAGTAACTTAATGTGGCCCTAAGCAACTCAGTGAGACCCTGCTTCTAAGTAAAATATGAAAAAGAGCTGGGAATGTGGCTCAGTGGTTAAGTGCCCCTGGGTTAAATCCCTAATACCAAAAAAAAAAAAGACTGAATTGTCAAAGGAGATGAGATAGGCTTCACAAGTGAGCACAAATGGATGAGGTGGGGCTAGGCATACACAGGAGGAGTGTCCATATACAGGAAGAATGGGTTGGATTTACCAGGCCTGGGAAACTTGAGGCAGTGTGGGCCACTGGACAATGTCCAAGTTTTGGAGTCAGGGGTGCAACCAAGCTACACATTTATGGCATCCTAATTGTGCACTATAACCTGTGAAATAGAAATGACCCTGATAAGGCTTATATGGCAGAGTTGCTGGGAGGATTTGATGAGATGATACAGGTAAAGCTTTGGACCAGTGCCCAGCTCAATCCGGGATCTCCAAATAGTCCCTTCTCCTTTCAAGTGATTCTGAAGTTAGAGACTCTAACATGCCAAGAATCATTTGCATGCCTACAGAGTCATTCTTCCAAGCATTTTCCCTCTCAGCTCTCTGGGAGAACTGGGATTCTGAGTCCCACCCTGCAAAGCTAAGCTGATCAGGAAGGAAGAGAAGCTGGCTGCAGCCCAAGGGCTGGGGAGTAAGGAAGAAGAGAAGAAACCAACCCTCCTACTCCATGTTGCTGGGCTTGCCAGGCTGACTTTGGGAAACCTTGTCAGGAGCCATCCTTTGGGATTTTTTAGAAGAAAGGTGCTCTGTGAAAGCTGATCCCAGTTTCCCCAAGTTTCTTTCACCCTTGGCTCTTTCAGGACACCCTCCCCCGCCAGCTCTGGGAACTGTGTGAGTGACTGATGGGCCCTGCTGCAGTTGCTGCCTCCTCCTTATGAGTACAGATGTGCTCAGCAGCAGCTGTAATCAGAGCCCACACCTGTTCCCTAGATCAGCTGCTGTAACTCTACTCCTGGGGAAGCAGGCCAGGTGCCCAGGCCTCGCCAAAGTCCTCCTTTCCAAAGGCAGGTGGAAAGGCAGGCATCTGCCTGTCACAGCAACGTGGTTGGAAAGTCTAGGACCAGGAGTCTCAGCTACAGATCGGACTCCTCTTCCAGCCCAGCCTCGCTCCCATCAGTACATGTCTGTGGGCTCTGCCTGCCGCACCACCGCACCACCTTCGTGGAGTGGGGAGATTGAGGAGCAAGAACGAAGACAGGGAATCTTGAACTTGATGCCTCCAAGTTTTCAAGTCAGGCAGATCTACACTGGGCGGTTGGGGACGCTGTGGAGCTCAGCCGCAATGTGATCCAGAGGAGCCAAAAAGAACTGGAGCTAGAAGAGGTTGAAAATAAGTTTAGAAACAGAACAGGGCTTTCTCCTGAGAGGCATCGGCTGCGATCACATTCGTTGCGGACCTTGAGCCGCCACGCGAGAATTCCATCCCCCAGAGCATCCTTGGGCGCTGCTAGGGAGAGAGAGCAAAATGCCCCTCGCGGGGAACCTGGGTGCTGGGGAATCCAGAAAACCCACGTCTGCGGGAAGTTTTCAGCAAGGCAAATTCAAGGCACAGGCCCTCTGACAACCAGACCTACACAATAAGTTGCGCGTGCCAAATACACATAAAAACCTGCCGGTAGAAAACCAGATGGTGAGTTGGCATCGCTGATGTCTGCGTTACACACCCACACCCACATCAGTGCTTTTGCCGAGCATGCGCCCACTCCACGTTCGGGGAAGGGAATCTTGAGCCCGCCTGCTCAGCAAAGCCAAGGTCTCAGAAGGAAGGTGCACTCCAATTCCCAGGCAGCCCTGGCAGCGCCAGGAGAAACAGCACATGTGGCAAGCGGCTCGCCGCCAGATGTGGGACACGGCTGACCCCTGCTGGCGCTTGTGACTCTGCGGCAACCAGGGAGAGCCCCAGGGAGAATGGAGTCTTGGAAAAACCGTGCAATCAGTCTGGGCGGGGTGGGAAGAAACACTCCAGCTCAGAATCTCCTCATCTGGAGCTCTTTTGATGAGACCAAGAAGAAATTAGAATAAAACTCAGACTGAGTTTCTGGGAGGAGTGAGACAGTCTAACAGCGTGTCCCCTTCAGCCTCTGTGGCCTGGAAAGCCCTGCTGCCAATCCTCTTGAAACTAAATTGGGAAGCCATTAGTAACACTCCATTGCAAGTTCAACCATTAGAGGACAAAAAGAAAAAAAAATCACCCTCAAGTAGCACAATATTTTTCAATCAAAATTTGATCTTTCTCTCCCTTTCTCCCTCCCTCCCTCTTCCCTTATTTCAAGGCAGAATATTGGCAAAGATTTTAGCTTGATTTATTGAGGGCCTGATTTTCCTCTAGACCTGGGGCTAAGGTGTATCATCATGATTTTAATGCTTTTCTTTCCCCAAGGGGTTGGTATTGTGGTCTTTGCAAAACCACTATTAAGAAAGATATCTAGCCAGGTTCTGTGGCAGAGGACTTGGGAGGCTGAGGTAGGAGGATGGCAGGATCAAGGCCAGCCTCAACAAATTAGCAAGGACCTAAGCAGCTTAGCAAGACCTTGTCTCAAATAATAAATAAATAAATAAATAAATAAGGGTTAGGGTTATGGTTCAGGGTTTAAGCGTCCCTGGGCCCAATCTCCAGTCCAAAAAATTTAAAAAGCTGATGTCGAGTATTTGCACTTACCTTCATTTCAGCCTGAACTCCATTGAGGGTGCCTGTGCTTCTGGTTATATCACTGCCTTTCAGCATTAGGTTTCCTCCACACAGCTGGACTTTTTTTCTTTTCTTTTTTTTTTCTGATACCAGGGATTGAACTCGGGGTACTTCACCACTGAGAACATCCCCAGCTCTATTTTGTGTTTCATGTAGTGATAGGGTCTCACTGAGTTGCTTAGCGAGTTGCTGTTGCTGAGGCTGGC
>CM053410.1:63100782-63208181 GCA_028644305.1 Xerus rutilus
ATATATATTTTTTTTTTTTTTTTTTTTTTTTTTTTTTGGTACTGGAGATTGAACTCAGAGGCACCCGACCACTGAGTCACATCCCCAGCCCTATTTTGTGTTTTATGTAGAGACAGGGTCTCACTGAGTTGCTTAGTGCCTCGCCCTTACTGAGGCTGGCTTTGAACTCACGATTTTCCTGTCTCAGCCTCTCTAAGTGCTGGGATTACAGGCTTGCGCCACCACGCCCGGCTAACCCTTTATATTTTTAATTTTGATACAGGGTCTCCCTAAGTTGCTGAGGCTGGTCTTGAATATGTGATACTACTCAGCCCCCTGAGTTGCTGGGATTACAGATGTGCACCAATGTGCCTGGCTCATCCAAAAATACTCTCATTATTCTGGAAACACTCAGAATAATGTTTGACCAAGTATCTGGACCTTGAGGGTCTGACAAGTTGATACATGCCATTTAACCATCACTACTGGAAATGACATGCAGTTTCAGAAATAAAGTACTACAAGCATGGTCCTTCATTGCATTCCTCTCTATCTGCAGAGGAAATACTATCCAGAATTGGAAGTTAATCATTCCCAGGCACATTTATACTTTTGCTACATTGTATGCTACATATATGCACCACATATTTTAATTCAGTGAAGGGCAATGTACTGTATATATTCTATACTGTGTGTGTGTGTGTTGGTAGGGATTTAATCCAGGGCTTTGTGCACACTAGACAAGTGTGCTACATCCTCAGTCCTATAACTTCCTTTTTTTTTTTGACTCAACATTATCTTTGTAAGGTTTATTCATATTGATGCAGATAGCTATAATTTATTCACCTGTGCTGCCATATAATAGTTCATTGTATGACTATGCTATAATCTCTCAGTTTTATTTTATCTAGCTTTCTTGTGTGTGTGTGTGTGTGTGTTTGGTGGTGCTGGGGATTGAACCCAGGGCCTTGTGCATGCTAGGCAAGCACTCTACCAACTGAGCTATATCCCCAACTCTAGCTTTTTTGTTATGATAAGCTGTTACTATGTAAGGAAATTCTTGTACACATCTTATTGCACATGATTTCTCAAGTTGTCAACCCAGTAGTGAAATTGATGGTTGTAGAGTTTGGACACTTTTAACTTGACAATATCCATGCCAACAATTGGTATTGTCAGAAAATTTTTTGACAGTCAGATGAGTGTAAGCTTATACATCATTTTGATTTTAACTTGTTTTTCACCACCTATTAATCAGATGCAGTATCTTTTTATAAATTTATTGGTCATTAAGATTGCCTTCTGGGGCTGAGGCTGTAGCTCAGTGGTAGAGCGCTTGCCTAGCAAGCGTGAGGCACGGGGTTCGAGCCTCAGCATCACATATAAATAGAAAATGAATAAAAGGTCCAAAAAAATTAAAAAAAAAAAAAAGATTGCCTTCTAAGCTGGGCACGATGGCGCACATCTGTAATCCCAACACTTTGGGAGGCTGAGACAAGAGAATCTCGAGTTCAAAGCCAGCCTCAGCAACAGCAAGTCACTAAGCATCTCAGTGAGACCCTGTCTCTACATAAAACACAAAATAGGGCGGGGGATATGGCTCAGTGGTCGAGTACCCCTGAGTTCAATCCCTGGTACCAAAAAAAAAAAAAAAAAGATTGCCTTCTATTCCTATCTTCTAATCTTTTCCAATGGTACTGTTGATATTTTCCTTTGATTTGTAATAATTACAATTGTGGCTAATAATACTTTTTCAGTTAGATGCTTTGCACTTATCTTTTCCAAATCGGTAACTTTTTTTTTTTTTTTACCACCTTAGTGGTTTTATGGAGATATAATTTGCATCTCTAAAATTCACCCATTTTAAGTGTACAATTCAATGATACTCTAGTAAATTTAAAGAGTTGTGTAACTTTTACCACAGTCCAGTTTTAGAACATTTCCAACACCACACGGCAGTTCCTCCTACCCATCCGTAATCAATCCCAATTCCCAAC
Source organism: Xerus rutilus (assembly GCA_028644305.1). Taxonomy (NCBI): domain Eukaryota; kingdom Metazoa; phylum Chordata; class Mammalia; order Rodentia; family Sciuridae; genus Xerus; species Xerus rutilus. The sequence goes on from CM053410.1 coordinate 63,102,759, forward strand.
CCTAGCCACAGGCAACCGCTAATGTGCTTTCTGTCTCTACAATTTTGCTTTTCTAGACATTTCATATAAATGAAATCATGCAATATGTGGTCTTTTGTATCTGGCTCTTTTCACTTACAATAACCTTCTAAAGGTTCATTCGGGCTGAAACTGTACTAGTTATTTCTTTTTACTGCCGAGTAGTATTCCATTGTTCAAATACAGCACATTTTACTTATTCACCATTTAATGGATATTTAGCTTATGTGATATCTGATAAGAAATATATTTATTTATATTTGTTCTCCTACGTGCAATTTATTTTCCCCTATGGCTGCTTTTAAGATTTTTGCTTAATCTTTGGTTTTTATTAATTTTATTACAACATGCTAAGTGTGATTTTGTTTGCATTTGTCCTGCTTGGAATTGCTTGAATTTTTGGACCTGCAGATTGTTATTTTTTCATCAAAATTTCAGCCACTGCCTGCCTTCTTTCCTTCCTTTCTTCTCGAATTACTGGAAATTGAACACAGGCATTACCCATATTAGGAAAGTGCTCTAACAGTGAGCTACATCCCCAGTGCTTTTTGTTTTCTTTTAAGACAGGGTCTTGCTAAGTTGCCCAGGCTGGCCACAAACTCTCAATCCTCCTGCCTCAGACTTCTTAGTAGCCAAGATACAGGTGTACACCCCCGTGCTTACTATAATTTTCTTAAAGTCTTTTTTGTTTTTTGGTACTGGAGATTGAACTCGGGCACTCAACCACTGAGCCACATCCTCAGCCCTATTTTGTGTTTTATGTAGAGACAGGGTCTCACTGAGTTGCTTAGTGCCTTGCCTCACTGTTGCTGAGGCTGGCTTTGAACTCGAGATTCTCCAGTCTCAGCCTCCCAAAGTGCTAGGATTACAGGCGTGTGCCACTGTGCCTGGCTCTTGAGAAAATTTACTACAGTGTTATGAAATATGAACTTACAAAATTTACCCTTTTGTGTCCAAAGATTTTGTACAGATTCAGTTATCTGGTGCACTGTCCTCAGCACCACACATGTAAGATGTGTTTACTGTTAGGATGGCAGCCCCCGAAATAGATGACCCAAGTCAACTTTTGGAAATATACTCACAATGTGCTAGCATGGAGAATTCTAGGCTCTCTGTACAGAAAGAGACACATGCGCATCCATGTTTCTGGTGAATACATTGCTGCTGTTTACATTTTAAGTGGTGTGAGGAACAGAATGAGACCATATGGTGATTATGTGATGAAAGGTCATAAACCAATTTTGAACTAAAAAAATAGGGTGCCATGATCATGCAGTGGTGACAATTACATGCAGAAATACTGTACTCAAAAACAACAACAACAAAAACCAACTCCAGCCCAACCATCTCTGCTTTTAAAATGTGATGTTTAGACCATTTACATTTAATATGATTATCACTATGGCTGGGTTTGAGTCTGTTGCCTTGCTACTTGTTTTCTATCTGTCCCATCTGTTCTAACATTCTTCTATTCCCTCACCCCCCTCTTTTTTTTTATGCTCTTAGATTGACTGTTAGCTATATTTTTTCTTCTGTTATCTCACTGGTTGCATTAGGATTTACACTGTATGTCTTTAGCCTTCCCAAATCTGCCTTCAAGTGATATATATGATTTCATGCATCATATAAGAACCCTGGATCATGCATTTGTTTTTACAAATGTTATAAACCCTGAGCCGGGCAAGTTGGCGCATACCTGTAATCCCAGTACTTAGGGAGCCTGAGACAGGAGAATCGTGAGTTCAAAGCCAGCCTCAGCAATGGCGAGGTGCTAAGCAACTCAGTGAGACCCTGTCTCTACATAAAACACAAAATAGGGCTGGGGATGTGGCTCAGTGGTCGAGTGCCCCTGAGTTCAATCCCCAGTACCAGAAAAACAACAACAACAAAACAAAAAACAAAAACCCTGAAATGTATTATTTATTTTGTTTTGATTGAACAGTCAAAAAAATTTTTTGTTTGTTGTTGTTGGGTTTTTTTTTTTTTTTTTTTTTTTTTGCAGTACCGGGGATCCAACCCAGGGCTTCATGAATGCTAGACAAGTATTCTACCTTTGAACCACATTCCCAGCCCTTTAACTATCTTTTTTTAAAGATTTTAAACAATATTTTAATATCTTACATTTTTACCCATGTAGTTAACACTTTTGGTACTGTTCATTTCTGAAAGATATTTTTCTCTATACAGAATTCTATGCGGACTAGCGGGGTATGGTGGCACCTCTGATCCCAGCTAAGGCAGGAGGACCACATGTTTTTGGCCAACTTCTGCAACTTAGCAAGACGCTGTTTTAGAATTAAAGATAAAAAGGATGGGAGATATCGCTTAGTGGCAGAGCATCCCTGGGTTCATTCCCTAGTACTGCAAAACAACAATAATAAAACCCCTAAAGCTCTATGTTGATAGTTCTTTTCTTTTAGTACCTAAAAAAAAAAAGTTGTTCCTTTGTCTTCTTGCTTGTGTTATATCCACTGAGAAGTAAAACTGAACCCTGATAGATTCTGTGTTTCAGCCTCATTAGGAAATCGCATCAGCTCCTGTGGAACCAAAGCAGAATTTTATAAGAACATAAAGGATGGAGAGGGAAAAGTCCAGCGTGGCTGTGAAAGCCCTCTGCATGTATGTCAGATTGACATCTGGTGGTCAGGAGCTGACAGTAAAAAGAGAATAAGCACTAACATCAGGAGCAACACATGCCACATTGAATGAATTGGTCAGTTTGCAGAAAATGAAACCAATAAGGCCAATTTTAAAGTGGGCCCTTCGCATGTGCTATCAAAAGCGTGCATGTATTTTACCTAGAAGGCTGGCCACCCTCACAGTTCCCTCTGGATTCCCAAATTGCCAATTGCATCTGACATTGCACTGGAACTGTGGATAGCTGTGAACTTCCTAGATTGTTAAAGAAAATAATTATAATAATTTACTTTTTTCAGTTAAAAAAAAACCACATACAAAACTAATCTTTATCTTAGTTCCTTCTTTTTACTTCTGTCTTAGCACTTCCTTTAACGTTTTTTGTATTGTGGGTCTGCTGGTTATGAATTACTTGACCTTTCATATGTCTGAAAATGTCTTCATTTCACTTGAAAAATCTGTAGTTCTATTGAAATAAAATTTACATACCAGCAGGGCGCAGTGGCCCACGCCTGTAATCCCAGCACTTAGGGAGGCTGAGACAGGAGAATCGTGAGTTCAAAGCCAGCCTCAGATTCAGAGAGGCGCTAAGCAACTCAGTGAGACCCTGTCTCTACATAAAACACAAAATAGGGCTGGAGATGTGGCTCAGTGGTCAAGTACCCCTGAGTTCAATCCCTGGTACCAAAAAAAAGAGACCTGGTGTACCCATTACAAGTCACTCGCCGTTCTTCCATGCCTCCACCCACCACCCAGCAACTTCTGATTTACTTTCCATCCCTGTAGATTTGCCTGGTTGGGACATTTTATGTGTATAAATGGAATCATACAATACATGTGGTCTTTTGGGACTGGCCTATAAGCATAATGCTTTTGAGGTTCATCCTTGTAGCATATAACAGTATCCATTCTTTTGTATTGCTGAATAGCATGGCCTTGTTAGAAGACTTTTTTGAGGGGATGCTGGGTATAAAATTCTAATTTTTTCTTTTTGTACTTTAAAGATGCTGCTCTACTACGCTCTTCCTTGCATAATTATCAGTGAGAACTCTCCTTTCCTCCATATCTTTACTCTTCCCTCTTTACTGTGACTTTTTTCCTCTAGTTGTTTTTAAGACTTATCACTGGTTTTGGACAATTTCAATCATGATGTGGTTTGGAATCTCTCCCTCTCTTTCTTCCTTCCTTTTTTCTTCTCCTTATTTTTTCTTTTGGTACCGGGGATTGAACTCAGGGGCTCTCTACCACTGAACTACATCCCCAACCCTTTTCATTTTCTATTTCAAGACAGGGTCTTGCTAACTACTGAGACTGGCCCCAAACTTGTGATCCTCCTGCTTCAGTCTTCTGAGTAGCTACGATTACAGGCGTGGGACACTGTGCCTGACTTTTTTTCATGTTTCTTTTATTTGGGCTTTATTGAGCTTCTTAGATGGGTGTGTTCACAGTTTTCATCAAATGTGGAAAAATTTTAGCTATTAGTTCTTCAAATACCTCTTACCCTTTTGGGGAATACGATTATGCGTATATTAGGTTGAGGTTGTCCACTCAGTTTACTGATGCTTTCTTCATTCTAAAAATTACATTTTCTCTCTATTTCATTTTGGACAGCTTTCATTGCTGCCTTTGAGTTCGCTAATTTTTTTTCTTCTGCAGCATCTAATCTGCCGTTAATCCCATTCTATGTATTTTTCATATCATACATTGTAGTCTTAATCTCTAGAAGTGAAATTTGGGTCTTTTATTTCTTTAATCTTTCATATTTCTACTGAGCTTTTTGAAAACATAAGATATATAGTATATGTTTTAATATCCTTGTGTGCTAATTCCAACATCTATGTCAATTCTGAGTCACTTTCAATTGATTGGTATTTTTTTTCCCTCACTGTAGGTCATATTTTCCTGTTACTTTACATGCCTGGCACTTTTTTTTTTTTAATGAATGCCAGGCATTGTGAATTTTACCTTATAGGGCAATGGATATTTTTGTCTTCCTATATAAATGCTTGAGCTTTGTTCTGGGATGAGGTTGTGTTTTGGGAAACAGTCGGTCCTTTCAGGTCTTACTTTCAAGATTCGTAAGGGGGTGTGCTCAGTCTGGGGTTAATTTTCCACTAAGGCAGCCCCCTCCCACCTACTCTACTGGGTGCCCCATGACTCATGAGGCTTCCATTCCTGCTGAGAAGAGGCCCTGCTCCTGACCCTGTGGGACCGTGAGCACTGTTTCCTTTAATTCTTTGCAATGGTCCCCTTCCCACCTCAAGATCAGTTCCTCCCATGAATATCGGTTCCTCCCCACTGAATGCTCCCAAAATCCCCTGGAGATCTCTGCAGGGTGCTTTTGCGTGAGTCCTTCTCTCTCCTTTGCCTGGTGAATTCTGGTCTCACCAGACTCTCAGCTCCTTTGCCTCAACTCAGGAAGTCCACCGAGCTCTGCTGAGGTTCCCCTTGCAGTGCTACAGTCTGGAAACTCTCTGAAGGCTCACCCTATTTGTTTCTCATTTCTTAAGGATCACTCTGCTCTGTTATCTGATTCCCAGTGTCTTGAAAACTATTGTCTGACATATTTTGCCTTTTGTTGTTGTTTAAAGCAGGAAGATCCCTGATAGTCCATCTGGGCCAGAAGCAGGAGTGCATGAAAATGAAAGCATCTAATTAAACAAGCCTGACAGGAAATGGGCAGGTCCTCAGACACTACATTGATGGAACTTCAGTTTAAGAAATGTTAGCTGAATGTGGTGGCATAGGCCTGTACTCCCAGTGACTCAGGAGGCTGAGGCAGGAGGATCACAAGTTTGAGGCCAGCCTTGAGAACTTAGTGAGACCCTCAGCAATTTAATGAGACCCTGTCTCAAAATAAAAAATAAAAAGGGCTGGTATAACTCACTGATAAATACCTCAGTTGAAAAAAAGGATGGAAGGAAGGAAGGAAGGAAGGAAGGAAGGAAGGAAGTTAGTTTATTTTATAATCAAAAAGTAAGTGATTTAAAAATGAGCAAAGGATTTGAATAGACATTTCTCCAAAGAAGACATACAAATGACCAAATCATAGGGAGGAATGCTCAATATCATCAGTCATCAGAGAAATGCATGTGGAAACCTTAGTGAGGTACCACCTATACCCATTAGGATGGCTGTAATCAGAAGACTGATAATAACAAGGACATGGAGAAACAAAAGGCTTCATACTTTGCAGGTGTGCATGGGCCAACTGCTTTGGAACAAGTCTGGCAGTTCCTCAAAGTCTAAAGAGAGTTACGATATGACCCAGCCATTCCACCCCTCAATATGTTCCCAAATGAGATAAAAATACACGTCTTCACAGAAAACACACATGAATATCTATAACAGCATTATTATTATTGTTGTTGTTGTTGTTGAAAAAAAGGGAAAAGAAGGTTTATTGCTTTGTTAGCAAAGAAGAAACACAGGGGACTCCTGTCCCAGAGGCTATGATTGTGCCCATCAGCAGGAACAGGGGGCTTTTAAAAAGGTGATTCAAAGGCTACATTCCATATGTTCTCTTTTGGAGTTGTAATTCACTTGTTAATTTGGGAGAGAGTGATCATAAAAACATTATTGAAAATAGCCAAAAAGCTAAAGCACTTAAATGTCCTTAACTGATGAATGGGTAAATAAAATGTTATATGTCATGTAATTGTGTATTATTTGATAATTAAAAGGAACAAAGTACTAATAGGTACTACAACATGGATGAACCTTGAAAATTTGGTGCTAAATTAAATAAACCACACACAAAAGGCCACATAGCTCACAATTCCATTCACAGGAAACATTCAGAATAGGCAAATTAATAGAAACAGAAAGTAGAACAGTGGTTGCCTAGGGCTGGGGCTGGGGACATGGGAAGTGACTGATAATGGATGCAGGTTTCTCGTTAGGGTGACAGAATGTTCTGAAATGAATTGTGGTGATGGTTGTTAAACTGGGAATAGCCAAGCTTGATGGTGCATACCTGAAATCCAAGCAACTTGGGAAGCTGAGGTTGGAGGATCACAAGTTCAAGGTTAGCCTGGGCAACTTAGAGAGGCTCTGACTCAAAATAAAATAAAAAAGGGTGTAAGTATAGCTCAGTGGTACAGCACTTGTGCTAGGTCCTGGGTTCAATACCCAGGACTGGAAAAAAAGAAAAGAATGCAAAAATAAAAACTTGTGAATATACTAAACATCTACTAAAAACTGATGAAATGTGTACTTCAAATTGGGTAATTATGTAGCATATGAACTATATCTCTATGAAGTTGTTTTTGATTATTTATTTAGGTACAGGAGATTGAACCCAGGGGCACATTACCACTGAGCTACACCTCTAGTTCTTTTTCTTTTTCTTTTTTATTTTGAAACGAAGTCCTGCTAAATTGCTGAGGTTGGCCTTGAACTTCAAATCCTCCTGACTCAGCCTCCAGAGTCACTGGGATTACAGGTGTGCACCACCTTGCCCAGCTGTTTTTGCTTTTTAAAAGAAATGTTCTTTTTTTTTTTTTTTTTGGTACTGGGGATTGAACTCAGGGGTCCTCGACCACTGAGCCACATCCCCAGCCCTATTTTGTGTTTTATTTAGAGACAGAGTCTCACTGATTTGCTTAGCACCTCGCCATTGCTGAGGCTGGCTTTCTCCTGTCTCAGCCTCCCAAAGTGCTGGGATTACAGACGTGAGCCACCACACCTGGCTAAAAGAAATGTTCTTATATGCCGCCCATCTGTATAATAACTGGATGCTTCCTTGAGCTCTCCTGGAGAATCCAGGCCAGGTGTGATTAAGAAACTATGGTATGACTTTTTATATCATCTGACTGCCAAGTCCTTTCTTCCTTCCTTTCTTCCTTTCTTCCCTTCCTTCTCAGACACTTAATATAAGCCAGATACATCCAAAGACTGAGTTTACACAAGCTGAACAAGGTCCAATCCTGTCCTCAAAGCATTTAAACCTCTTGATGCTCCTTGGTCCTTTGTAGCAAAAGAAAGTTCTGTTGGGATCACTTCCTCATGTCCTGAACCATGAAGAGGAAACCTAATCTTCTGAAGTCACATAAATGTGCACTTAGGGGAACTCAGGAGAAGAAGATTCAGTGCTCATAAGCAATGAAAAACACTGCAGATAGACTTTAACATTTTGCAGCTATTTAGTCCTTGTTTTAATCCATTTTCTGTTGCCAATAACACAATACCAGGAACTGAGTAAGTAAGTCATAAAGAAAGCAGATTTACTTTAGCTTCCAGGGGTGTGAGGCTGAGAAGCCACATCTAGTGATGGCCTTCTTGCTGACCAAGTCCCAAGGCAGTACAGGGCATCAAAAGGCAAGAGACAGGGAGCAGATGGGTGTGCGTATCTCTTCTGGTCTATCTCCCTCTTCTTATAAAGCCACCAGGATTCCATTATGGGGACTCCACTCTAATGACTTTAGTCCACCTTCCAAAGACTGCACCAGTGAACCCTATAGTCAGATTAAATTTCCATTCTTTTAAAAGGGATTAAATTTCAACTCACAAAGATTTGTGGGGCACGGATCATTCGTTTTTGAGCAAGCATAACAAATTCTCCTCTCCAAGATGGGTCACGGAATCCGCATAGGGAAGGAAATTTATGTCTCCTTGCCCTTGGGTCTCTGGGCCCCGACATTGTGCGGCTGGAGCTCACTATGGAGCAGGAGATTGGGGGAAAACATCTCACTTCTCCAGCCACGCTGGATTCCTCATTCTCCTGCCTTTAAACCAGGTTTGTGCATTCTTCTCTATAAGGCCAGCGGTTGATATGGAGCATCCTGAACATTGGGGTCTTGGTTCCACCACAGGCCTTGAACCCTCAACCTCAGCTGTTGTCTTTGAGCTCACTCCCTCCTTGTTCATCTCAATGCCAAACTGCCTTCTTACCTAAAGGCTGTGTCTCATCTCCAACCCAGATCTTGCTCATGCCTGATAACTGCTCTCTGCTTCTGTTTTACCCTAAACTGACAACTACCTTGTGTTGTGGTTATTTGGGACATATCACATCCATCTTGCTACACTATAACTTCATAACTGCCGCTTCCTGGTTCCACCCTGTCCATTGCTGCTCTAAGACTTAGCTTGGCAATGGCCTCTGGCTCTTCCTGGCTTCTTGCTTTAATGACACCAAACCCATTTCTCCCCGCAAGAACCAGTCTAGTCAGAGCCTCAGGTGATGGCCTCCTCCACGTCACTGCTCCATCGCCTTGGGCAGCTGGTACTGGCTATCCCTCTCAGCCTCCTGTCTCTCCCACTTTAGTATGCCTCTCCCCTTTCTCAGCATCTTCTTGTAGGAGAAATGTTTTTCCTTGGTCTTACTGCAGATTTCTCAGTGGTTACTTCACTGAGTGATGCCCAGTCTATGAAGGCTAATTTATCTCTCAGAAAATGCATTCTCAGAAGTCACATCAGTGGAGAGGCCACCTGAAATGGCTTTTCTGCCTGTGGCAACTTGTGTTTTCCAAAAATGATTGCCGTAAAACTTTCCATTCCAAAGTCTTCCAGAACCTTGCCAAGCACCCACCAAAAGGTGGTGTCTATGTCCTCTTTCCTTGAAACAGGTAGGCTTTGTGACTGTCTCAACTTATAGAGCACAGGGGACACTTTGCTAGGGGCTTAGGTCTAGGTATCAAAAGACAAGCCAGCTTCCTCCATGGCTCTCTCTTGGATGTGCCCTTGTGACCCAGGGGCCATGCTGCAGGAGAGTCCAGGCTTTGTGGAAACACTTCAGCTAGGAGTTCCTGCTGATGGTCCAGCAGACAACCAGCCTCAGCCTCCAGCCAGGAGCAAGGAATCCTTCATGATGACTCCAGGCAGCTATCATCTGACTGCAGTCCCATGAGACATGCTGAGTAAGAACTAGGTAGTTGAGCTCAGTAAAACCCCAGAACCACCAGGAAAGACTAAAATAAATAAACAACTGCTGTAAAAAACAAAAGCAAAAACAAAAGCAAACCACTAAGTTTGGTGTGTGTGTGTGTGTGTGTGTGTGTGTGTGTGTGTGTAGCTGTGGATAAAACTCAAAGCCTCTGGCATGATAGGAAAGCGTCCTGCCATTTGACCACACTCCCAGCCTTTCTAACCATCATTTATAGCAAGCACATTATTAGCATGACACCTTTCCTGGAAGCCTCTGTCTTCCCACAGTGAATTTCTCCTCCTCCCTGAATTCTCAGTTCCTTGCTGTGCCAATCTCTCTCTCTCTCTCTCTCTCTCTCTCTCTCTCTCTCTCTCTCTCTCTCTCTCTCTCTCTCTTTGGTACTGGGAATTGAACTCAGGGGTACTCGACCACTGAGCCCAGCCCTACTTTGTGTTTTATGTAGAGACAGGGTTTCACTGAGTTGCTTAACACCTTTTTGCTGAGGCTGGCTTTGAACTTATGATTCTCCTGTCTCAGCCTCCCAAAGTGCTGGGATTACAGGCGTGTACCACTGCTCCCGGCAGCTGGGCCAGTCTCTGACTCCCTTCTCATCAAGCTCTGATTGGCATCCTTCTGGCACCTAGCTGAATGCCCACCATATACTGGGGGCTCAGTACCAGTTTTCTGTCTGGATCGATGATGGAGAAAGTGATCTCAGGAAGAGAATGGAGAGAAGCAATAGAGAGAATTCAGGATAGCAATGGAGAGAAGAGTGTCCTGAATTGCAAAACTTAACTTCTACTACCTTCGAAGAACTTTTCTCTGATCAGTGTCCCAGGCCGTTTTTTTTGGCTTCTCTGCAGGGGACCTGGAACACCTCAAGACAGAGTCAAAAGAATCTAAGTACCCTCCATATCATGTACAACCACAAGAATGGGAAGTTATACTCTGTGTTTGTAATAATATGTCAAAATGCATTCTACTGTCATGTATAACTAAAAAGAACAAATTTTTTAAAAAATCCAAGTACCAAGTAATCCTCGTCACAATTTAAGCCTAGGCTGCCAAGAGGTGTCCTTCATAAATTCACCAGCAGGTGGCAACCTTGCTTGCAGGTTTTATCTTTTGACTGTGAATTTATTCATGTACACAATTATAAATCATCAAATAAGCACCTACCTACATCATCTAAAGCAACCTGTGAGCTGCAAAGGTGAGTCAGCTGCAATTCCTGCCCCCTAGACCCGCCAGGCAGGCAAACTCTATATTTCTTAAGTTTGTTTGAGTGAAATAGTTCTCCAAAAGTCATCCAGTCTTTTCTTCTATTTCAGAGTGTCATACAGTCGACCCTGACCGAACAAGGGTGTTACCTAAAGTCAGGTTACTTCCAATCCACTTTGCTGCTTTAGATAGATTAGCCAGATGATCACAGAGAAGCTTGAGTAGCAGTGGTTGGGTGTCCTAAATGCGGAACTGGGAGGTTTTTAGAGCAGGAGGGGAGCAAATGGATCAGGAGGACGGGAAAGCTGGAGTGACTGTGACTGGGGCTGTCAGAAAAGTCCTCCTGAGCCTTCAGCCAACCCCCCTAGCCACACACTCCCTAGAACTGGTCAGGCTCAGAAGAGAGCTATCCTGCTTATCAGACCTGGGACTCCCTGTCCAACACTCTTGTCCTGGCCTCTGAGGAGGAACCTTCCCTTCCCTCCCAGCTCCTCTTGTTTTTCCCTCTCACGCTGACTGAGAGCCACACACAGTCTTGCCTATTTTGGACAGAAGCTGCTGAGGGAGCAGGAGGGCAGTGGCCCTGCATAGCTGTCAGGTCGTAGGGCCTAGGGAAGGGGAAGAGGAAGTGGTCATTTAAAGAGCTATTTAGACTGTTTCACAATATCTTTGAGGACCTAGCCCTGAGCCACCCCTGTGAGTTTCTGAATCACCTTTCAAACTCCCCTTGAACATTCTTTGTGCTTCACAGTATCAACTTCAACTTAAAAATCAGCTTTCCCCAATCAGGAGCCCCCTGGGTGTATCCATTTTGTTCTTTCCACATGGATTTCCCCTTCTCCTGCCTCCAGGTATTTTATCTTTACGACAGTTACTGCCTTTTCTTTTGACAACTGCTACGATTTGGATATGATTTGCCCCTCAAAGGTTCATGTGCTGGAAGCTTGGTCCCCAATGTTATGGTGTTGAAAGGTGGGAGGACCTTTAAGAGGTGGAACCTAGTGGGAGGTAATTGAATCCTAATAGTCCTCTGAAAGGAGTCACTGCTGGTCACACAAGATGGATTAGGTCTCACAGGAGTGGGTTAGGTTGTTATAAAAGAGCAAGCCTGGCTCCTTCCTGTCATGTCCTGCCCCCTCTCTCACTACTGACACCTCTCTCTCTCTCTTTCTCTCACAACCTCCCACCAGGTGTGATCTGCCATGAGGCCCTCACCAGAAGCCAGTGTTGGCACCATGTTCTTGAATGTTCAGAACTGTGAGCAAAACAGACCTCTTTTCCTTATTAAGTATCTAACCTCAGGTATTTTTTTCAGAGCAACAGGAAATGGACTAAGATAGCTACTGAGCTCATTTCTCCAGTAAACCCCGAGAGATTTTAGGAATGCTGAATGCAGAGACTGAGAGAAGGCAGGTCAAGAATGCCGGGCCCCATTCTACAACCCCTTTTGACTTGCCTTGTCACCTTAAATACCACCCACACACCAGGAATGATAACAATAAGCTTAAACATTTTCCAAGAACTGTTACATCTCTTGACAATAAGTAGAGCTTTTTTCTTTTCTTTTCTTTCTTTTTTTATTTTTGATACTAGGGTTTTATTGCAGAGGTGCTTTACTACTGAGCCATATTCACAACCCCTTTTATTTTTTATTTTGAGACAGTGTCTCACTACATTGCTTAGGGCCTCACTAAGTTGTGAAGATGGCCTCAAACCTGTGATCCTTCTGCCTCCGCCTTCCAAGTTGCTGGAATTATAGGCATGTGCCACCATACCTGGCTAGCATTAAGAAATTTTAAACATCATCTTTTTATTAAGACGCAATAGCAGTGTCTGAGAATACTGAGGTGGTCCAATCTCTCATTTCATGTCAGAGAAGAACTGAGGACTAGATCATGGTCACACGGCCACTAAGTTAGTTACTGCTCTATGCCTTGGTTTTCTCACATACAAAAATAGTCCTTAAATCATTCAGTGTGAGTATTAAAGGAGATGATTGTGTAAAGTACTTGATGTAAGTGCTCTATAATTTTTAATATTTATTATTAATATTATCATTATTGAGTACCCAGGATTGAACCCAGGGGCGCTTAACCACTGAGCCACATCCTCATTTTTTTTTTTTTTAAGTTTATTTAGAGAGACGGTCTCACTGAGTTGCTTAGGGCCTTGCTGAATTGCTGAGGCTGGCTTTGAACTTGCAATCTTCCTGTCTCCCAAGGTTCTGGGATTACAGGCATGCACTATTGTGCCCACTTGAAACTCTATATTTTCATCTTAGGTATCAGATATGCTGATGAACTTCAGTTCCTTGGTTGACCAATTCTGTTCCAAGATATTGCCCTTTCTCCTTGCCTCCTAGCTAATTCTGAATCATCTCTTTTTCCTGTCGGATTTTTTTCTGAAAGAAAAAGGACTACGCATTCATCCTTTGTCCACCCTCTGTCCTCTGTGTCCCTTCTCTTGTGCCCCTGAAAGATTTTGGAGCCATAATAGTGGTTTACCCATTAGGTTATAAACTCCTTGAGGTTCAGATCTAAGTTATATTCTTCTTTATATTCTTAGCACCTGTGGTACTTAACCAACACAGAGTAAGACCTCAATAAATATCTTCTGAATGAACAGAGGATGGATGGATGGATGGATGGATGGATGGACGGACTCGAGTGGATTAGTGAGTAAAGTGCACAGAGAGGAGCGGCAGATACTGTAAAGTTTAGATATTTTTGAGAGTCCTGAGGAGCAACCAAGCCCTTGTGATGTGACATATTCCATCTAAGAGCCCCTATAGAGATGGGCTCTGACTGCATTGTCTCTGCAGATATGGGTGCTGCTGGCTGGGTGGAGCTACTCTGAGCATGGTTATATAACTGAGGTCAGCCACAGTGACTTTCCCTGCCCTAAGGAAATTAAGGCATCATAATGTCTCAAGTATTGATGATGTTTTCTGGCCTGTGATTTAGACATCAGACTTGTGCCTGTTTGCCTGATGGATAACCCCAGCATTATCTTTGTCTCAATTAGATCCCAAAGTGGTTTCTTTTGATACTGAGGGCACTCAAGCACTGAGCCACATCCCCAGCCCTTTTTTGTGTTTTATTTAGAGACAGGGTCTCACTGAGTTGCTTAGGGCCTCACTTTTGCTGAGGCTGGCTTTGAACACTTGATCCTCCTGCCTCAGCCTCCCGAGACCCACTGGGATTATTGGCATGTGCCACCACGCTTGGCCCAAAAGTGTTCTTAATTGCAAATGGGCTAAGACCAAGCTCACATGGTTGGCAGCATACAGGAAGGCCAATAGGTGTGAGATTCTGGAAAATCAGCAGAGAGGGAAGAACCTGCTTGGCTTCCTTTATCTATAAAGCTGCCTAGCTAGCACCTAAGACATGTGCACTCACAAAGTCACAAGCAGAGTGACCTCACCTGCATACGTCCTGGATTGCCTCAGACAGCCATGCTGTCTTAGTGTAGCTGGGAATACTGTTACCATATGACTCACTATCAAAACCACCCCAGTTTGGATGATGTATTGTGCAGCCACTGTATTTATACGGTGCTTGAAGATCCTCTGGGAGAAATCCAAGTGTGACTGCCGCTCTTGCTTTCCTTTTCCTCAACCCGCTAAGAGCATTTCACAGAACAGGTTGGCACAATCCCCCCCCCCGCCGCCCCAGGAAATCTATTAACTGATCCACAACTCCTGAGGAGAAAAATCCAGACCAAAGAAGGACATATAGGCATTTGCTCTTTATTGTAAAATCTTGGGCAGAACACCAAGGCTCATCTCTCCAGGGTACTGAATACAGAAAGGACAGGGGAAACCCTCTATGGGATCCGCATAGTTGTGTAGGAACCCCATGGTCTCAAACACTGACCATAATTCTACAATTTAATGTACCTTTTTATCTATTACTTGCTCAGTGCAAGGAAGACCAGGAATTCTCCTGGTTTCTTCTCCTATACTTGGTGGAATCAGATGAGGATGGCAGTGTTTCTGCAAGGCATAAAATGATTGGGTGCTTATCTCAGTCTTGGAGGATCTTATTTATATATGATGGGCCTTGATACAGGAAAGATGTTTCTTATGGAAGCAAGCAAGAAAAACCTAGAAAAGATCTCATTTTCCAGATCATAAGATTCTTAACTATATTCCTGAAAGAGTAAATTCAGCAACCCAAGGCTCTAAATGAAGCCTGAGGGCTTGCCCAGGGTAGAAGATACAGCATCTGCAGGACCTAGGACATTTCAGGGGTTAGAGACGTTCCAATGCACCTGTAAAGCTGCCCCTGGGCCAGATAAAACCCTGCCTGACAACCCGATGTTGAAGACCGGGAAACAGTTCTGGAAAGTGGAATTTTCTCCAGGCCTCTAACCTTCAGAATGATGCAAGGTGCAGGCCAAGAACTGCCTCGGGCAGTTCCGAATTGGCATGCCACCCCTCTCCCCTTACCCAGTTCCTTGATATTTCAATGTTTTGGGAGGTGGTAGGGCAATCTCCTTTGAGAAGGTAGGGTAGGCTAAGGGGACAAGAGCCGTTGGAGAGGGGTTGCTGAAGGTTTACTGGTCCTATAGCATCTCATTTACCGCCGCCCGCCCAACACCCCTATGGTTTATATCCCATGCACAGATGAACCTGAAGCCAAGGGGCTGTCTAGGCCAGGGATCAGCTAGTAAGTTGAAGGCTTAGGACCAGACTTGCCCTATATGGGCAAGTCTTACTCTGGCGCCATCTTACTCTGGCGCCCAAGGTATGTCCCTTACAGTCTGCCAAGGGGACACGCCAATTTGAGCACCCCCACTCTTCCCTAGGGCCCCAATTTATTACGGGTCTGATCTCTCTGGTTACATCTCCGCCTTCCTGTCTTGCTGACAGGGAAACCCTGAGAAGTCCCTCCCACGTGCAAGATTTTTCTCCCGCGACAGCGGCGGCTACAGGGCGCCCAGTGGGATCGCAGCGCGGGCGGCAGGCGCGCCCGGAGTCGGCGTCTCTGCCCCCGCTCCCGCCCGCCGGCGGGACTGCTGGTGTCTTGGGGGGGCAGCGCCGCGGGGCTTCGCGCCGTGACATCAGCCCTGCTGTGGTGCGGTGTGCAAAGCCTACTGGTTGGCGTGGCGAGGGACACGCCTTCCCCGAGCTGAACAAAACGGCGCGCAGGCTGGGCGCACCCAGCCACCGCTTCCGACAGTGCCTGCCGCCTGCGCCCGCCGCCGACCGCTGCCAGGTGAGTGCGCCAGGCCACCCACCCGAGCGTCGCCCGCCTCTGTCCCCCGCGGCCGCCCCCTGCAGGGGCTCCTGGGACGCGCCCAGCGCCTCCCGGTTTTTCCCTCCCCACCGTGGCCCTGGCGGCTGCAAGGAAAGTTTGAAGGAAAAGTGACGCGAGCCGGCGGTCGCGGACGAGTTGTGAGAAGTGGCCGCAGTTAGCTAGGGCTGTTTTTCTCTTTCCTGGAGACACTAGGTCTCTACTCAATCCGGGGCTTCCCGGACACGGTTGGCTTTCGCGTGACCCTGACCTAGGGCGACCCGGCACCCCCACTGCCTGCAGGTCGAGCAGAACAATTGGCAATTCTGCCGGCCACTGACGCTCATTGTACAGCAGAGAGATGAGGGCATCCGTGCCACCCCCTCCCACCGCCTCCTCCTCTGGGACAAAGTGCCAGCGGGTGAGATGGGGGAAACATCTGGCTTCATGGGCCTGGTCTTGGGCATCTGTGCCCTTGAACGCAGGTGTTTTCCTTTTTCTGTAACAGCCTGTCCCCCAAATCCCAAGTCACCATGCTGGGCAGAAGGGAGTACTGAAACCTGGAAGCCTACAGAGAGTGTTTTGTGGTCTCAAAACACTCACCTTGAAAACTCAAGTGAGAAAGGGGCTGATATTGAGCATATGTAAGCAAGTTGCAATATGTTTCCCAAGAAGCAACCCACTGAGGCAGGTATCTTATCTAGTGGCACAGGCCTGAGCATATTCTGCAGGTTTCTGGTCCTTGCTATTGTAATTCAGTCAGGTCTGTGTCTAGGCTGGGAGCAATAGTGAGGCCCTGAGCTTGGGCCACTCGCCCCCTGCCCCTGGGGGGAATGAATAGGCAGGCCTTCCCCACAGTGAGAAGTCACTGCCTTGGGATATTGTCACAGTGGCAGGGAGGAAGTCCACCTGGCTCTGGTAGAAAGTTTACCAAGAAAAAGTAGCAAGGAATCTTGATGAGCGATTAGAAGGCAGACAGACTGAGTTTTGACTCTTGGATTGTCACTTACTACACAAGAGACTTTGGACAAGGCACAACTTCTCAATGCCTCAGTTTCTTTCAGGTCCTCCCCCAGAACTGTGCTTAGGTGCTGCCTTCTCCCTACCCACACCTCCTTTCTCTCAGAAGCAAAGTTGGCTGGAGCTGTGAGCTGCCCCTCTGTCATCTCAGAGTCCGGTTGGGGATTCGACTCAGGTGTGATTTGGAGACTGGGTGCTGAGCTTCCAAGCTGTCACTCAGCTGCTGCCTCCTAGCCAGTCTCCTGCTTAGGAAGCCAGGGCTATATGCCTTCTGAGAGACTAACCTGAGCCTGCCGCTTTTACCCTTTATCCCATTACTACCAAACCAGCCTTGCTGCTCCCATCTTCCAGTGAAGGACCCTTTGCCTTGCTGTGGATATCCAGGGCGGGAACAATCAGATGGGGAAGGAAGTTTATACTGAAGAGGGTGTGGTGTGGCTTAGAGGAGGGGGAGGGGAGAACTGATCCAAGGTCTCTCATGCCTGGTGTTGAGGGTCTTGGGAGGATGCTGGCTCAGCAGCTCAGCAACTGACCTGCTAATAAAATGCAAAAGACAGGGGTGCCTCAGCCTCTTTGCTTCTGGTCTCTCCTAGCACCTGCCTTTGGGCCCAGGTGTTTTCTTTTGTAATTGCACATCTGCCTCTGGAGCCAGCCAGTCCTCCCTGGGCCTGCATTACAGCCTGGGGGTGGTGGTGGGGGTTATGTTGACACTTGATATATAATCAGTAAACATTTGGTGAATGGATGGGGGTAGGAATGGACTTTCAGCTGAGTTGTCCTACTGGAATTCATAAACCTTGAATATAGTTCCCAACCAGTTTTTCCCTGCAGGTAGTGTAGACGAGCAGGTGTGGGGAAAGAAGCAGTTTTTATTCACTGTGGATCTCCTGGAGAGGAAAGCAAATTAGGAAGGCTTTCTGGTGGACTACTAAAGATTTAATTATTTATGTAAGCCTGGCTCGGCTCACTGTGAGAAGTTGGCTTGCTAGAGGCCTGGGAAGGGGCATGTATTGAACATTTTGAGATCCAAAGAGGTACAAGGAAGAAAAAGGCTTTTATTTCAAGCACACCAGCTGTTTGCCATTATGCAGGCATATTGGCAAATACTTAGAGGAGACACAAAACAATGAATGTTAGAATTGGCCTTTTCATAAGATAATAGTAAGCAGATCTCTATACCTGCTATGTGCCAGGCCTATGTTAAGTATTATCTTGGACCATTTATCTGGTAGGTGCTGATGCTTGCCATTTTACAGATGGAAAAACTGAGGCTCAGAGGTGAGAAGGAACTTGTTCAGGATCGCAGCTGGTCCCCTGAGGAGTTGTCATTAGGCTGACACTTCTCTTTCCCAGATTAACTCACTAAGGAAATAGCTGCCATTTGGGAAACACATTAACTTTACAAGATACTTAAGACTTATAAACAATTTAAAGGCAGATGTGACTTTGCTGCTTTTAACGCTTTTAACATGGATGAGATTAGGGTCAGAACTCCTGACCTGCAGGTTTTTGCTCCGCTGCATGGCTGGGGTGGGGGTGGGAGAACTCTGCACTTAAGTTTTCAGATATGCTTTCACCAGCTCTGATGCATGTTTGTGTTTGAGGACCAGGTTTGCAGGAAATAAAAGAAGCCTGGATAAGAGCCAGCTTGGGGAGGGGAGGAGAACTGTGCAAGCAGAGCTGCCCAGGGAAGGGAGGGGTCCGGAGTTCTGACAGGAGCTTTGCCTGCAGTTGCCACTTGTCAGGAATTTATATGGTAATGACGTGGCTTGGACTACGTAGATCCCCAGGAATTTGTCTGACGCCAGCATTAATTCCCATGTATGGTAAAGTGTGTAAATACGGAGGCAGCTAGTATTTCCAGACTCTGGCATTTCCAGGACTTCCCAGAGGCCAGAGGCAGCGTCTGGCTCCTGTGTTGACAAGGGAGGAAGAAATGGAAGGTTCCCAGCTGGAGCACCAAGTCAACCCCCCGGTGTGTGTGTGTGTGTGGGGGGGATATTCTTTATACAGGGGTGGTCATAGTGGGATGGAGCTTCCTGAGATGTCAGCTGCAAGCAACCTGTGTTTGAGGCCTAAGTGCTCATTTGTTTTTCTCTTTTAAAAATGACTAAAAGCAAAATCATTCTGACCTTTTTGTTCAGCGCTTGGAATAACCAACTGTTACCACTCTATTGACATCACTCCAGACAAAAGTCAAGACACTCCATCTGTTAATTAGTCTGTGAAGCCTTATTATGCTATAGGATTTCCTGTACTGGTTTAAAAATACTTAAAAGAAGCCAGAGACTCCTATTTCACTTCAGATTTCTGAGCTCCCCAAGTGGAGAACTCTGCTGTAAAAGGGCTTTAGGGGACAAGTGGGGAAGGAGAGACACATAGCATTACCTTTAGCAGTTCACAGTCCCCCAAGGGCCACAGAAGGAGGGAGAGAGCTGAGTTCCAGTCGTGTTCTGGGGTGCATGGGCCTAGGTGATGCTGGTTGACTTCTTGGAGAGGTGAATCATGTACAAGATTCCAAAGAAATCATGTAGTGGGGCATATAAATTTGTGGCCAAGCCTGTCCCCTTCCCTTGTTGGCCACCTCCCCTCCTCCAACCAGTGACCATTACCTTCAGGGAAGTCTATTTCCAAGGCTCACAGGTGTCACTTCTAATATACAGGCTCTGTGGACTCTGACTCAGTGGGTCCCTTCCTTTCCTTTCCGTCCCTGGCTGTTCTCTGGATGTGGGGGCGTGGAGGAAGAGGCCGAGCTGTGGGGTTGGAAAGGATGACAGCACTTTTGTATACCTGGCAGATACCAAACAGGTCACGTAATGTGAGCAGCACATTTCTAACTAGATAAACACTTGACAGGTCTCTACTGGACCAGGAGGGTGGGGACTTAAGCCCTGGACCCATCAGTCAGTCTTTGGCCCTAGGGAACAAGTAATTATGAAATGGGAAGGATGGGATTTTTCCTCAGGAGAATTAAAGATGTGGGATGGTTTGTCAAGGGTCTGATGAAAAGGGCCTCCTTCAGGCATTGGTGGCTGGCAGTTAAGGATTATACCTCCCTGAGATGATTTCTTAAACTTGAAACATGACTCACCGAACATTATGATCTTTGCCAACTTTCATGAGATTTGGGGTAAGCACCAGAATCTGCACCCTCGTCCACCCCCTGCTCTGCTGCTGTATGAGCCACCATCTTGGATTTCTCCTCTCAAGATTGAGAATCTGGGTACAGCTCTGACTGGGACAACTAGACAGGGAAACAGGCTGGAGCTAGTTGCTTATAAGAGGTCAATTCTTGACTTCTGTTCGCTAGCCAGCCCTGAGGATCCTGATCTTTCAGGTAAACAGCTGACTGGATATATCCAGTTATTCAGCAGAAAATTCAAGTTCTGTTCTCTGTTGAGATTATCAACAGTGAGTGAAGTAGGGCAAACCAGAACACAGACAGCAATTCCCAGTGAGAATATCACTCTCTATAGAGAATACACTGGATGGTGTGATCACAGAAGATTGTACTGATTCCTGATTATCCAGCACCATATACAAGAGGTCCCTGCATGTGGTCGCAGGTTGCCTGGGGAACTGAACCCCACAGAAGGGCAGTAGCTTGTCCCAGATTCATTAGCTGGGTGACAGACAAGTCAGGAATTCCTGGTGCCTATTTGATATGTTGCTTTTCAAGCTTTGTTTCTTCCAGATGTGGGCTAGTTGGGAAGGAAGGTAGCAATCTGGCCCCACATCTGGCAGGTAGTGTTAAGGCTTGCTTAGGCTAATCCTGTTAGTGGGAATCAGAGGTGTGAGCCCTAATGGGGTACCAGGGGCTGTGTATTTACTTTTATACATTCTCATTTAATCCTTGGGACAGGATTTGGGGTAGTCAGTACTTCTTTTTTCCCCCCATTTGGTACCAGGGATTGGACATAGGGGTGTTTAACCACTGAGCCACATCCCCGGCCATTTATTTAGAGACAGGGTCTCACTGAGTTGCTTAGCACCTTGCTTTTGCTGGGGCTGGCTTTGAACTCACTCTTGAGGCTTCTGCCTCAGCCTCCTGAGCCTCTGGGATTATAGGCGTGTGCCACTGTGCCTGGTTGTCAGTGCCTCATTTTAGAGATAAGCAAGTTAAGCCCAGAGCAGAAAGTAACTTGACCCCAGATCGCTGAACTAGGAAGGGTTGCATCCGATCTTTTTACTCCGGCTCCCTTTTTCCTAACCACTGAACTCTCACCTGGGGAATTGTCTTTACCATACCCTCCCACAGGTCTGCTGTCCTCCAGAACTGGGAAGGCAATTGAAAAGGAGCCAAGTGGCCTGCCATCGTCAGCACACCCTGAACTGAGAAACAGCTTTCCTTTTAAGGCAGCTCAGGCTCCCCTTAGGCAGAATTTGGCTATTGGAGAGAAGGGGCTGGGCAGAAGGCGAGAGTGGAGGGAGGAGCCAGCTCCAGCTCCAGCTGCAGAGAAGATAGCCCTGCTCGCTCCTGCTGGGACCCTTCCCCTTGTGCAGGGTCTCCTGGAGGCTCCTCGTCTGATCAGAGGGGTCAGGGAGCCCATCCACAAGGCCGTGAAACCCGTCCTTGCTGGGGACACCATCCCTGCTTTTCGTCTCGAGGTCTAGAGCCATGTCCCATCTCTGAGCTTCTAAGGGAAGACCCCCCACCCCCAACCAAATGCCAGGCTCAAAGAAAAGGCTGGGTCAAGAGGCATTCTGGGCAGATTTTCCTCCCTGACAGGTCCTTGGGCTTCACCCATTTCTCCGCCCATGTTCCTGATTCCCCAGGGCCCTACTGGATGTGGGCCCCTGACATGGGGCCAGGGAGAACAAGGGGAGCCCTGTATGGAACTGTGGGTCTCCCCCAGGAGGAGAAGGGCTTTTGTGTCTAGGAACAAAACACTGCTTGGAACTGGCTCGCCACCACGTGGTTAGGGGAACTTTCCTCCCTTAGGGGTGTTCCTAGGGGTAAGAGTATGTCCCCTGTTGGTTCAGGAGGTTGGAAAGAGAGGAGAGGGACAAGGGAGAGAGCTAGCATTGAAGAACTGCGTGCCCGCATGCCCACCACGTGCAGCACTTTTAGATGTACTAGGCCCACGGCATGGTGACGGGGCATGGAGGACACAGAAATGCATTAGAACCTGCATTAGAATCCAGTTCTGTCTCTTCCATCTGCAATTTCCAGCAAGTTGCCTAACCTCTGAGCTTTGTTTTCCTTATCTGTAAAGTGGGCATATATTCTCCATTTTCAGGCAATGAGGGGAAAATGAGATGATGTAAATAAATTATCTGGTGCATGGCAGGCAATCAGGGGCAGCCTGGATGGAAGCGACTTGTCAGGGTTAAGGAAGCCAGTGTGGCTCCATAGGGCTGAGCATTTTTCCTAGAGGCTTCCCAGGCAGTTTCTGTCTCATATCTCATTGGCTAGAAATGGTCCTGGCTGTTCCTGAATCAGCCACTGGCAGGGTAATGGGATCACCATAGGTGACCCAGGCTCTGTCCCTAGATCTGAGGTGAGACACTTCCTCTGACGCACTCGGTGGAGGGGGGTGGCTGCCTGAATAGAATCGGGGCTCCCACACTACAAGAAAGGCGGGAAGAATGGCTACTGTTCTCGTTGAATTGTCCCCCACATTGTATGGTTCGGCAGCTCTGAGTCCTTGTTCCACAAGTGCAGTTAGCTCTGAAGTCCTCAGGACAGAACAGGGCTGAAGGACTGATCATCAGAGGCTGGGAATGGGCACTGGCCCCAGGATCTGGGAGCTCAGGGACCGCAGTTATCTAAGAAGGCAGAGAGGCCACGTGCAATTAGAGGGATCCTATCTGTGGCCTGTGTCAGTGATGTGCAGGAGCCTAAGGAGCTGAGGTTGAGGCAGAACCTGGAAAGAGGGACGCTGGGCTTATTCAGAGGCAGTGGTCCCTCCAGACCCTGGAGGAGGACAGTGGGCCCAGCCTCAGCCTTCTGCCTCTGCACAGCTTCCCCCTAAGCTCTGTGCACAGCCTTGGCCTGAGGGCTTCCTACCTGCCAGGCCCTGAGCTGAACACAGGTCAAATGGCTATCCCAGTAACGGAGATGGAGTAGCTGGGGACAGCTGGGAAACATCAGGACTGATTGCTGGAGAAACTCTAACATGGTGGTGGTGGGTAGGGAGTCATTTGCAGGCAGTGGGAGACCTCATGGTTGATTGTTTTCTTTCTTTCTTTCTTTTTGATACTGGGGATTGAATCCAGGGACACTTAACTACCAAGCCCCAGCCTCAGCCCTTGTTTACATTTTATTTAAAGACAGTGTCTCGCTGAATTGCTTAGGGCCTCTCTAAATTGCAGAGGCTGGCTTTGAACTCGTGATCCTCCTGCTTCAGCCTCTGGAGCCACTGGGATTATGCCACCTCACCCAGCACCTCATGGTTCTGAGCAGGGGAATTCTCCCTGAGACAGATCTGGGAACCATGTGCCAGGATGGACTCGGAAGGAGACTCCAGAAGTGGCCTGGCTGTCAGGGTTGGCACTTTGAATGTGCCCGATGTGGTTGTTAAGTAACTGGCTTAAAGGGAGAGGGAGTTTGTTACTTTGTCTAACTAGAGTTCAGAGATGGATGGAACTTAAGGCTTGGCCTAATGATGTCATCAAAGACTCAGTTTCCTCTGTATCTCAGCTCTGTTTCCCAGCTATCAGCTTTATGCTAGGACTGCCTATTCCCTCTTGTGACAACAGTGCCAGAGCCCCCTGCTCCCTTCCTTTGCTCCAGGTGGGGGTTGGGGGAACTGACTCCCAGGAAACTCAGAAGACAGAGACCTGGAAATCCCTCTGTTTCCCTGGCCTGGCCCATCCCGGAGCTGGAGCCAATAACCTCAGTGGATGAGGTGAGGTCCGGGCCACGTGCCATGGCTGAAAACAGGAGAGTTACTAGGAAAAGGAGGATGTAGCAGAGGTCCTCTTCAAGGGGCTGCCATGACCTCCTGGGGAAAGTGATCAGGCTGGCAGAGGGCAGTGGGAAGGACAGAGAGGACAGGCACCAAGCAATGGTAGAACTCGAGGGGCCTGGCTTGTAGCCTTGGGAGTGAGTCAAGGGGAACAGAGTGAGCCGCAGCTGGGGAAGGACAAGGAACCTGTTTTCTTTTGGGTCTGAGATGAGAATCCTTAATGAAGGGGAGGATGGTCGTGGTACCACAAGCAAAAATGGAAAAGTCAGGAGAAGAACAAGGTTGAGAAAAAGGTGGAGAGATCAGATGGTGTGTGTGCAAATAATGTAAGTCCTTGTGCACTGCCCAGGTGGAGATGCTCACCTGATATTGGGTGTAGGAGCCTGGGCTTAGAGGAGAGACCAGAGTCATAGGTATTTGGGAGTCCTTGCAATGGAAATGCCAGAAGCTAGGTGGGAATGCCCGAGACTGGGGAGAGAGAGGACTAGAGGGAACCCCAACTTTGAGGATCTGGAAGTGAAAATATCTCTCTCTCCCATACTCCAACAAAACCTTGCTGGAAACGCCTGTTATCTAGGTAACACTCACCTGGCATCACCAAAACCGCTTCTCCACCTAAGCCGTGCTCTCAGCCTGTGCACATTGCAGGAGCACTCTCCAGCTGCCAGGCGCTGCGGACACACACCTGTGCAAGCAACACGGCCCCCGCTGTGGCTGTCAGTACCTGGGCATCCTTCACTCATTCCTCAACTATCTATTGAATACCTCTATGCCAGGTGCTGTGCAGGGCATGGGACACCACATGAGCACCACCTGGGCCTTCCTGACCTGAGGTCCACGTCATCGTGAGGTGGGAAGCTCTTCTGTGGTGGAAAGTAGGTCTGCCTCCATCTTTGACATCAATTCTCTAGCTGCCAGCACAAGCCCTATTCCTGGGAAGGTGGGCCCTGGATGCCACCTCTCTGTTTTCAACATTTCCATGACACAGGTTCCAGAGAGCTTTCTCCTTAGGCTCCTTTGCCTCCTGGGCTCTGGACACAGGGTGCTTCCTTTCCTAGAATGCTGCTCCCTTCCTCACTCACCTGGGCCACCTCATGACCATCTTGTGACCTCAGTCAGGTATGCCTTGTAAAGAACCCCTTCCCTTCATGAACTTCTGTTGAAAACGCTGGAAGGTCATCTTCCTCCTGTCCTGTGTCTATTGGGTGAACAATTGAAGTGGAAGGAGAGAAGCAGATGCCAAGACTGCCAAGTTCCTGTAGCATTTACTTTCTCTGCAGCTTTTTGGCAAATCAGGCACTGAGCTGTGGCATCGCCTGTTCTGTAGTCTTCAATTTGTGTGTTAATGATACTTATTGAGCACCTACTATGTGCCAGGCCTTTGACATGTCATACGTCATTTAATCTCCAGAAATACTCCATGTAGCAGCTTCTGTTATCCTCCCCATGTTACAGGTATGGAAATCAAGGATTGGGAAGAGCAGCTACTTCACTCAGGGTCATAGCTAATGAGTGGCAGGATCCAGATTAGACAAAACTGTCTATCATCAGGACCCCAGCTCCGAACCAATACCTAGGTTATCTCAAAGTCGGTCCAGTCCACCCGTTTAATCTCACCTAGGGTGCTTACTAAAAATTCATATACCTCATTCTCAGAGGTTGTGATTCTTCAGATCTGGGGTGGTGCTACTAAATCTGGTTTTGCAAAAGCTCGTCACCTGGTTCTGAAGCCTGAGCACAGTGTCCCTGTGTGCCTGTCTCCTGTGGCTTCTGGTGAGCTATATCTTACATACCAAAGAATGTCTGAAAACCTATATGTATAGTTCAAAGAATAATGACAAAGGGAGCCTTCATGTGACATCCGGACAAGTTAAGAAAAAGAACTTTGGCTGGGCGCGGTGGCACATACCTATAATCCCAGTGGCCAGGGAGGCTGAGGCAGGAGGATCGTGAATTCAAAGGCAGCCTCACCAATTTAGCGAGGCCCTAAGCAACTTAGTGAGACCTTGACTCTAAATTAAAAAAAAAAAAAGAGCAGGCAGAGGGGTGGGTGCATGGATAAGTGCCCCTGGGTTCAATCCTTGGTACTAAAGTTTAAAAAAAAAAAAGAACTTTGCCAGTGCCTGCAGCCTCTCCATGGCCCCAGTGCTCTGGTCCCTGTCTTAGTTGTAGCTGTCTAAGACAGTAGTTGCTTTTCTGTAATATATTTTCCACCCCTACGTTTGTCAATCAACAGTGTGGGTTCTGCCCATGTGTGAACTTCGTCTGAATGATTTGTGTTTTAGGAGCTCTGACCTCTTTCATGGCCCACTCTTTTGGTGACACGTTCCCATGGTGACATGTACAGTGGCAGCCAGCTCATTCACATTGCTCCTGCGGCCTCCTTCACAGTGCCCTGCTCAGAGCTGGAAACACAGCAGCCACTTAGTTAATAGGATGAAATGGCAGGAGGGATCCCCAAGAAGCAGCTGGAGGATGCTGGGGATCCCTGGCACGGACGGCTCCCACGGGAGTCCTGCCTCTACCTGGGCTCCTCAGACTCTCCCTGTTGCTTCTTGGTCATGGGCAGTCTATGTTTCCAGCTGTCTGTGAACTTAATTCCCATTTTGGTGTCTCTTTTCAGAATGCCGAACTGGGGAGGAGGCAAGAAGTGTGGGGTGTGCCAGAAGACGGTTTACTTTGCCGAGGAGGTCCAGTGCGAGGGCAACAGCTTCCACAAATCCTGCTTCCTGTGCAGTGAGTACCACGTGGGCCCCGCTGTTGTTGCCACTCCCAGGACCTGGCCAGGCTGGCCTGTCTGCACCCCAGGGAACTGGTCCCATGAGATGTAAATAACTTGACATTTGGCTGAAGCGCAGCTGAGGAGGGACACATTTAAGGGCCTCTTTGTTCCCTTCAGAAGTTGCTTTCTGAGGGGGTGCGCTGGCCAGAGCGCGCGGGTGGCGGGTGTGCAGGGGCTGATAGCCAAGCTGAAAAGACTCGAGTAGGAAAACTTTCCACTCGGCTCCCTCTTCTCTTTCTCCCGGCTATAGTCCTGTCATTTCAGAGGAAGATCTTTTAGCCAAAGTCTCACTAGCCTTCAGACCCAAATTATCCCTGGGTAAAAAGCAACCAAGGCCTCAACCTCATGGTGAAGGTCAGTGTGGAGGAGGAGCTGGGCTGTCCATCCCTCGCCCTGCCAGGTCAGCATGTCCGCTTCTCCCACTCTCTGCTCTATTTAGCCCACGAGGAGAGGAGGAAGGGGCGCACCGTCCCTGCCATCCATTCTTTTTTTATTTTTTGGTACTGGGGATTGAACTCAGGGGCACTCGACCACTGAGCCACATCCCCACTCCTATTTTGTGTTTTATGTAGAGACAGGGTCTCACTGAGTTGCTTAGCGCCTCGCCGTTGCTGAGGCTGGCTTTGAACTCGTGATTCCCCTGTCTCAGCCCCCCTAAGTGCTGGGATGACAGGCGTGCACCACCGCACCCACCTCCTGCCATCCATTCTTAATAGTCCAGAGTGACAGTTGCTGCAGTCATGGTGCTGCAGGAGTAGGAAGCCAGGCCCAAGACACCCAGAGACTGAGAGAGGTCAGGCTACCCAGGGGCTCTGACCCTGGGATGCTCCACTGTCTGGTACCTGGGCCAGGTGATGTGTCAAGGAAGTGGTGACTTGGAGATGCCTGTCCTTGGATTTTTAAATGCTTGGTTCCTGTGATGAAAGCAGAAGGTCTGTATCAGAAGAGGCACCATGTGCAGGGTAACTATTACACCTGTAATACCAGTGACTTGGTTTCTTTTTCTTTTTGTTTTTTGTACTAGGGATTGAACTCAGGGGCACTCGACCACTCAGCCACATCTGCAGCCCCATTTTGTGTTTTATGTAGAGACAGGGTCTCATGGAGTTGTTTAACACTTTGCCGTTGCTGAGGCTGGCTTTGAACTTGCAGTTCTTCTCTCAGCCTCCCAAAGTGGCACAAGCACGTGCCACTGAGCCCAGCTAATACCAGTGACTTGGGAGGATGAAGAAGGAAGATCATAAGTTTGAGGCCAGTCTGGGTAACTGAGCCAGACCTTGTCTCAAAATGAAAAAACAAAAAGGGGTGGGAATGCAGCTCAGTGGTAGAGTATCCCTGAGTTCAATCCCTGATACGGTAAGGGGGAAAGAAAAAAAAGAGAGACGAGCCCGGCGTGGTGGCGCACAACTGAAATCCCAGCACTCAGGGAGGCTGAGACAGGAGAATCGCGAGTTCAAAGCCAGCCTCAGCAAGTGTGAGGCACTAAGCAACTCAGTGAGACCCTGTCTCTACATAAAACACAAAATAGGGCTGGGGATGTGGCTCAGTGGTCGAGTGCCCCTGAGTTCAATCCCCAGTACCACAAAAAAAAAAAAAAAAAAAAAAAGAGAGAGAGAGAGATGACTACAGCAAGATGTTTCCTTGAGGACTAGCTGAGTGGAAGGCTATGGAGTTTCCTGGTTAAACCCCAGGTTTCAGAGCCAGTCTGATCAAAGATAGAATTCATTTTCTATTATCCATGTGATGATGGACAAGTTACCCACTTTCTCTCTGGTTGAGTTTCCTCATTCTTACCTACCTCTTGGGGTCATTGTGAGAACTGGAATGAAAGGAGCTTATGCAACGAATGAAGCACTTCAAGCAATTGTGAGTGTTCAATAAACAATAGGCACTCTTTTGGAGGCATGTGCATGCATGTGTGTGCATACACATGTGCCCACTGCTCAGGGGTCCGCAGCAAAATGGTGTGATAAAAGGAGAGCCAGTGGGAGTTGGAGTCCCAGCCCATCTGATAGGCCCAGGAAATGGGGTCCTGTCCATCCTGCACCACATGAGACCAGTTGAGAGATCTGAGCTTGCTTTGTTCTCAGGGAATTTGGGCTCCAAAGTAGGAACCAGGTAGGCCAAGGGCCACCTGTTCAACGGATGTTCTCCAGATCTGTTGCTGGGCAGGCCAGCCTGAAACCACCCAGCACAGGGCCGCACCCTGCCTGGTGGACCTGGAGTGATAGCCCCAAGGCTCACTGATGAATGGGGAGTCAGCAGGTTTCAGTGGAGTCCTGCTGGCTTCCAGCCTGCAAAGGAGGCCACACACAGCAGCATCTTGTTATCAGGAGTTCATCATTTAGCCATTTTTCAACCATTTTTTTTTCTTTCTTTTCTTTTTCCAGAGGGAATAAGAGAGTGCTTGGCACTGGCTGGGAAGAAGGCCCAAGCTGCTGGGGTCCCAAGGACCCTTCTCTTTGCTCTCTAATGTTGCTTAATCATTGACTAAGAGGGACCAGCTGTGGCTGAGAGCTCCTGCCTGTGGAGGAATAGCTGTTGGTCAGGCATGGGAGGAAGTCAGGAATTCAGGGGGTGGCACAGGAAGGAAAGAGCAGGGCGGGTGGCAGGGTGTGAGGGGGTGTTGGGGATTAGAAACAGTTGCAGAAACTCAGGCTGGGGGGCAGGGTGGCTGGGGACGTTATGCAACTAGCAGCCCTAGGAACCCTCCTGTGTTCCTGTGGGGTCTCGGGCCTGTGCACTTCCTGGATATCAGAGCTCTAAGGGGACTTCGTGGAGCTGCATGTGGCCCTGCGGTCAGAGGCACCATGCCCACTCGCTTATTCCAACGGCCTACAGCAGCACCTGCCACATGTGGATTCTCCACAAAGATGTGTTTAGGAATGAAAGAGCATCATTTCTCTTTTTCAGTCAAGCACTTACCCAAAAAGTGCACCAACTCATCTAGGTTTTGTTTTAGTTTTTTGCTTAACATGATTTGGTGGAAGTTTATTCAGGTCTTCCTTGAATAAGGAATGTATTCAAAATTCCCCTTGACTGAATCTTTGGTGGACCTTATGAGGGAGCTGGGTCCCCGACCACATCATCTGGATGGAGTGGAGCCATGTGGGGTGGAAAGGGTGGCCCACAGCGGGCAGGAATGTGCCTCTGAGAGAGTTAGGGCAGAGTAGAAAGGACAGGGAGACCTTGGCCAGACCGTCAGGGGAGCCACCTGGGCCATGTCAGCCAGTAGGCCCTGATGTCTCCTCTGGGATGAGTTCCTGGGCCTGTTGTTGGAGACATAAGTCAAAGAGGCCTCATTCCACCAACTCTTCTTTTTTTTTAATTTTTTTTTTTGTAGATGAACACAACACCTTTATTTTGTTTATTTACCTTTATGTGATGCTGAGGATTGAACCTAGTGCCTCGCACATGCTAAGCAAGCGCTCTACCACTGAGCCACAACCCCAGCCCCCCCACCAACCACTCTTATCTCTGCTTTCTGCCTTCCCTCTCTGGTCTTGGAATTCCCAGTTCAATTTAGGTCTTACAGGAAACAATTCCAGGCTAATTCCAACTTCCCGCCCTAGAAGGGAATGTTGAAGCCTTTGGCCTGTTGTTCCCTGGCCCTCCTCAGGAGCCAAGCCCCAGGGGAGGTGGTGGGAGGTTCCATATTTGGGTGGCCCAGAGTGCTGGAATGAGGTGGAGATCTCAAGGGCAGGACAAGAGGATCCTTATTTAGTTGGAAGTCTCCAACCTGGGGCTCAGTGAGAGAGAGGAGCTGGTGGAGGGCTCTGGACCCTTTAAAGGCAAGAGATGGGCAAGTTGCTGAGAGCCTTCTCAGATGGAGGTGAGGGGCGTAGCTTCTTCAGTGGCTTCCTGGACTTCTAGCTCCAGAAGGAGGTGTTTGAGGTTGCAGTTCATCTGGGCACATCGAACTCCAAAATTTAAGAACTACTGTAAAACCAAATTAGGCATCCAAATTGAGACCTAAGGAAATAGGGTAAAGTTGAGCCTTGTGAGGGAAATAGCTAGAAGCATGTGATTTCTTGAGGCCCAGACCTGCCCCTCCCCCTCCCTGTCTCCCTATGGTGCTAACTTAATATAATGCTCATAAGAGTAGCCAACCTCTATTATGCACCTATTGTGTGCAGGGTACTGTGGTAAGTATGTCACATATAAGATCTCATGTGATTCTCACAACTACCTTTTTGGGCAGAAGTTATGTGCTCTTACAAATGAGGATAGAAAAGCAAAGGTACGGATCCAAAGCCACATAGCTGGAAAGGGAGCAGGCTGGGATTTGACTCCAGGCTCTCTAACTTTTTGTGCTTGATAGCTTGCACAACTCACCTGTGAGATCTACAGGAGGATATAGGAAATCCATCCAGGTCTCCCCATTCCAATCTCTCTCACCAGGAGTCAGGAAAGTCTTCTCAGTGTCCAGCCTTGCAGCTCCCTGTTATTTCTGAGACTAGAAACTTCAACTCTGTTGTGATTAGCATGGCCTCCATGGCATTTCAAAGGCCACCATGTTGGGCTATTCTTTAGTGTCACCTCACCTGCCTCCCCCACCCCTTACTCCTACCAGCATGCAGACTGTCTCCTTTGGATTCCATGGTTGGAGGCAGGAAAAACCTGCCCTCCTTCCTTTCTTCTTTCTCTTTTGCTGTTGGGACATGTGTGTCTCTGTTAAGGGCAGAGTGAAGAACTTTACTTGGCATCCTGTGGTTGAGAGCCAACCTAGGCTGTTGACTCTGAACTGTGGGGTGCACCACAGCCTGGGGAGGTACAAGGGTACAGAGAACAAGGGAGATGCACAGCTTCCTGGAGGTGGGGGGCGTGGCCACCTAGAGTCATACATGCAGGTCCTATCCCACTGTCCCCTAGCTCATTGGCCTCTGCACCTACGCCTTCCTGAAAGATCAGGATAATTTGTATGCAAAGTGCCACCAGGGAAAGTGGCACATGACTGTAATCTCAGTAACTCGAGAGATTGAGGCAGGAAGATCGTGAGTTCAAAGCTGGCCTCAGCAACTCAGCGAGACCCTGTCTCAAAATACAAATATAAAAAAGGGCTGAGGGGGTGTGGCTTAGTGGATAAGCACCCCTGAATTCAATTCAGTTTAATTCAATTCAGTTTACAAAAAAAAAAAAAGGACTGGGGATGTAGCTCAGTGGCAAAGGGCTTCTGGGTTCAATCTAAGTATCAAAAACAACAAGAACCCTCAAAGTGCCCAGAGAGCTTCAACTGCAGGGGATTGCAGGGAATAAGCCACCAGTGATTCACCATTCCTGTGTTCCCCTCATAGTGGTCTGCAAGAAGAATCTGGACAGCACCACTGTGGCAGTGCATGGGGAAGAGATCTACTGCAAGTCCTGCTACGGCAAGAAGTATGGGCCAAAAGGCTACGGCTATGGGCAGGGTGCAGGCACCCTGAGCACTGACAAGGGGGAGTCCCTGGGCATCAAGCATGAAGAGTGAGTATCAGATCTTCTCCCACTTTTTCTTGAGTTTCTCTCCCTGTCCTGGTATCAGACACATTTTCAACCACGTTTGGTTAAACAGTGGAAGGCTCATAGAGCCATTTATTTGAAAGGGAGTTATAGAGCAGGCTACTGGAGCTGCTGGGGACCCAGCTTGGAATGCAACAGGCCAGGGTCCTCCCTGATATTTTTATAAGCATCAGAGCTGGGAAGGGCCCCAAGAATTACTTAGTGCAATTTCCTCATCATATAGATGAGAAAACCCCAGGGATACCCTGCAAATGTCTGAGCCAGACCAGGGATTTGAGCAGCACCATTGCCAACCAGCCTCACTTGGCCCTGCCATCTCTCCTGCAGAGGAAATTATGTCTTTGCCTTGGAAATGCCACAGGGTGTCACTTGGTCTCCACCCTCCTCCTAAAACACTCCCTGGCCTCCAAGCTGCAGTAAAGAGTGGCTGTTGGCGGCAGGCCTGGCCAGTTCCTCGGCTCTAAGAGGATGGATGGAAATGATGGATGAGTTACCACATTTCAGCCAAGGTCACTGACCCTACCGGAATGATTTTTCAGCAGATTTCCTTTGGAAAGAATCTGATGATAAACCAGCTGCTGGAATGAGAGGCCAAAGAGGGTAATTCTTAGCAAATGAGGTGTGAAGTGATTCCAGGGTTTTAACTGGGTGACTGAGGGAAGTTTAATGTTTCGATGAAAATAACAATTTGCTGAGCCTTGGTTTGTCCCTGTGTAACACAGGAGATGACACTAGTGGCCCCCGTGGCCCTACCTCTTGTGACTCCTGCTGGGAGAGCTGCTCCTGCCCTGGCGTGAGAGGAAGGTGGGTCCTGTCCTGGCAGGGCCAGCCCCACCTGTGTTTGGAAGTGTGTCATCTCCCCGTATATCCTTCTCCATGCAGAGCTCCTGGCCATAGACCCACCACCAACCCTAATGCCTCCAAGTTTGCGCAGAAAATTGGTGGCTCTGAGCGCTGTCCCCGATGCAGCCAGGCAGTCTATGCTGCGGAGAAGGTGATTGGTGCTGGGAAGGTAAGGTGGCTACGGGGCACGTTGAGAGGGGAAGGAGACACCTTCCTGAAATGTGGATTCCAGAACTTTGCAAGTGGTGCCTATAACTCTGCTCAGGGCAGCTTGAGCCCTGGCCTTTAACCTCTTCCCTTTCAGGGAAAGAATAACCCTTTGTCCCTGTGGGTTGCTTGTCCCAGTCTCCAAGGAGCTCGCATCACCCATGAACAGTAACATCCCCAGCATGGATGGATTGTCTATTGATAATCCATAGGGAGTTGCAAAGATCAACCTGTACTCTAGAGTTGAGGACCACAGATTCTAGGGGTACGTGGATGAATTTCAGAAGTCCCAGAAGCTCCCTAAAAGTACATGCAAAGTTTTGGGGGAATATATCTCAGGGAAGAAGATTCATAACTCATCAGATTTTCAAAAGATTTTGTGATCCCCCAAGTGTTAAGAACCACCCAAAAATATATCTTCTGTTTCATGGGATGTGTACTCCCAGAAACCCACCCATGTACCCCCAGGGCAGAGGTTTTCAAGGTTCAGAGCCTATCAGAGCCTCCTGAGAGGCTTTTTGTATTTGCTGCGACTGCTCATCCTTTGTGAGATTCTAATAGTAGCCGCCCAGCCACAGTGCACAGTAGGAATCCCCTTAGGGGCCTACTGTTCAAACTGTCCTGATCATATCCCTCACTCAGGCTGCAGTGGACAAGAGGCAGGAGAATTCATGCCTTGGGGATTTGCAATCTCAGATTAATAGAGAAAACCACAAACAAGGAATCTTTAAACTGTGTGGCCAGAGAGGATTTCTGGATTGTCACATGAGGCCTGGGAGGAGTGACTTGGCCAAGGTCATACAGCATGCTGATGGACCAGCTGGGCCTAGAGCCCATCTCCAGTTTTCTGGATTTGGTCTTGGCTTTCAGGGCTTTTTGACCTCCAGGAAGGGGACTGGGGAAATGCACTGGGGAAGTAATACTTAGGCCAAGTCTAGCCCATAGCAGGCTTTCAATCCTCACAATTACCGTTGAAGGCGGGAATTATTATTCCTTTTTTTAAAAGAAGAATGTGCAATGTAGTGCCTGGTATATTGCTCAATATAGGTCAGTTATTATTATTATTATTATTTACTTTTGGGGATTGTTGTGAACTCAAAATAAAGATTCCTGCATTGATTAAATGATATGAAAACAGGAGACATTACTATTATCATTATGTTGGATTTTTCTTGTTTTGTCTCACTATAAGAATAGAAAATTATCAAAAAGTACCTAAGAATTACTATTCCCATCACTTAAGTTCTAAGGAAAGTTAAGGTACTAAGGGCAGGATAAAAGAATTTTGCACTCAAGAGGAACAGGCAGTGATAAACCACCACTTTTCTTTTGCCTGGGTCAGGAAAGAAATATCAAGGAGCAGGGGTACTTTCAGGGGTTGTACGAATGAGCAAGTAGATTGAGCTTGGTTTTGGTGAGTGGCTAGAACTATGAGGATGGTCAGAGGTCTAGGTGCCATTGAGTCCTTCTCCAGCCTGGGGAGCTGGGGCAGAGCTGGGGAGCCTCTACCTTACAGATGAGGAAACAAAGGCTAAGGGACTGTTGAGGTTGCACAGGGCCCTGAGGGGAGGACTGAGACCTCGGTCCTCCCACTTCAGCTCCTTGAACTCCACTGCTGTCCCAGGAGGTAGGAGTCAGTGGGTGAGGCCCAGCAGCCAGGAAATCTGAAAGGATCCAGCTTCCTTTCTCACCCTCCAGTCTGGGCACCCGGTGGCTGTGCTGCGGAAGTCTCTCTGCCCTTAAAAGGCATTGTTTTGTCCTGACTGCAGCCAGCCCCTTGCTTTTCCTGGATTAGCAGAGCTGTCCACACATCAGCTTCTTAGGCTGCTCAGCTGTTGCTGAAGAGAGCCGGCTGCCCAGAAGTCTGGCTATATGGGGAGGGGGTGGTTGCTGTGCCCCGGATCTGGGCCCTGCCTCTTCCCTGGGAGGTTGTTTGCCCTGTACTACCTTAGGACACCTCTCAGAATCACAAAGGGCCTTCTGTGGCCTCTGGAGGAACAGCATTCCTCTGGCCTCTTCTTGCTCAGTGGAATGCATTTCCTAGATTCATTCTGCTTTCAAAGCACTACAGACAGCACTGACCTGGGATCTGCTCTGCTCAGCCCCCAGTAGGCGATAAATAACACTGATGAAGTTATTTACATTGATGAAGTTATTTAGTGCTGACAGCTGCCTGCTGAGGGAGAAGCCATGCCACTCTCCAGCAGGTGATAGCCTGTGGGCAAATGAGGCAATGAATTCTAGAATTTTCCAGGCAGGGCTAATCTAGGAGAATCCCAGTAACCAATGTCTGCTCTGAAGCCAGGCACTGGGTGTTTACCTATTGAGTCCTCACATCCATTCTGTAAGGTAGGCAGGGGAGTCTCCAGAGGAGGACATTAGAGAGAATATTCAGCTAGTAAGTGCCAATACCAAGAGGCACCCAGAGCCCTTGCTCACACCACTGACCTGAAGCAGAATGGATGTGGACAAGGCTTGTCCAACCCCAGCTGTGGGGGCAGCAGCTACCTGGCTGGTAATCTCCCCCCTTCGCTTGCCTTTTGTGGTGTAGCTGGTGCCACTAACCATAGAACCATTGTGACACTTTATTGCAACACACCATTGAAGCCTGTATGAGGTGGTGTGTTTGGAAAGCTCCCACCTGCTGCCTGACTGAGGCCTTAGCCTAGCAGGTGATGGGAAGTGCCTTCCACCGTGCTTATGTGAAGGGGATGGGCTGGGGCTAGGGCAGCCTAGTCACTGGTGGCAGCCTTAACGATTTCCTTCCTTACCTAGTCTTGGCATAAGTCCTGCTTCCGATGTGCCAAGTGCGGCAAAGGTCTGGAGTCCACCACCCTGGCAGACAAGGATGGTGAGATATACTGCAAAGGTGGGTAGTTTCACTTCCAGTTGAGTAGTGGGAGGCTGGAGGGGGAGGGGTAAGGAGACCCTGCATTTATGCTATTGCTGAATGTGAACCAACTCCTGGCCTTGGAATTCAAAAGCCAGAGCATCAGATGGGGAAACAACTCCCAAGGGAGAAAGCAACTTGACCAGAGTTAGGTGGCAAATTAGGGCAGGGATAAACCTATAGCCTGGGTCCCTAACTCCCTGCTCAGGCCTCCTAAGCAGGTAATGCTCCTTTCCTCATCTAAGTGGTAAGGGAAATGGGTATAGAGTGGTGTCTAGAACCTCTTCACTTTTGAGATGGGGGTACTTTAAAGGTGGGAGGTTCTGGTGGGTTTTCTTTTGCAGAGGCCAGTCCTCAGGGGTGGCAGGAGGGTCCACTGGGGGGAAGGAGCATGTCCTTATCCTTCTCCTCTCTCTGCAGGATGCTATGCTAAAAACTTTGGGCCCAAGGGCTTTGGCTTTGGACAAGGAGCCGGGGCCTTAGTCCACTCCGAGTGAGGCCACACAGCTGCCACACCCTGCCTACTCCTGTGCTTATCATCGCCATCCCCTTCCCAGCAGCTTTGGGGACCTCTGGGATTCTTTCTCACTCAGCCTAGCCACACATCACTAATGACTTGAACTTAGGCATCTGGCTCCCTTTGGTTGGGGGTCTGCCTGAGCTCCCACCCCACTAAGGAGCTGCCCCTGCCTGGCATCTCACACCATCACCAGTAGGAGACATCTGTCTTTTTAGACTGTGTGGGACCAGGCCCTGTCTCCCTACACCTCTCCCCACAGATCTGTTCTTAACCTCTAGGGCTGAGTATCCATCCTCAATTGGCCAAGACTCCTGTGCTCAGGTTTTGGTGCCCTAAGCAGCAACAGCAGCAGGCCAGGAGGGAGAGGGAAGCAGGACCAAGATAGGTCGGGGAGGCTGTGGTTTATTGGGTCTCAGAGATTCTCTTCTGTGGGAAAGAGGATGGGCTTCTTGGTGTTCCTCAGAATAAGCCTGAGGAGTCCCAGCTCAGGGAGTCACTATAGGGAAGCAGAGAGGCATGCAGATAGGGTCATGGCCACAGAAAGGAGTCACTTGCTTCTCTAGGCCTCTTGCCTTGAGTCTCTGTGGAACTGGAGTCCTCCCACTTGAGAATGGAGGTTAACAGTCCAGGTCCAAGGACCCCAGAGTCAGAACACCTTAGGCTTCTACTTCCCTATTTGATGGGGGGGAGGGAGTAGGAGGTTCCTAGAGAAACACTTCCAACACACATTTGCATTTATCAGTGGTCCAAATATCAGGGCAGCTAGATCTGGCCCTAACCATGGGTCCTCAGGCTGCCATGAGCAGCTGCTCCTGATCCCAGCGCAGCCCAGGCTGCACTGTCACCAGGACAGGTTGCTCATCAGATGTGAAGGGAGGCAGACACATCCTCAGCCTTCATCCCACACCCTGTCCTTCTGTGCCCAGTCCTCAGGGCCTTCCCCCAACCCAAGACCTGCCCCTTCCACACCCACTGTTCTCCAGGGATTTTTCTCTGGCCACATCACCCCATCCCTTCCAGGCCCACAGGTCAGGTCAGGAGCAGCAGGAAGAAGGGGGACCTTGCTGTTCCCAGTGACTGAAAGGATGGCACTCTGCAGCATGGGCTGTATTCAAGCTGATTTCTCATCTGGTCAATAAAGCTGTTTAGAACAGAACTCTGGTGTCCCGATCCTGTGTCTTTGTGTCTATGCGTCACACTCTTGGGACTGAGAGGGAATTGTATTGGAGCAATCACAGTTAGAAGGAGGCCTGGTGGAAATGAATCAAGACCATTAGTTCTTGCTTTTTCTAAGAAAAACCTATTGTGGTTCTTTTTCTAAGAACCACACCACCTGGAGTGATGGAACCAACTGAGTATCACTTGCCTCGCCCCATTTGTTTTTTTGTTTGTTTGTTTGGTACTGGGGATTGAACTCAGGGGTACTCGACCACTGAGCCACATCCCCAGCTCTATTTTGTGTTTTATTTAGAGACCAGATCTCACTGAGTTGCTTAGCGCCTTGCTGTTGCTGAGGCTAGCTTTGAACTCGCGATTCTCCTGTCTCAGCCTCCCAAAGTGCTGGGACTACAGGCGTGTGCCACCGCGCCCGGCTTGCTTTTCCCCATTTGGCTTCCACTGCCATTTCTGGATATGGGAACTGCATGGAGTTGGGCATTAGAGGGGCTCAACTAGGTCCTTAACGTATGCTGGGAACATCTCCCCAGTTTGGAAAGCTCCTGTGTGAGAGGGAACTCAGCCAGAGGTAACTTTGTGTCAAATCCAGAAAGTTTACTTCTGTAAACTTTCACTGAAAGGTCTCCACAGCCACTTCCATGGAAGGCCAGGTTTTTTGGAAGTAGGCTTGTCTGGAGGGTCGTAATGTTCCTCTTCTTACAGATACCTAACGGATGCTTTTCTGCTGGCTTTTCTACAGCTTTTCTGGGAAATGTGTCCACACTGAATTTTCAAAACAAAAACCAGATGCCACACGCCTGTAATCCCAGCACTTTGGGAGGCTGAGACAGGAGAATCACGAGTTCAAAGCCAGCCTCAGCAATGGCAAGGCGCTAAGCAACTCAGTGAGACTCTGTCTCTAAATAAAACACAAAATAGGGCTGAGGATGTGGCTCAGTGGTTGAGTGCCCCTGAGTTCAATCTCCAGTACCAAAAAAAAAAAAAAAAAAAAAAAAGCCCATGCTTTAAGAAAGCCTCCTCTGCTTATTATCCAGATGACCCATTCAACAGTGGCCTTGACAACCCTCACCACCTAGAAAGGGACCTCTCTCTGTATAAGATCTATCAATGGTGCAGTGCAGTGGGAAAGGCAAGGCTACAGGTGAAAGTGCCTGAGATCTGAGGGGATTGCTGGTCTGGGTGGGCATTGACAGTGAGCTCCCCAGGAAGGGTCAAGGTCTCCCTCACCTTGGTAACCCCTCTTTCCAGCACAGGGAATGGCCCCCGGGGAGATGCTTGGGCAGGTTTATGTAGGGACGAGAATGGATGGTTTCCAAATACAGGTAGGTCCTCCTGTTTGGGGAGCGACCCACGAAGTGCCCAGGACCGAGCCTGTAGGGCTCAAAGCTGGAGACAGGCTGCCCTCTGCCGGCCGCGCGGGCGGGCCTCTCTGCACCCCAGCAGAACACCGTGCTCCTGGCCCCAGCTACTCTTGGCATTCCCGCGGCGGGATCAGAGGTCTTCCAGCGCAGAAAGAGAAGCGATCGGCACACACTTCATGGGAGTGAAACTCGGGTAAAATCAGGGGGCTGCTAGACAGGCCGGGAAACGCCCACAGAACAGGGAGGGACGCGCCCGGAGGCGGCTTGAGCCGGGACTGCAGAGTGCGGCCGCGCAGAGAGGGCCTGGTATAGCAGGCCCTGTACTAGGAGACACCAGGTGGTGCTATGAGGTTAGGGCAAAAGGCAGGCGCTCCCCTTCTGCGCATGCCATATCCTCTCCCTCTCTCCGTGGGTCCCAACGACCTTTACTCCGGCACCCTGGCATATGCCTG
Organism: Xerus rutilus; assembly: GCA_028644305.1. Taxonomy (NCBI): domain Eukaryota; kingdom Metazoa; phylum Chordata; class Mammalia; order Rodentia; family Sciuridae; genus Xerus; species Xerus rutilus. The sequence goes on from CM053410.1 coordinate 63,142,398, forward strand.
TAATCCTCGATGCCAGCTTCTCCCTGGGTGGATCTGTGCGCTAAAAGCGCCTGGTGGTATCCCAACCCATGGGATTGACCCAGAGGAAGAGGGTGAGCAAGGATCTTTATGCCCATTGAGGTATTTCCTTTCTTCTTTCTGCGATCTGAGCAAGGGGTCCATCAGGGCGCCCTCAGGAGAATGCATGGTGGGAGCCCAGCGCAGAAGCGACCTTGGGATTTTAGGGTGCGGTGAGAAAGACTGGCCCCTCCTGATGTGAGGCAGGTTCAGCCCCTTCCTCCAAGACTCTTAGCAATCTCTTTGGGTCACCGAGGCTGAGGAGGGACAAGGATCCTAGAGGGATCCAGACTGCAGGGTAAGGACAGAGATGAAGGAAGGGCGGGGACAGATCTACTGTTAGATGTGTGAGTAATCCCCGAATGCAGTGCCTGGCACCTTTTTAGGAGGGGCAGAAACCCCGGGAGTCCAGGTCCCTAGACCTGTTCCTGGTGAAGGTGGCGGTGGTCAGCTGAACACAGCCAACGGTGTAAGGTTCTGGCTCCTCCCACTCATCTCCTGGCCCTGCCTCCAAACCCACCCCTTTATGAGGACCATTGAGGGAGAGGCTTTTAAAATGGAGTCTCAGCGCCACACCTAGAGATTCTGATCAGGTTGGCCTGGGTGAGGACTGAGAATCTGTATTTGAAAAGCTCCTCTGGTGATTCTGACACTCAAAGCCAGTCAGGCCTGGAAATCTGTGGACTAGTCCAGCTTTGCAGCCTGAGAGACCTCCACCCCATTCCTGGGACTTGCTAGGCAGCTCTGAACTGCCAGCTTAGTGCCCCACCTAGCCACTGGAGTTGTCTCTGAAAACTTTTCAGTGATTTGAGAAGACTTCCTGGAGCTTCCTTGCTATGGTTTGGCTATGGGGTGCCCCCCAAAACTCCTGTCTTAATTCAGGAATGTTCAGAGGTGAAATAATTAGACTATGAGATCTGTAACCTAATAAATCCACCCAAGTTTGAATGGACTAACTGTAATTGTAGGCAGATGGGGCCTGGCTTGAGGAGGTGAGTCACTGGGGTATGCCCTAGCCCCTTCCCCTTTCTTTCTCTGCTTCTCTCCACCATGCCCTTCCACCATGATGCTCTGCCTCAGCTTGGACCCAGAGCAATGGAGTTGACCAACCATGGACTGAATCTCTGAAACTATGAATCAAAATAAACTTTTTTGTTCTCTAACTTGTTCTTTTCAGGTATTTTGGTAACAGTATTGAAAACCTAATTAACACACTCCCATTTCTGTCCCCTAGAGTTATCCAGAATAAGTCCGATTCCTTCCCTTTGTAATGGTCCTTCAGAGACTGGCAGACAGCTGCCCTCTTGCCTGAGTCTGCCCCTCTTCAGCACCAACATTGCCTGGACTTTCCATGGTTCCTCATTAGGGCATCAGAAGCCCAGTGAGTCCATTTCATCAGCTGAGGAAGAAAGAGGAGACTCGGGGTGCTGGGGATATAGCTAATGGGTATAGCACTTTTCTTGCAGGTGTGAGGTCCTGGGTTCCATCCCCAGCACTGCAGGAAAAAAAAAAATCAGGAAGTGGGGACTTGTAATACCTGGATGGAGCAAAGCAGAAGCAGCTCCCACTGGGAAAGGCCTGCCTGGGCCTCTAGTCTCCCACCCTTGCCTCCTTCACTTGGAAATTTTAGAAACATGAGTCCATCATCTTATAGGTTTACTCTGTGCCACACTGTTCAAAGACCTTAAATATATTAATTAATTTGGCCCTCACATTAATACTATTGGGCAGGGTCAATCAAACTAAAACCAGGAACCAAAGAATAGTTCAGAAACTAGCTTGAGGTCAAATGGCAGAACAGGATGTACACGAAGGCAGCTCTTATCCCTGCCCTGCTATATACCTGACACTGAAAGAAACTGCCATGTGCTAGGAGGGAGGGGAGAGGAGGTCTCAGTACAGTGAGCTAGGGCTATAGTAATAGCTAATGTTTATTAAGCACATACTATGTGCCCAGCACTGCTCTAATTGCTGTCTTATTTGATGCCCATGTAAGCACTAGGAGGTGGCTGTAGCACCTGTTAACACTAAAGAGGGAACTGAGAATCAGTGAATATTTTAGCGACTTACTTAAAGTCACTAGCAAGTGGTAGAATCAGGACTGGAACCAGCTGTGTGACTTTGGGCCAGCCTCCTCTCCTCTGGATGTCACCTCCTCATGTGTGAAATGAAAATGCTGGCCTGAATGAGTTCTAGGGAAGTCCTCAAGTTGTAATGTGCATACACATCTCCTGAGGATCTTATAAAGTGCAGATTCTAATTCAGTAGTTTGGGGTGGGGCCTGAGACTGGATGTGTCTCACAAGCTCCCAGGGGAAGGTGGTGCTGATGCTGTGATCCTGGGACCACACCGGAGCAGCCAGGCTCCTCAGGACCCGCCCCACTCTGATGTTCTGAGTTTATGGGCCTAGGACGACTCATCCCAAAGGCCATGAAAATTCAGGAAGCAGATTATGGCAAATGCAGCCCTCAGTGTGCATTTTCTAGTCCCACGCAAGACCTTGGTGCCTCTCTGAAGCATCTGCCCCTGAGCCTTCTGCACTCCCACCCTGCTGCAGCCTGACCTCCCCAGAGGGCTCAAGGGCTTGGGCCATGGAGGGTGTTTCTCCCTATAAGAGGAGTGAAGAGGAGTCCCCGTGGTCTTGTCTCCTGGGGCACCTACAGTGCCATGGTGGCCACATGTCTACTCCTTTAGGGCTGTTCTCAGATACTATCTTCTGAGCATATGGTTAGATTACATTTCTTCTCCTTCCTGGAAGTTAGACGTGCCGTGTGGCTTGCTCTGGTGTCTAAAATTATTTATTTATTTATTTTTGGTACTGGAGATTGAACTCAGGGGCACTCAACCACTGAGCCATATACCCAGCCCTATTTTGTGTTTTATGTAGGGACAGGGTCTCACTGAGTTGCTTAGCGCCTCGCCGTTGCTGAGGCTGGCTTTGAACTCGCGATTCTCCTGTCTCAGCCTCCCTAAGTGCTGGGATTATAGGCTTGCGCCACCACGCCCGGCTCTGGTGTCTAAATTGAAATCAAAGCACCTTAGTCTCTTCTGTACAGAACTCTTTAAGAACCACCAGGTAAGGCTTCATTTCCCTTTCTGCCTTGCAGACAGGGTGGAATGTTTCTCAGCCTGAATCTGTGACATGATGAGCAGACCCTCTCTGGCAGCCTGAGCTGGGAATGTGGGATGAGTGGTGTAGCCTTTGCTGGGTTAAGCCATTGGGTCTAGGGGAGTTCATTAGTACAGCATAACCTAGCCCATGCTAATATGCATACCAGCATCAACCATGACACGAGGATGTCACCTTAGACAGACAGTCCAGTACTGGGAGACCATACTTCTGCAAAGTCAGGACTGTGGGCTGTCGAAGCTCTAATACTTACCTCTGTGACCCTCTTAAGTAGGAGGGAATGTTTTGCACTCTGTTCTACCAGTTTCCACAAAGAGAACTCTTATTCATCTGTTTACCTAGAGTCTAGTCCCGAGTCTAGCTCACTTAATGCACATGTGATAAGAAGTTCCTCTCTGTGCTATGAGCCTGCCTCCCAGCCTCAGCCTTGGGCCACCTGTTAAATTTCTCCTTGACCTTGGTCTCAGGCTGGACATCTCTCGTCCTCCTTCTCTGCTTGATCTTGGCAATGACTGACACTCCATAGGAATTTCCCTATTATCAAAGTAACATTCATGAAAATTCATAATTCTCACTATGAAACATTTGAACCTCAGAGGCAGGAAAAAATATCCATGATCACCTGGAGGAACTGTTGTTGACACCAACACTGTTCTCTTTTCTTCCATTTTTCTTCCTCCATCACTGTAATTTTAGAGTGATCCTATAAAGGTTTGCTCTTTAGGAAGAGTGGGAAGAGCCACACTTCAGTGTAGAAAATGTCAAAGCTGGAAGGGGACTTACGAATCCTCCAGCCAATCCTCACATTACCAGTTAGAATCTTGCTTTATATGGTCCTGGGTGCAAATGTGTGACACTTAAAGACAAATGTCTGCTAAGACCCACAGCAAACTAATCATCAGCTTTGGAGCTGGGGGACCAGAAGGGCAGTGAGAAGACACTGTCACATTTTGAATCTTTGGTGGTAAAAATTCATTCAAGTGGTCATGTGCCACATGACATGTCAATGTTGGGACACATCAGACGGTGGTCTCAGGATTATAATGGAGTTGCAAATTCCTGTTGCCTAGTTTCAACGCTAAGTCATCACAATGTCATGCACAACGCATTACTCATGTATTTGTGGCAATGCTGGTATAAACAAACCTATAGACACAAAAGTGTAGCATGTACTAGCCTGTGCAGCATGTAATACCTGATCGTGATAACAAATGACTAGGTTACTGGTTTACATATTTACTTTACTGTATTTTTTAAAAAATATTTTTAGTTGTCAATGGATCTGTTATTTTTTATTTATTTATTTTATATGAGGTGTGGGGGATTGAACCCAGGGCCTCACACATGCCGGGCAAATGCTCTACCACTGAGCCACAACTCCAGCTCTCTACTTTTTTTTGGTACTGGAGATTGAACTCAGGGGCACTCGACCACTGAGCCACATCCCCAGCCCTATTTTGTGTTTTATGTAGAGGCAGGGTCTCACTGAGTTGCTTAGCGCCTTGTCATTGCTGAGGCTGGCTTTGAACTCGCAATTCTCCTGTCTCAGCCTCCCTAAGTGCTGGGATTATAGGCGTGCACCACCATGCCCAGCTTCTACTATACTTTTAATTGTTATTTTAGAGCCTATTCCTTCTACTTATTAAAAAGATGTTTACCATAAAACAGTATGCCAGCCTCTTGCGTCTCATGTTTACCATGGCTCCCAGTTGCACTGAGGGGCTGTATTGGGTGATCGACCTGTATCATGCAGGTTTGTGTCAGTACATTCTGATGCTCGCAGAATGCCAGACTCACATGATGACTTAGTTTTCAGAGTGTCTCTCTTGTTACATGACACATGACTATATTGCTTGCATTCAGCACACATTATTATTATTAAAAGAAAAGAAGCCAGGTGCGATTATACATGCCAATAATCCCAGCAACTCGGGAGGCCGAAGCAGTAGGATCCCAAGTTCTAGGACAGCCTAGGCAACTTGGAGAGACTATGTCTCAAGGACTAGGAATGTGACTCAGTGGTAGAGAGGTTGCCTAGAATGCTTGAGGCTTTGGTTCCTCCCCAATATTGCAATTCAAGGGGTGGGGGGCGGAAGTTATGGAACAGAAAGCAGTTCTGTGCTGAGGGTTGCGTGCCTATTCCTGAAAGGCAGGTGAAGGCCACTAGTTCTTTAGGTGTCAATCAGTCTCTTTCTGATGTTCTTGCTCCTTGGTCCACTGTTTCTGAGAGTCATTCTGGGGCAGCCCCTTTGCTCTTACAACTTGGGAACCCAGATGCCAAGATGGCATGGGAAAAGGGAAAAGTTTGCAGGCCCCAGCCTGAATCCCTGAGCCCACAAATCCAGTCTCTCATCCCAAACTGGGATCAAATGCCTTCAAGTCCAGACTCAGCCCCATCAGAGGGCAGTGGGCGCTCTCAAGACGAAAGGGATCTCTGGTGAATCAGGAAAGTTATTGGGCTGGAAAGTGATTAAAGGGCTGAGCGTGGGAGGGGATTTCCATGGAGAGAGCCAGGCCCAGGGGCAAGCCTGGGCGGGTCGGCTGCAGGGTTGCTGCCCACTTGAGGTCTGTTGCAATGGTGCCCATAAAACTCAAATCACTAGAGACTTGAAACCTGGGTTGGATTTAGAAAAACAGAGATTGGAGAAAACCCCAAAGCCTTGGAACAAAGGGTGGTACATCAAAGGGGTACCAGCAGGTCAGGGGAAGTCTGAGGGAGAGGTCAGCTGAGGGCTGGGAGGGGAGAACTGGGTGGAACCTGTGGACTGGAGGGTGGTGAGGAAGTTGGGAGAAGTCAGAGGTGGAGCAGGGCTGGGAGCAGACCCATTCTCCGGCCTCTTTTTGCAGGGGTAGAGGGGAGGGCTACCTGGCCTGATGAATCAGGAATGTGGCACAGCAGGGGAGGGAGCAGCAACATGCCTCTTTTCTTGGCTGTGTGTGGGGGTTTCTTAGCCACCTCCCTGCCCATGAACTAGCCAGGCTTTCTTGGAAATCTGTACTAAATTTGCAAGATAGAGCTTTACAAGTCTCTCTTTTGCAGATGAGGAAACTGAGGTTGGAACTCGCAAGTGCCTGTCCAAGGTGTCATGGAACTGGACCTATTTCTTGGTGTCCTGTCTCCTGGTGGAGTGCTTCTTCCCCTACATCAGTGGTTTGCACATGGGCATGTGCCTCATTGTCACCTCCAGGGCTTGTTAAGGCACAGATCACTGGGTCCCAAAGCCAGGGTTTCTGACTCAGTAGGTCTGAGGTGGATCCTAGAGTTCCCATTTCTGGTGCTGCTGGTCCCAGATGACATTTTGAGAATCACTGTTCAAGAGTCTTATTTAAAGTATGTGGCCCCAGGCGCAGTGGCTCAAGCCTGTAATCCCAGCACTTAGGGAGGCTGAGACAGGAGAATCGCGAGTTCAAAGCCAGCCTCAGCAATGGCGAGGCGCTAAGCAACTCAGTGAGACCCTGTCTCTACATAAAAAACACAAAATAGGGCTGGGGTTGTGGCTCAGTGGTCGAGTACCCCTGAGTTCAATCCCCAGTACCAAAATAAATAAATAAATAAAGTATGTGGACTAGCAGCAACTGTGTTCCACAGAAGCTCCTAGAAATACAGAATCCTGGGTCCCACCCAGACCTACCAAATCAGAATCTGCATTTACAGCATCCCCACGTTCCCATAGTATGGTCTGAGAAGCACTGGTCTGTACCACACAGCCTCTTTCTGGGCTGGTGGCACCCTACGTAAACCGTCCATGCTCACTTACCAGGGGATTGGGGAGCAGGTGTCCAAGGGTCAGTGGGGGAATCTGCCCCTTTCTGTGTTTTCTGAGGTTGAGGGATGGGGGAGAGGACTTTGGATGGGAGAAGCTTAGCCCTGGGGTCCGCTTGCCCTGATGCTTGCACCCTACACCCAGGAGGCTCTGCAGTGCCCATCCTGGGGAATGTCACGAATATCTGAGGCCAGCAACTGCCATTCTCATCTCTAAATCAATCCCTGCTGGCAAGCCAGCCCTCATGTTTTAAATTTTATTTTAAAAATATATGTAGGGCTGGGATTGTGGGATTGTGGTAGAGCGCTCGCCTAGCATGGGTGAGGCACTGGGTTTGATCCTCAGCACCACATAAAAATAATAAATAAAAATATTGCGTGCACTTACAACTAAAAAAAGTTTAAAAATATATGTAATACATATGTCTCAATTATTTTTAAAACATGTATAACATATGTTTATGCTATCTAAGCCTTGCAGAGGCATGCTTATGATGTAGGTGTGAATCCTTCTAGATATAACCTTACAACAGAGGCATTTTTGTTTTCATACTGGAGATTGAACTCAGGGGCACTCGACCACTGAGCCACATCCCCAGCCCTATTTTGTATTTTATGTAGAGACAGGGTCTCACTGAGTTGCTTAGCGCCTCACCATTGCTGAGACTGGCTTTGAACTTGCGATTCTCCTGTCTCAGCCTCTCTAAGTGATGGGATTACATGTTTGAGTCACCATGCCCAGCAAAAGCTCAGAGGTATTTTTTAATGTAGGTTATGCTACCTTTAGTATACTGAAATATTTCCCACAAAGCCACCTATTTCAGACACCTCCCTATTAAGACTTGCAGACCATTCCATTATTTTCAACTGCTCCATTGCAGGTGCACAGATGTGTTATGCACCTGACTTGATTTTTATTTTTTATTTTTTATTTTTTATTTATTTTTTTTTAAATATTTATTTTTTAGTTGTAGGTGACAGAACATCTTTATTTTATTTTTTTATGTGGTGCTGAGGATCGAACCCAGTGCCTCATGCGCGCTAGGCGAACACGCTACCACTGCGCCATAATCCCAGCCCCCTGACTTGATTTTTAAAAGAAGCAATGCTGCCATAGGATTAAGAAAATTCAAGTAGTACAGAATGATGAACCATAAAAAGAAATGTTTATCTTCCCTCCTCTCCCTTCCCCCAAAGACTACACTGTTCACTACAGACTTTCAGTTTTAATTAATACACTTAATTTTGGTAACAGTTTCGGATTTGTAGAAAAATTGAGTGGATAGTACAGCATTCCCATAAATGTCCTCCTCAGTTGAAGTTTTCTCTGTTTTTTTGTTGTTTGTTTTTCTTTTTTAAAAATTTTTAGTTATACATGGACACAGTGTCTTTATTTTTGTTTTACTTATTTTTATGTGGTGCTGAGGATCGAACCTAGTGCCTCACACATGCAAGGCAAGCGCTCTGCCACTGAGCCACAACCTCAGCCCCTCTGTTAATATCTTGTATCAGTGTGGCACATTTGTTACAATTAAGAATGGCACATGCCTGTAATTCTAGCGGCTTGGGAGGCTGAGACAGGAAGATTGCCAGTTTAAAGCCAGCCTCAGCAATGGTGAGGCACTGAGCAACTCAGTGAGATCCTGTCTCTAAATAAAATACAAAGTAGGGCTGAGATGCAGCTCAGTGGTTGAGTGCCCCTGAGTTCAATCCCTGGTATAAATAAATAAGTAAACAAACAAACAAACAAACAAACAAATAAAGATACATTTATTATTAACTAAAGTCCATAGATTATTTCTACTCTTTTTTTCTTTATGGTACAGGAGATTGAACCCAGGGGCCCTTTACCACTGTGCTACATCCCTAGACCTTTGTATTTTTTATTTTGAGACAAGATCTTGCTAAATTGCCCATGCTGGTCTCTAACTGGTGATCCTCCTGCCTCAGCCTCCTGTGTTGCCCGGATCACAGGCACATGTCACTGCGCCAAGCTTATGTTTACTCTTGATGTTGCATAGTTCTGTGGGCTTTGACAAATGCATAATGTCACATCCACCATTATATCATACATAATAGTCTCTTGTAACTATCTTTGGTGCCATTATTGTTTTAAATAATAGATCTCTTGATTAGTTCATTAGATCTAGATGGCATTTATTGACTCCCCATAATGAAAGAAGAGGAAACTATTGCATTATTCTTTTCCACCTCCCAATGTGGGTCAGACACATTACCAACTCACTCACTCATTCAATAATTATTTATTGAAGTCCCACTCTGTGCCAGGCAACGTTCTAGGTGTTGGAGCTACAGAGGTGAAAAAAACAGATAAACTCCCTGTCATCACAGAGCCTACAAGAGGAGATAGACAATACATAAGGAAAGATGGAATTGTAGATGACAATATATTTTGTAGAGAAAATAAAGCAGGGAGGAGATAGAGTGTATGTGTCTGTGTCTGAGGGGATTGTTGAGGTTTGAAGCAGGGTGTTGCTGGATACCTTGCACAGAAAGGGATATCTGAACAAAGAGTTGAGCAAGGTGAAGAGGTGAACCAAGAAGTGAACCAAGTGGTGATGTGGGAGAGCAGTCCAGGCCCTGAAAGCAGCAAGTGCAACGGACCTGAGGTCTGCCTTGTCAGGGGTGGTGCCAGTGATGAGTGGCTGCAGGGGAGACAGGGAGGGAAGGGTATAGGAAGTGAGGTGGGAAAGCAACAGGCAGGTCCTAGAGGAACTTGCCGGAGCATCACTACCAGTCACCTTCCTTAGAGTTAAGTGAGAAGATTCTGGTGGATTTTGGGCAAAAGGAGCAACATCATTTAACTTTGGCTTTTTGATTTTTACAGGGTTAATGTACATTCAAATTCATTAATAAAATTACTTTCAGTGCTCTTTAGTTTGATAATTTATTACCTCTAAACATAATTTATATTAAGATTAAGTGAATGTTTTAGAAAAGGAAAGCTGTGCAACTCTGTGCATTTCTCTGTGTTCCATTCTAGCCTCTACCTCCCTTCTTCCCATCTTTCTTTCCCCTCCTCTTGGTATAGTCTCCCCGCTCTCCATGCAGGGTGGGGTAGCTGAGATCTAGCTAGAACCATTTCCAGTATATTCTTCCCTGGGGCCATTTTAGAATCTACTCTGTTCCAGCTGGACTCCGACTAACAATGCAGATCAGCTTTCCCTTTGGGGTGGGCAGAGGGAGGAGTCAGCTTTGGGTTGCTACCAGGGTACATTCTGTCCATCTGTCTGATATACAGTCAACAAGTCAATAAGAAATGAGTAAGAATCTCCGGCACTGCCCCAGCCCAGTGGCCCAAGAAGGCTAGGCTGCAGCTCCTGTTGCAGCTCCGTGGAGCTAGGGATACCCCGGCTGGGAGGTGGCACAACACCACCCCCTCTGCACCCTGCTCCCCCTGGCTTTTGAAAGCTTCTTGATCTTCTGATAGCCCAATAATCCAGCCTGGGTCTGAGAGTCTCCCAGATGAGGCTACCAGGCAAGATGCCAGTTCTAAGGGAATGAGTCATCTTCCCTTGTCCCAAGAGGTCATGAGACCAGGGGACAAGACTCCCAGGTTCCAAAGATCTACTCAGGCCACTAGGAAGTTGTGGTGTTGTTGGGAACTGTGTGTTTAGTTGACAAAGACCTTTCCAGCATTAGAGTGTACTGGGCTGAGTCTCTTCTTCGCCTACTTACTCTTGCTATCCAATGTTCCTGATAGTTTTGGTTTTTTTGTTTGTTTGTTTTTGCTGTGTTAGGGATGGAACCCAGGGCCTTGCACATGCTAGGCAAGCACTCTGTCCCTGAGCTACAGCCCCAGCTCTCTACCTCCCCACCGTCCCCACTTCTGTGTCTAAAAGTCTGGCAGCCTTTCACCCAGTAGCTGAAAAGAAAAACATGGGTGACTGGGTCATATCTAAAGGTTCTCAAACATTTTGTAGAGGAAGTATGGCATCATCAAAAGATTCTGGGTCCTGCTAGCCACCACACATTCTCATCCTGGCTTTACCTTTACAAAACGGTATGACCTCATTTAGGTTGCGTGTCCTTGCTACCTTGCATTTTTTATCATCAGAAAAATGGACACAATAACAATAATACTTTTCTGTCATAAGGATCTAAAACATGTTCAAGGACTCTGTAAAAGCCTGTGTGGGGTGAATCAACTGCATGAATGAGACCTAGGCCCAGTGCCAGGAGAGGAGGAAGTGATAGAGATGGAAGAGTTAGCGGTACAGCCTGGTCTCTAGCCCATTTCCTCAAGGAGAGAACTTTGGGTTATGGTAGGACTCTGTCAGGGTGGTGCATTCAGGAAACTCTTGTGGAGGAGTCAGAGAGAGAAGAGCCAGGGGAAGGAATGATGACAGACTGGAGTCCCTGAGGCAGGGCTGTGGCCACTTCAAGCTCTTTCACTGCTGTCCTCTGGGTCTTAGGAGACACCTATGTTGTTTGCTTCTCTTCTTTTATGTCCACTCCCTCTCCTGGAGGGGCATTCTGGGAGGCAGTAGTTAGCGGTTTATGTGCACTGGACTGTGGCCGGGAGGCTGCCTGTCCCCAGACCCTGGCTTGGGTGCTGCAGGGGAGAGCACCCCTGGCCCACAACTGGACCCATCCCGTGCCGTTAGTTTCTGCTTACTGGGCACGACAGGAACACAGGGTGTGGTGCAAGGAGGTCTTCTCTCTGTCATTATTATGTACCATTATTCCCATAACAATCTATCATTAACAAGTCGATGAATAGGCTCTTAAGAACTTTGGCCTGGAGGAAATGACCAAGATGGGGCAGATGAGAACCCAGGAGAGCCATCTTCCAGCACCTGGCCTAAGCTCAGTCTCCCAACCCTGTCCAAAGGAAATGTAAGGAGAGGGAAGGAATAACAGTTGCTGGGGCTTATTCTACACCTTTCACAAATGTTCTGTAGCTTATTCATCACAACAGCCTCATGAGATGAGAAGAAATTAATCGTTCCATTTGACAGATGAGGAGGTGGAAGTAGGTAAAGTGCATGGTCCAGACAGGGGTCATGGAGCGAGAGTGTGGGGGAGACGGAGGTTTGCACCCCACTGGGCAGAGCTCTGATCTTCACATAGTGCTCTTAGGCAGAAAAGGGAAAGAAGCCTTTTCCCTCCACATCCCTCTTCAGTTCAGTGTCCAGAGAGAAGTCCATTCTCTTGGGATGGAGGCAGAGGAGACAGAACCTGTAAGGAGAAAGCTATGAGGCCCTAGCAGACTGACTACACCAAGGCATCAAGGGTCATTGGGTTGAGCACCTGCCAGCGAAAGGACAGCAGGCAGTGACATCCCCAGATCGCTGTGGGGCCAACGGAGAGGCTTTGATTAATCTCAACCTTGGCCTCTCCCGAGTTCGCATTGGCAACTTTCTACATGTCTCCCAGCAGCAGAGGGTAAAAGTCAGAGAAGGTGGGCTGTCCAGGCAGTGGACAGCTGTGGACAACCTCTCTAAGGCCTGCACAGAGAAATCTGTCAATGGGGGAGGAACCCGACACCGGCTTGTGGCAGAGGCAGAAGGCCAGAGCTCTCGCGGCCTGGGAAACGTCCAGCAGCTGTCTGACGCCCACTGTGCAATCGGTGCGCAACGCGCCCGCTGAGCAAACCCACCCCCTCGCAGTGACCGTTCATCTAGAAGACGCACTTTCCCCTTTCCCCGCCTCCCATCCTCTGTCCAAGGCCTGGGGGGCTGTGATTCCAAGAAGCGGCAGACGGCGGGCCAGAAGGCTTGGACTGTTGGGTAAGCGCCGCGGCTGGCTTCCAGCCCTCCCCGCCCTGCGCGCAGCGCCGGCCGAGTGTGGGGAGCCCCGCCCCCGGGGCCCTGCCCGGACGGGTGCGCGCGGAGGGGAGGGCCGGCGGGGCAGGAATGCGGGGCGGGCGGTGCAGGAGGCAGCGGCGGAACATGTAAGGGCACATCCCGCGAGCTGCCTCCCAGCGCGCAGACAGAGCCCAGGGAGAGAGCGAGTGAGCGGGCCGGCGGGCGGTGAGGTTACGGACCCGGGCGGCGCAGCGCACCGAGCAGAGGCGCGGCGGGACTGCTCGGTGCGGAGGAACCCGAGCGAGTTGAAGCGAGCAGTAGGCGGCGGCGACAGCACGCAACTGCCCCGGCCGCGGTATCCGAGGGCCGCAGTGTGGACGCAGGTGGGCAGGGGCCCCTGCCAGCCGGTCCCGGGGCCAGAATCCGGTGCTGCAGAGCCGGGAGAGGCGCCGCGCCCGCCGCAGCTTTTAACGTTCTGGGAACCTCGGAGTGCCCATGACGGCAGCGGCGACAGTGCTCAAGGAGGGCGTGCTGGAGAAGCGCAGCGGCGGGCTGCTGCAGCTGTGGAAGCGCAAGCGCTGCGTGCTCACTGAGCGAGGGCTACAGCTCTTCGAGGCCAAGGGCACCGGTGGCCGGCCCAAGGAGCTCAGCTTCGCCCGCATCAAGGCCGTGGAGTGCGTGGAGAGCACCGGGCGCCACATCTACTTCACACTAGTGACCGAGGGCGGCGGTGAGATCGACTTCCGCTGCCCTCTCGAAGACCCTGGCTGGAACGCTCAGATCACCCTGGGCCTGGTCAAATTCAAGAACCAGCAGGCCATCCAAACAGTACGGGCCCGGCAGAGTCTGGGGGCCGGGACCCTGGTGTCCTAAACCACCCGGCATACCATCTTACCGTCTTGCTCCCCACCACCGCGGCGCCCAGAGGTCATGCCAGGTAAGATCTTGGGAGACTGAGCCTTCTTTCTCTCCTCCTCTCCCCTCTTCTCTGTCTGAGAATCAGGGACCAGCACTCAACTGCAAAACTAGACAATCCTAGGAAATGTTCCTGACGCTAACAGAGAATAGGAGCTCAGGAGTCTGAGCTTGGGAGGCCTAGGGGGTCGTGGCCAACCAAGCAGAGTTGGCCTTTCCCCTGCTGTGCCACGCAGTAGGGTCGTGAATGTGATCCAGATATCTGAGAGGGAGCAGAGATAAACGGAATGGGCCTCCCCACAGATAGATAGATTAGCCCTGACTCAGATGAAGGGATATTGGCCTGCACACTCTGTTCAGGGTGCTGTGCCTCTACAGGAAGCCCCCCACACACACACCCCATTCCACAGGGCTCCTGGACTGTGGCTTTTTGGGACCTGGGAAGAACTGAAAAGCAGAGACCCACCCCCCTTCTGCTAGAATGAATGCTTGTCACAGAGTTTGAGCACTGAATTGAGGCAGGAAGGCATATCCTTCAGTTAACAAAGGAACAGTCTTCAGGGGTTGGAACCAAACCCAAGGAGTCCCAGCTCCCAAGCTGGGTCCTCAGAGGAGGCCTTGCCTGGCTGGCCTGAGGATTCAGCTACCCTTTCTGGAGGGTGGGTTTTGGGTCTGGGACTGAGTGTTTGGGAGGACAGGAGAGCTGGGGGAAGAGGTAGGCAGGCCAAGGCCAGGCCACTGATGCTCAGGAGATATGCCTGTCTGCCTACCTGTCTAGCCAAGTACCAGCCAGGCCTGGTTGGGCCAATGGAGGGGAAGTGGGAACCAGGCACTGAGGAGGGTGGCTGGCTGGTGGGTACAGGATGGGGTCATGAGTTGGTATTTGTGATGTCTTAATCCTCCTTGAGCACTAGGGCAGAGGATGGAGGGCTGATTTGTGGTCAGGAAGGCTCAGGGGAGGGACCAGGAATAGAACCTAGAAGCCTGGCACTCAGCCCCATGCCCTCTTCCCCAGATGCCACTCCCTCCCCGTGGGAACTGGGAGCAGGGTTGAGGAAGGGTTTATACCACTCTTGGCTAACTTCTGTGGTGGAAACTTATATTCCCCCCATCCTCACTCCATCCCCCATAATACCTCAGGTGCCTTGCCCTGCATTTTCTCCATTTCAACAAGTTGAGAGTCCTAGGGAGCCTGAGGCCCCATCTAGTGTCATGGCCCCTTTGATCCTTCTGTTAACTACCTCCCACGCTGTTGTGAGAGTTGAACAGAGGGCTGGACCAGAGAGGCTGGGTGTAAGGTAGACCTGCTGTACTTAGAATGGATCTACATTGATCCCTCAGGCCTGGGAGGGGGTGGTCAGGAGGGGGTGGCCTGGAGGGGGAAGCAGATTCCACTGAGCACCGCCTGTGGTTCAAATACAGTCAGCTCTGTACAGAGGAGATCTGCATCTTGGGATTCAACCAACCCAGAATCCAAAATAGCTGGAAAAAAATTGTTATATTGAACATGTACAGACTTTTTTTGGGGGGAGGAGTCAATATTTCCCAAGCAATACAGTATAACAACTATATAACCTTTACAATGTAGTAACTATTACAAGTAACATATATAGGAGGTGTACATAGATCATATGCTAAACCATGCCATTTTGTGTAAAAGACTAGAACATCAGATTTGGGTATCCATCGGGTGCCCTGGAACAACCCCCTGTGAGTAACAAGGGACTGCTGTATTTTTTTTCTGCTTGTCTTAGTGTAGAAAAGGATGGGAGGGTCTGGTGCGATATACTCAGCTCCTAGAAGATCCTCTACTCCAGGATTGCTCCTGTCCTAACTGCTGTTCTTTCTCTGCAGCTTCCTTACTCCCTTTGACTGGTGGAAGCCTGACTGTGCTTCATGTGCCAAGGCAGATGCCATGGACCTAGGAGGAGGCATTGGAGCTGAAGGAGTGGACAGGGCCAGAGGAGGAGGACAGAAGCCTCCACCAGCCCCGGGGCTGAGGATGAAGATTCAGCTCCTGGATGCTCAGACTGGCAGGACATGCCCAGCTCAGGGTCTTCTAGCCTCACATGTGACATAGGAGAGCTGGCATCAAAGCCCTCCCTACTGTGATCCTGGCTTTGGTTTTGCAGACTGCTGTTAGCCCCTGGCTTTGCCGCATGCCTGAAGGAAAGCAGTCCTCCATGGGGTGCTTGGCCAACTCCACAGGACTCAGGAGGCCAGCTTAGTATCCAGAGAACAAACCACCCTCGAACAGCCTCTGGAGTCACCTCGAGGAGGGGGAGCTGCTGGGCCTGAGGCCCACACCTGGGGGTCTCCTGCTGCTTAGGTCCTTTTGGGACCCCCACCCATCCAGGCCCTCTTTTGCACACTTCTTCCTCCACCTCTACCCATCTTCACCCCACTGCAGTGCTAGGCCTGGAGGTGGTGGGGGTGTGGTGGGGGTGCCGTGGGGGTTTTGCCATTACCATTTCATGCCTATTTGGAAATGAAGATGTCCCACAAAGGGTAGTAACCACACTGTTTCTGAGTGAATTATTTGCCCACAAAGACCAAGAGCTTGAAGGATCTCTTCCTCTACCCCACTTTCCCAATCCACAGCCCATTCTGAAATCTCTAGCCTGGTAGGGGACATGCCTTAGTGGCTGTAGGAATAAGGGGCCTCAGTGTGACTGAGAGATGTTAGAATGGCCAATTCAGTACCTATAGATGCTTCTTCTATTGAAGGCTAACTTGCCCCTTCCATCCTGGAAGATGGCTCAGATTTCTGGGCAGAACTTAACCCATTTATGCACTCAGACTGATGCATCTATACAGTAAGTGAGTGTTCTTTACTGGATGGCTTAAAAGGAATAATTTCAACACAGGGGAAACTGAAATGCAAATAGCTGCCCCGAATTATACAGAAATTAATGGCTGGGTCCCTTCACACCAATAGGCTTTCCACAGTATAGCCAGCAGTTTACTTTTCTGCCTTTCCTCCATCTTTTGTCATGTCTGATCTTCCCTGGGGTGGGACAGTGACCTACTCCAGAATCTCTGGAAAGAGCAAGAAGGCTGAGTGACCCCCTTCAACAATGTGAAGTCTTCGCGAACCTCTTTGTGCTTCCAACCTGTTTTGTCATCCTTCAGATTTCTTCTGTTTTCCATTCAATCAGTTCCCCTGTCCCAGTCCCTCAGTCCTCAGGAGCATCTCGCTCATGTGAGATGTGAACTAAATTTCACAATAGAACATGAATTTACAGTTTACAAAGGAGCTTTTACAAACGTCCCACTTTGTATATCATCAAGTTGTACAACCACCCGTGGATAACTTAATCCCATCATGGCAAACAAGCATCAGCTTCCCTGTCATCCAGACCAGTGCTAAGAAAGAAGGAGGCTGCGCCTCCCTCTATTCAAGTTATGTTAATGGGAAAGGGTGAGCTGCTCCATCTTCCTATAAAGCAGCCATTGCTAAAGCAGAATCCTTGCTTTTTCAATCAAACCCAAGGGTGACTGATGGAGGGGATTAAGGTGTGCAGAAAAGAGTTATCCCAGCCGGGCGCGGTGGCTCAAGCCTGTAATCCCAGCACTTAGGGAGACTGAGACAGTAGAATCACGAGTTCAAAGCCAGCCTCAGCAATGGCGAGGTGCTAAGCAACTCAGTGAGACCCTGTTTCTACATAAAACACAAAATAGGGCTGGGGATGTGGCTCAGTGGTCAGGGTCCCCTGAGTTCAATCCCCAGTACCAAAAAAAAAAAAAAAGAGTTATCCCGGCCTTCAGAAAGGGGAGTGTTTGTGAGGATTTGGGATAACTAGACAATTACTCAGCAAACCAAATGCTTCTAATGGGACAGGCACTCTGCTCTGCACTGAAGATGCAGAAGCATAAAGGAACCATCCAATCCCTGTTGCCAGGAGCCAAAGCCTAACTGGTACCAATGGAGCTGGCCATGGGGAGCCAAGAGGGCAGGCATCTGGTTATGTGTCCTCTGTCTCTCACTGTCTTGGCCTTAGCAGAGCTGGGAAGGATTATTCTGGGAGCTTGGCTGCAAAGGGCAGTAAGAGGCACAGCTAGTGTGGGGTGTCAGGGCAGAGGGCAAGTGGAGGGTGGAGGGAAGGCAGGCTCCACTTTCTGGCACTCCCTACTTTTTGGGAACACTTTGCCCTGCCGGTTCCAAGTAATGCTTTGGTTCTTGCTCAAAGCAGCTTCAGTTTCTCCTTGAATAGGAGAGAGAGTCCCAGGGCCTCCGAAATGCATTGCTATGAGACCTTCCATAGATCTTGGAATGCAGTTAATTCCCAGGACACAACAGTATAGGCTGTGGTGGTTGCGATGAGTGGTCATTTAGCATCATTTTGAGAACAGGGGCTCCTCGAGGGTTCTAAAAGCCCTGAGAGCGCAGAGGCTTGGAGTTCCCAAGCCAGGTTTTAAAAAAAAGAATCATGACCCCTTTGGGGAATCTTTGCCTCTCTGATAGGGAAGGGGGCATCTTACTTCATGGGTTCAGGGATGTCTTTACTGCTCTGAATTTTGTGACTCTGAATTTCAAAGCAGCAAAAGCCTTTACCCTACAAATGCTTGGCTGGACCACAGAGTAGGGTCAAGGCCCCTTTGGGGGTACAAACAGGCTCTGATGGTGCCAGCAGACACGCATGAGATGGAAAAACTTTGCTCAGTTAGGCCTGAGGATGCTGTGAGTCCAGGGAGGGGCTGTTGCCACCAACTCCCCCCCTTCCCTGGCAGCCCTGGCCTCACCCCCACCCAATACGTGAGTCATCAATGGGAAAATGAGACAGGGCAAGTCTCAGCCGAGCAACTGGGAGTCCGCCTTGGTGGGGTGGGGAGAAGGGACGGGCTTGGTCTGCTTAGGGTGAGCTGGGGTTGGGAGCTGAGGCTTTGGCAAGAGTGAGCCTGTTGCAAGGCTGAGAATGGAGACGAGTGTGAAGAGCTAGATGAGCATCTGCAAGCTGGAATTTCAGCAGGAATGAGTCAGGATGGAACTACAGTGAATGGTGGGCTGTCACCTGGAAATCTAAAGCAGATGTGCAGGCACTGTGGCAGCTGTTCTACCGGTGCCAGGACCTAAGGACCCTGGCAAGACTGTACCTCGCCAGGGGCCAAGCTGCCTGCAGCTGCACAGAGAGCCCTGGCTCGGTATCCTCCAGCCTCCTGCTCCAGCCTGCCCACCATGGTCCACCAAGTGATCCGTGCAAGATGCGACTCACACTCTGCTAAAATTGTCAGTGGTTTCCTCCCTCCAATGCGAGAAGGCCAAGCTCCTCAACAGTGCCTGCTCTCCCTGGTCAGGGCTTGCTTTCTGGTGTCTGTCTCCACACTCTCCACACTCTGATCCCCTGTATATAACTGTCCCCATCCCAGGAACAGGGAAGCCTGCCTCCCACTGCCAAGCCTGCACCCTCTACTCCTCCTACACATTTTCTTATTGGTAGCTTGGCTTTCTCTCCTGTCAGTGCCTTGGAGAAGCCTTCCTTGACTGCCTTGTCTATAGGCCAGTGGGAGCTACTGCTGTCTCCCGTGTGGCCATTCCTCCTTGGTCAGTTACACTGCCTTGCAGTTACTAGTTTACATGTCTGCCTGTGCCAGTAGACTGGTCAGTTATGTGTGTATTCCTTGTTATGTGTGTATTCCTGGTGCCTTAGAGTATCTGGCACATAGTAGATTCTTAATCATAATAATGGCAAACACCATATGTTTATTATGTGCCAGGCATTGATCCAAGAGCTGTACAATTATGTGTACAATGTTAAATCATGTAACACTCCAGCACCCTGTGAGGTAGTGGCTATTGTTATGGCTCCATTCTTTACATTAAGAAACTGAGACCCAGAGAAGGGAACTGGCTGTGGGATGGAGAGGGAGATTCTCCAGTTTTAGCACTGAAATTTCCACATCTTGCAAAACCCCTCAATCCTGGACAAACTGGAACGTTAGTCACCAACTCCTCTTCTGCCCCAGCACTAGACCCTACTGATAGGGTCATGGCACAGTTCAAGACTATGGGCTATAGGGCTATGGCCCAGAGCATCATCAGTCCTGACCCAGGCACTGTCAATGTCTCCTGACATCTTAGAGGAGGGACCCAGGTCCTGGCTGCAGGAGGAAAGCCAACTGGTTGTCTCTTTGGGGCTCTCTAATCAGCTCTGGGGGCTTCTCCTGAGCTCCATATACATTATAATCCAATTCAACTCAACCTTAGTGCTTATTTACCACACAGGTAGAGGCAGTCCTGCTCAGATCCTGGCCTCAAAGAGCCCCCACGATTATAGAGACAGAGGACAGCAGAGGAAAGTTGCAGACAGAACCATGAAGGTCTGGCAGGGGCATCCAGGGAACATTTGAGGAGGTCCTCTGAAGGCAGGAGAGCAGGCTGGCTATGGTGAAGATGGGGGAACATTCCAGGTGAAAGAAATCTCCTGTACAAAAAGGTACCATGACCAGAAGAGCTGAGGTGACTTGAAAAGGAAACTTAAATAGGTCTGCATAGATCCAGGGGTGTCACAGCTGAGCATAGAGGAGATGGGACTGGAGCACACTGAGTGCTGGCCATGGGCGAGTGCAGCCATTGCCAGGCTCTGCTGCACACACACACACACACACACACACACACACACACACACACACCTGTATATACACACATATCTTTATTTTTATCATAAAAACATATTTATTGAGGAAAAATGTGAAAGTTAAGAAAATTATAAAGAAGAGAGCAAATATACTCGCATGTTCTTATCTCTTGGGCCTCATTTGTGCATTTCCATCTGTCTATACTTCTTTCTTTCTTTTTTTGTGGTGCTGGGGATCAAAACCAGGACCTTAGCATGCTAGGCAAAAACTCTACCACTGAGCTACATTCTCCAGCCCCTCTTTACATTTATTTCTATATATGAAAATATATAATATAATAAAATATAATATATAATTGCATTTCATAATGGAGTCATACTGTATGTACTCTATTATATTCTGGTTCTTTTTTGGGGGGGTACTGGGGATTGAACTCAGGGGTACTCAACCACTGAGCCACATCCCTAACTCTATTTTGTGTTTTATGTAGAGACAGGGTCTCACTGAGTTGCTTAGCAACTTGCTGTTGCTGAGGCTGGCTTTGAACTTGCAATTCTCCTGTCTCAGCCTCCCTAAGTGCTGGGATTACAGGCCTGAGCCACCACGCCTGGCTTATTATATCCTGGTTCTTGATGTATTAATATATTCTGGTTATGGGCCAATGCCATTAATAATTCTTTTAATGCCTGTATGTTTATTATTCTATTGTATTTACTATTATCTATTCAACAACACAATCCTTCACTGTTGGGCACTCATGTCCTTTTCATTTTTTATTATATAAGGCAGAGATGACCACTTGTATATTCAAATTTCTGATTGTGTCCTCAGGATAATAATCAAAGTGTAATGGCCAGGTCCTCACTGGAGAGCAGGCTGGGGTGGGTGGAGTACTGTGTTTCAGGACCAAGGTTGGTCTGGGCCATTAGGAGGCGGAGGAGAAACCTGGGAGCAGGGAAGTCAGGTAGGAGTTGAGGTAACGAGGGCTTGGAAGGCCAGTGGTGGGCATAGAAATGAGAGACAGAAGGTGAGGATGAGACTGAGTCTAATTTGCACCTTGTGTCACCACGTGGAGACATTCTAGTAGCATGCTACTAGTGCAAATCTTCTCTGTGTCTCATACTGGCCCTGTGACTTGGCACCCCATTAAAACAGGGATGGTAATGGCCTGACTTTCTAGGATCATTGTGAGAAGTAATTGAGAATGCCTGTAAAGCAGATAAAGCACGCAGATAGTGAACACTCAATGTTTGTTTTTATAGTGATATAATAATCCTCCCAGCAACCTTGTTTTGCCTAATCCCTATGTAGAAAACTGCATGTAATTAACAACTCAAATTAGTAGCATTTACCTGGTGCTTTTACCTAATACCAATCCTCAGCCTTCTTGGAGTGTGGTCTGAGTTTCAGACTTACCTCCCTGCAAGATAAATCTCCTCCTCTTACAGAGGGTGAAGCTGATGCTCAGAGAGGTTAAAGCAATCATCCCAGACCACCCCTATCCCCCTCAGTCCCACACAGATGGATTCAAACCCCCTGGCTCAGGATCCTGTGTCCTGTTCTTGCCCTCCCCTGCCTCCCTGTCCTTTGGGCCTCCTGGTGAGATCCAGCATGGCTCATCAAGATTCCTTGGTCAGCAGAGGGCCCTGCTGGTTATCTTCACCAGCAGCACTCACCACGCTCCATTCTAATGACTCCATTCTACTGGCCCCGCACACAACACCCTCTACCCTCATCTGCTGCCAGGGAACAGAGGGCAAGTTGTGCAACTGGCCTGAGTTCACAGCCCGTGTCACCAACCAAGCCAGGAGAAGGTGCAAGTTTGGCCCTGTGGAGTCCGGTTGAGAGGGAGGGAGCCTCCATTCTAACCAAGACAGCAGAGACAGAAGGACAGCTCAGGGAACAGCTCCCAAGAGCCAGCAACATCCATCAATTATACTTGACTGGGTGGTCAGGACTAGGGTTTGGAATTTTCAGCTATTTATTCAAATAGACTTCAAGGCCCTCTGTGCTCACCCCACTTCAAAATAGGCACAAACCACTAATGTTTCTTGCAGCCTAGATGGTCCCCCTCACGGGTTCCACCTGTCTGCGATAGTGAATTTCCCCAGTGGACAAAACTTAAGCACTCCCCTGCAAGGTGCCTGCGAGGGGCCCCCTGTCCTTCACCTTCAGTCTTTTAAGCTTTTTCATCTCCTGTGTTCTACCCAAGCCTGTGATTAGACCCTTCAGATGTGACCTTATTGTATTATCACAACAGCCCCATGAGAGAATATTTTCTGATATTTAAAGGTGGTAAATCTAAGACTCTGGGGAGTGAAGTGTACCCACCGTGGTTGAATTAGAGTCCCTGATCTAACACCAGTCTGGAATTAGAAAGACAAGTGTTCCCATCCAGGGCCCTCTGTGGTAGCTGTGACATGCATGCCTCTGGGCCAGCTGGGAGTGTAAGGAAGAGATGGGGCCCAGCTTTCTCCCTGGCCTCTGGAGGGAATCTGGGGGCTCCCGCTAGCTAGCTTGCAGTCCTATTTGCTTCTGACGCCCACTGCCAGCGCCCACTGCAGGGCTGAGATACTTTCAACAGAAAAGGTACCAGGAAATCTAGAAGGGGGCTAAGGAGGGTGCAGGAAGACCTGGGCCCACATCGCTGTGCACCAAACCTCCTGAGCTCTGGCTCCAAAGCCTGCAGGACTCCTGCCTGCACAGGGCAAGCAGCCCAAGAACTTAGTCCGTTGCTCAGTGGCTTCTGGGCCTGGGCAGAGCCTTGCTGTTGGAATCAACTCTGATTTACTGATGTGCTACCCTAGACTGGAAGGGCCCTATTTCCCTGCATGCTCTCAGCTAGATTCTCAGCTCATGGCTTGGCTGGTATATAGTGGGTGGGTGCTCAGTAAACACCTGTGGGAAGAATGAATGTGTAGTTGTGCATATGAATTGTGTGTGTGCTCATGAAAGCATGCGTGTGTGTGTGTGTGAAACGTGTTAGGGCTTATTGGCTCCCAGGAGTGCCTTCTGAATGTGGGCGGACATGATCTGTGCTCGTGGAGCACCTGGCACACTTCAAAGAAGCAGAGGCTAAAAGAAGTCAGGCAGGTATAGAGTCAGAGGCGAATACACTGAGAGGACCTCTAAGTGACTCTCAGTAGAAATGTCAGTGGCCTGGAACTGGAGGTAGCACTTCTGGGTCCTCATTTAGCCTGAGCCACTACCTAGCTGTATGACCTTGAGCAAGTCCCTGATTTTCAGCTTTAATTTTCCTTACTCATAAAACAAGGAAGTTGATCTGTACTTTCTACCCACGTAGTTGATAGGCAGAAGCTCCCAGGTGTTTAACGAAAGCACAGAACCCTGGCCTTCCCCACACTTTACTGAAGCTGAGCCTCTAGAGATGGCCCAGGCATCTATATTTTTATTTTATTTTATTTTATTTTTTTTGGTACTGGGGATTGAACTCAAGGGCACTGGACCACTGAGCCATATCCCCAGCCCTATTTTGTATTTTATTTAGAGACAGGGTCTCACTGAGTTGCTTAGTGCCTTGCTTTTGCAGAGACTGGCTTTGAACTCACGATTCTCCTGTCTCAGACTCCCAAAGTGCTGGGATTATAGGCATGTGGCATCTGCTTTTTGTTTTGAAAATTACAGGCATATGCCACCATACCTGGCCCCATCTGTATTTTTTAATAAGTCCCCATAGTGATTCTGAAGTGGCCAACCCAAGGGAATGATTCTTAATGATTTCTGATAGTGACCTTCATAAGAGGTCAGGATATAGGGAAATCAATACTGCGGTCCTGGTTCCTGGGGTTTAGAGTCCAGGTGCTTGGTGGAGATTTATTGAATGGAGCCTTCTGATTATTCCCTCCCCCCACACCCCACACCCCGCAAGCTCACATACATCTACTTGGCCTGTGTGCCAGCGCCTTGGGAAGTGCCATCTGGCAACAAGGCAACCTCCCGCCTCCATTTCCTGTGTCTTCTTCAGATTGTAGCCTATCTTTTGTGACTATCTTTGTCAGATCCTGCTTGTATCCAAATATTCCTTGGAGAAGGGACCCCCCTCCCCCCACCACTCACACCCACCCAGGGCCATTGGCCTCCAGCCACATTCTTACTGGTTTGGGCCTTGGTTTTCAAAACTGCCTACTAGAAACTGTGATCTTCCCTCCTTCTAGGAATATATGTACCAAGGCCAAGAACTCAAGACAGTGAGCATGAGGTGAACAGCAGCCTCGTGCTGTGTGCAGTGCTGAGGTCCTCAGGCCAGCTCTGCGGTGGCCTCACTTCCTGTTCTGGTCTCCTTATAGACCTCCACGCTTCTGTCCCTGCATTTACCTGGCTTACACCAACTGCTCCTCTGAGACTCAGTTCTGGAGTCATGAGGACAGGCAGACTCTAATTTGGCCACCTTACCCTCTGATGATCTCTGTCTCCTGGAATCATGTCCTTGTGCACACCTTCCCCCTAGTGACCTGCTTCTAGTGATATAGATGTTGCTTCTACAACAGGGCTCCACACGATGGTGATTTCCCTCTTGCTCATCATGACCCTCTTCCTTGATTCTTTCTTTCCTTATTTGCTATGCTGGGGGTCTCTTGCTTGTTCTGATGAAGCATGCCATGGTGGGAGGGTCCACATGGCCAGGAACTGAGAGTGTCCTCCAGCCAGCAGCTCCTCAGAAACTGAGTCCTACCAATGGCCATGGGTGCTTCTAGCACGTGCTTCCTCAGTCTAGCCTTGTGGGGAGAGCCCACTCCCGCTGACACTTAACTGTGTCTTGATGAGGGACCCTAAGGCAGAGGACCCAGACAAGCTGCGCTCGGATTCCTGACCACAGAAACTGTCAGATAATAAGTGGTTTGTTTTGTTTTGTTTTAATTTGGTACCAAGGATTGAACTCAGGGATGCTTAACCACTGAGCCACATCCCCAGAACGTTTTTAAATTTTATTTTATTTAGAGACAGAGTCTCATTGAGTTGCTTAGGGCCTTACTGAGGCTGGCTTTGAACTTGCAATCCTCCTGCCTCAGCCTCCCGAGCTGCTGGGATTACAGACATGCTCTATCGCACCTGGCAAGTATGTGTTGTTTTAAGTCAACTAAGTTTGTGACTGTTACACAGCAAAAGAAAACTAATGCAGACACCTCCTCCAGGAAGTCTTCCCAGGGTTCTTTTCTTACCCCTAATCAAGATCATCTCCCAATCTTGGCTCTTCCCATGCTTTCACTGGCATCTCCTAGGTTACTCTTTCCCCTCTAGGGAAGGGTCACATTCTCCTCACCTTTTGCCTCCTGTCCCTGCTCTGCATCTGGCACACAGGGAGGGTCCAGTATATGTTTAAGATTCTTAGGGTCTCTGTTCCTCTTTCCTCCCACCTCTCCCCAGATCCGACAGTTTGCTTCCTCAGAAAGTATTCCGGTCATCTGAGACACCAGGGTGATTGGAGGGGCCAGACTAACGCAGAGGAGATGCTCAGGTTTTGGTCTAGTGTCTTGGAGGCCACATGAGTCACCAGGAAGAGGAGAGCTGGGAGCTGTAAGGGCTAAGCTCTCCTGGCTCCCACCAGGGCACTCCATCCTTCCTGCTTCAGGAGGACATTTCTAGGCTGGAGTGATGCCATTGGGCAGTGCAAAATGCTGTCCCAGGGCAGGCAAGGTGAACTTCTAATAAAGAGAACTCGGATGCCATGTGGGGAAAGAGCCACTTCTGGGGAGCCAGGGCTGGGCGCATGTGCCCTTCCATTCATCAGGCAAGGAGACAGTTGGTTTTCTGTGGCAGCTGGAAGAAATAATAGAGAAATTTATTCTCTCATGATTCTGGAGGCCAAAGGCTGTGAATCCGTATCACTGGGTTGAAATCAAGATGTTAGCCGGCCGTGCTCCCTCTAGAGGCTCTGGCGGGGAGGAAGTCCCTCGTCTCTCCCATCTGCAGGTGGCTCCTGGTGCTCTGCGGCTTGTGGGGCTGCACTTTTGATCTCTGCTTCCATGGTCACATTACTTTCTCTTCTGTCCACAATCTCTGTGTGCCTCCTTCTTGTAAGGACAGTTGTGGTGGCATTTACAGCCCACCTGGGTCATCCAGAATGATCTTACCATCTCAAAATCCCAAGTGGAATCACATTTGCAAAGTCCTTGCCATATAAGGGAACGTTCAGAGGTGGCCTAGATTTGACATGGACATTCTGACGTCCATTATCAGGCTATTCCAAAGGATGTCCTCAGAAGGGAAGAGACCGAGGCAGAGCAGCACATTTTTTTTTTCTTCTGGAAATCAAAGTCTGGAGTTTGAACTGTCTGACCCATTTCCCTGCCGCTAACTATTGTACCCAAATGAGGTAAGGCCCAGGAAAGACAGGGCCAGCTCGGTCTTTGCCCATCTTGGGATCTAGAGCCCTTGTCCTGCATCCCCTGGCTCCTCTTTCCTGGCCTCCCCCCAACTGCTGGCGCCTGTGTGGGAGGCACTGGCGACATGACAGGGGAGTCTGGCCTCAGAGCAAGGACTCTTCTTTCCCTTTCCCGGAGAGGAGCATCTTTCCCCGGCAGTGGCTGGGTAGCCCCACAGTGCAGCAGGCTGTAAATCCCCTGCCCGCCCACGGAAACAGCTGGGTCCCAGACACAGCTTGTGGACTTAACCCCTTCCAGGCCTGTAGACCCCTCCCTGGGGTGAGCTGGGAAGAGACAGGGACCTCTTGAGGTCTAAGAAATTTTTTCTCATGCATGTGTTGCTGGCAAGTGGCCCTAGTATTGTTTATTGAGGGGACTTAAGACTGCTCATCCTGCCAGAAGTCAGGAAGGGCTGGGTCTGGGTAACCCCTGGTGTGGCTGGCAAGGACTGTGGCAGGAAGGGTGTTGCCTGAGGCGCATGAGCCTCCTCTGTGGTCATCACTAGCATCCAAAAGGCCTTTGTTAAGAACCAGACCATACGGGGCTCTGGGGTGAGTCCTGGATCAGCTGGAAATACAGATCCACACCGGCTCCAGGGCAGGGCTGCTGACAGCTCCCTGTCTGCTCAGCTCTCTCCTCATCAGGCTGTCAGCTCTCTAGGGAGCAGGGAACTTGTTGATATTTGGCAGATAATGAGCTCTCTATAGATGATCTGATGGATGCCGGAAGTTTCCAGAATTATTCTCCCTCTTAACCTCTGCTGACATCCGATCCATTTGAGAAAGTTATACTGTTTTAAAGATTGCAAAAATGTTTTATAAATTTAGGACCTTACACACCTCAGGGATAATCATCACTAGAGTCTTCAAGAAGCTGGAAGAGGACATTTTTACCTCTGGGTAGGTGGGAAGGCATCCTTTAGCATGTAGATGATATAGTAACCACCCAGTGTGTAGCCTGATAATATATTGCCATGGGGTTTCCATGACCACAATCTTTTTTTTTTTTTTTTTTTTGATACTGAGGATTGAACTCAGGGGCACTCGACCACTGAGCCAAATCCCCAGTCCTATTTTGTGTTTTATGTAGAGACAGGGTCTCACTGAGTTTCTTAGCATCTCACCATTGCTGAGGCTGGCTTTGAACTCATGATTCTCCTGTCTCAGCCTCCCAAAGTACTGGGATTACAGGAGTGCACCACCACGCCAGGCTTGACCATGATCTTATCTGATCTGCTTCATGCTTAAAACACAGATGATCCCTTCTCACTTTATGGATAAAGAAATGGAAAGACTGGAGAAGTTCAGTAACTTGCTCAAAATCACATAGCAGTTGTGTGGTGCGGGAGCTGGGGCCAGAGTGTAGGCCTATGGGGCTGGAGAACTGGCCCAAATGGAGCCACAGGAATATGTCCAAGGTGTCCTGAAAAAAGCGGGGCCCAACAGGAGGCAAAAGAAGTTGGAATACAGGGTCTGAGAGTGAAGGTTTGGGAGTTTCAGTCCCCATCCTGGGTGACTTAAGGCGGTGGTTGGGCCCTAAAGCACTTTATTGAATCTAATTATGGGTTAGTACTGCTTGGTGCAGGGTATGAATTACTAAGTAATTCATTTAATAGGACAGCAAAGGAACAAGGAAGGGACGGAAGTTGTGAAGACAGAGGACAGGCAGAGGTGCCTTGATGAACCACGACCTCTGCCCGCTCTGAAGGCTGCAGAACAAATCCTGGCAGGCGTCTGGGCCATTGTGGGGTGGGAGGGAGTATCAAGGCCTCCAGCCACAGCACTCCAGGAGGTGGGCCTCGAGGGAGCCTGGTGGGCCTGGTCTGGCCCTGATGAGCCATGATGTGCCCCTCCCCCAAGCCACAACAGAAAGACAA
Organism: Xerus rutilus; assembly: GCA_028644305.1. Lineage (NCBI taxonomy): Eukaryota > Metazoa > Chordata > Mammalia > Rodentia > Sciuridae > Xerus > Xerus rutilus. Next base: position 63,170,869 of record CM053410.1, read on the forward strand.
TAGTCCCAGAGAGCCTCTTGGGACAGGACAGAGGGTGCCAGGCTGCCCAGCAGAACAAGAGGTCCTTGTGCAGCCCTCAGCTTCAGATCGGCTTCTCCCTCCCTGGCCTTGGGGGGTGGTAGGAAGTTCAAAACCTGGGGTAGGAGGGACCCTGGAAGTACATGCTGCAGGGCTAGTGCCGGGGCAGGGTTACCTGGAGGTCTCCAAGGAACCAGGGTGGGCTGAGTGGTGTGTTCTGGGTTTCTGGGGGCTGGGCAAAGCAGGAGATTGGTGGCTTTAGGTGGACCTTGAGGAGTACCCTTCACTGGATAGAAAGGAACAGAGATGGTGAGGTTTCCAGACCTTTCCCATTTGATCCTCATAACAACCCCTGGGGTATGAATGCAAAGGATGATTACCCCCATTTTACAGATGAGAAAATAGAGATTTGAAGAGGTGAAGATTTTTCCTGGGGACACCCAGGGTATTAAAGTAAGCTCTGGGATCTTAGGGTGCTGTAGAGGGTATGGGAGGTGGGCTGAGAGAAGTTTGCCCAAGGCTCTGTGGACTCAGGAGCCCTTCTATCTGAAGAGCCGGGGCCAGGGTGCGGTTCATGGTGAAGGTCAGAGTCCTATTAGCCAGCTCTCCAGCAGAGTCTGCCTCCCATCATTCCACCTTGTCCATCCTCCTCCCCTACCCCTGCCAGGGCAAGCCCCTGGGAGCCTAGACCAAGCATGCAACATTCCAGGGAAGGGAGGTGCTGCTCCGGCAGGAAGCTGGGTCAGGGAGGCACAGAGGCCCATCTGGACAGCCCGAATCTACTCAGCCTTTCCTTGAAATTCCACACACCCTGGGCGTTTGGCAGGAGCCGGGAATGTGTTTCGTCGGAACAATTTGTCTTTCATGGTGAATTTGCATCAATTACCCCATTGTTCTTTCTGCCTTTTCCTGGACCACTCTGGTTGACTCCAGAGCTCCGGGTGCTGTGAGGGGTTGGGAGAGCATGGGGCACACAGAGAGAGGGGCGCCCTCTGGTGGCCCAACTGAGCTATCCAAGGAGTCTGGTGGCACCTCCCCAGCATGACACATCTGACTCCAATTTCCTTTCCCTTCCCCATTCATCTCCCAGGGGCCCTGGGTGGAGTGGGAGAGAGAGATTTCGGGAACCAAGTAGGCATAACACAGGCAGGTCAGGTACTTTGTGAAAGGAGGGATGCTGTTGTAAAATAAGCCACAGTCCATGGGTCCAGGGCCTGGTTCAGCCTCTGAACTGCACCTGTGTGGCCTTAGGTGATCCAGCAACCTTTCTGGCTTCAGTAGTTTACCTACAAAATAAGAAGGGTGGCCTGGATAACAGGGTACAATAATGCTAAAGTCCTAGATGTGGCAGCTTTGTACATGGGGTTTGAATCCTGGCTCTACTCTGACGAGCTGGGTGCCAGCTGTTTACCCTAATGACCCTCAGTTTCTGGCTCTGTAAAATGGTAACAGTCATAGAACTGATACTACTTATTTGTGAATTCTATATTTGCAAATTATTCTATTTGTTAAAATTTATTTGTAATCCCTCAAATCAATGCTGATGGAGTTTGGGGTCATTTGAAGACACGTAGGGTCAAAAAGCATTCAGTTGCCATAGCACATGTTAGCTGAAGTTGAATAAGATGATGCTCTGGATCCTTACTCCAGTTTGTTCTTATCCCATAAGCAAGAGTCCTTCTTTTGGTCTATTTAGTACCATTCTTTTTTTTTTCTTGCATATTTTTGCTTTTTGCTGGTGATTTTGCAAAACATCACCAAGCATAGCACTGAAGTGCTATTTGGTATTCCAAAGTGCAAGAGGCAAAGATGTGCCTTATGGGAAAAACTGTGTGTTAGATAATTACATGCAGTTACAGTTACAGTTCTATTGGCTGTGAGTTCAATGTTAATGAATCAACAACATATATATTAAATAAGGCATCTTTAAGTAGAAATACACATAATGTGAGTTTATAAATGTGAGTTTACAAATTGATTAGTTGATTAAAAAAATTGTGACCAGAGGTTCATAAGAATCTTACCTGGTGTTTCTCTTAGGAGCAATGTGTCAGTATTTGCTAATTCAGTGTTCAGGGTAACTTTATAGAATTTAACTACTTCAAATAACAAGAGTCAACTGGACTTATTTCATGGCCTTTCACTAAGGCTTAAAGATGTCCAGTGTGGTTTTGCAGCTAATGCAGTTACTACTGGTTACTACTGTCCCATGATGTATGTAGCCATCTGTCCATCACTTGAAGCCCCTGAGGCCCATGTGGGGCTTGGGTTCCTCCGCATGCCTGGAAGTGGGATCCCCAAATGTGTACACACAGAGACATCGACCCAGGCTCTGCTGTTCCTGCCTGGAACTCACACCACCAACAATTAATTCAGTTTTGTTCAGAGGCTGACAGCTCTGGGTGACTCACAAAGGCTCTTTTCACTGATGTGACCCCATTAGATCCTCTTAACCACAGCGTGGTGGTGGCATCATTGTTTCCATTTTACAGATGAGTCTGAAGTTCACAGAGACTAAGTAATCAGCCCAAGGTCACCCAGCCTGTTGGCAGCAGAGTCAGAAAGCTTGGAATTCCACTGTCTTTCCACCATGGGGCTCTTTTCTGCCCAAACACAAATTCTCTGGGGGAAGTAAGAGCCAGTTCTAGTTATTGATAGTTAGTGTGAGTGGTTGCATTGAAGTCTCCAAGGAAATTGGCTGGTGAATGATAATTATCTTAGCACCCACTCCCCAGCCTCTGCCTCTGCCTGAGGCCAGGGCTCAGGAAGCTCTCCTGAGTCACTCTAACTCCTTCCTCCTTTCTCTGCCTGCAGAGTTATAGAATGTGGGCAGTTTAGAGTCACCTGCTCTAGAGTCACCCCCGCCACCTTTCTAAAAATCAGGTCTGATTCTCCTATATCAGAGGATGCCTTTGCCTGTGGGATGGGTCCCTACAACTTAGCTGGTATTCACAGCCTCCCGATGACTTCAACCTTCCTCTCCTGCCTCCCTACCAGCTCCCTACACTCTGGTCACACAGGTGTCAAAGGATTCCCACCACACCCGTGCCTTCTTTCCTCCAAACTTTTGCTCAGACTCCTCTGCCTTTCCTTCCTGTCCATCAGTTCAGCTGCTCTAACAGGACACAGACTGGATAGCTTGACAACAAGCCTTTACTCTTACACTTTTGGAGGCTGGAAAGTCCAAGGTCAAGATGCAGGCAGATTCTGTCTGATGAGGGCTGTCTTCCTAGTTTGTAGATAGTTGTCTTCTTGTATCCTCATATAATCAAGAGAAAATTCATCTTTCTCCTGTCTCTTCTTATAAGGGTACCAATCCCATTCACAAGACCTCTGCCCTCCTGCCCTAATGCCTCCCCAAAGCCCCTTCTCCTACTACCATCCCATTGGGGTTAGATCTCAATATATGAATTTTGCCTTTCTCCACACCATTCTCATGTCCCTGAGCCAGAGGAGCACTTTGAAAAAGCAAAGCCTTTTGCTTTCCTGGGAAAGCCAAGGCCTCTGGAGTATGGGTGCCCCTAGCCTCCTGATTCCCTACAAAATGCCCAGTTTCTCTCTCTCCACAACCTTTCTTCCCTCCTGCCTCAGGAACTATATTCTTTTTCCTATTGAAGCTAATATGGCCACTGGTACTTTTGTTTTTCTCTTTCCAGTTCATTTTTTTATTGTGGCAAATACATATATTAAATGGACCATAGGAGCCACAATGAAGTGATCAGTTCAGTAACATTAAGTATAGTCACACTGTAACTGTCACCACCATCTGCCCACAGAACTCTTTATCTGGCAAAACCGAGACTCTCACCCATCAAGCAACAGTTTCCTATCCCCTACCCGAGCCCCGAAGCCTTCCTTCTGCTTTCTGTCTCATGAACTTGACTGACCTAGGAACCTCATAGAGGTGGAATCATATCATATTTTGTCTTTTTGTGACTGGTTTATTTCAGTTAGCATAATTTCCCCCAGATTTACCCATGCATCAGAATTTCCTTCCTTCTAAAGATGGAACACTATTCCACTGTAGGGATACACCACACTGTTCATGCATTTGTTGACAGACACCTGGGTTACTTCTACCTTTTGGCTATTGGGAATAATGTTGCTCCGAACATGGGTGTGCAAATATCTACTTTCATATCTTTGGGGTGTATACCCAGAAGTGGAATTCCTGGATCATATGGTAATTCGATTTTTAACTTTTAGAGGAATGCCAGACTGTCTTCCACAGTGGTAGTCCCTGTTGACATTCCTACCAAGAGTGTACCTGGTTCTAATTTCTCCACATCCTTGCTCACACTTATTATTTCTTGTGTATTTGTAGCCATTCGATTCACATTCCCCTAATGATGGAGCTAAAATTGAGCATCTTTTGTGGTGCTTTATTGACCATCTATCTATCTTCTCCAGAGAAATATCTATCCGTTCAAGCATTCTGAGCTGTGTCCAAGACTGACCTCCTACTTGCCTATCAAATTCGTCTCCTCTACCCCACACTGCTGCTGTTGTCTTCACGTTGATCCTCCTCCATAGCCACCTTTGATTTTTATGTTTTATTTATTTATTTATTTTTGCAGTGGTGAGGATGGAACCCAGGGCCTCCTGAATGCTGGACAATTGCTCTACCACTGAGTTACACGTCCAATCTTAGCCACTTTTTATTGATATTATTTTTGTTGTATTTTATTATATGTGTATACTATTTATATTTTTATTATATTTTATAGCAATGAGTATTATAATTTGAATATTTTTGTCCCTTCTAAAACTCACATTGAATTTTTTTTTTTTTTTTTTGGTATTAGGGATTGAATTCAAGGGTACTCAACCACTGAGCCACATCCCCAGCCCTATTTTGTGTTTTATGTAGAGACAGGGTCTCACTGAATTGCTTAGCACCTCGCCATTGCTGAGGCTGTCTTTGAACTCGCAATTCTCCTGTCTCAGCCTCCCAAAGTGCTGGGATTACAGGCGTGCGCCATTGCACTCAGGTCCACATTGAGATTTAATTGCCAAGGTAGTGGTATTAGGAGGTGGGGTCTTTAAGAGGCAGCTAGGTCCTGTTGGGGCTGTTGCTTAATGCCTTTAAGCAAGGACTTCCAGGAGTAGGTTCTCTCTCTCACACTCTCACTTTCCTCCATGTGATGGGGCAACTAGAAGGCCCCACAAGATGCCAGCATCCTGGCCTTGGGCTTCCCATCCTCCAGAACTTTGTGCCAATAGATTTCTTTTTTCTTTTTTTTTCTTTTAATATTTTTTTAGTTATAGATGGACACAGTGTCTTTATTTTATTGCTTTGTATGTGGTGCTGAGGATCGAACCCAGGGCCTCATGCATGCGAGGCAAGCGCTCTACCGCTGAGCCACAATCCCAGCCCCTGTGCAATAGATTTCTGTCTGTTATAAGTTACCCGGTCTCAGATGTTATTGTGGCAGCACAAAATGGACAAAGACACTGGAGATAAATGTTGTAACTGCCTTAAACTGATCTCTTGGCCTCTAATTCTTCCACCCTCGAATCCAGTTTTTATTCTGCAGTCTGCATAAACTTTCTGAAATTTACAGATGACACTGTCACCTGGCTTCTAGTCCTTTATGGGCCCCAATTAAATGCATGGATTCTGGGTTCCCTGGAACCCGGCATGAAGACCAGGCTTCATAACTTGTCATACCCCATATTCACTCCCAGCTTCGCCACCTTCTGCTTGTCATCAGATGAGTCCTTCACACCCTAGCAAGACCAAGCTGCCTGGAGTCCCCACACCTCATGTCTTCTCATGCCCTTATGCCATTGCTCTGTCTCTTTTTTGGGTCTGTGATGCCCTTTCTCCCTGATTGCCTGAAGAGCTCCTGTATTTCCTACAAAACCTAGCTTGGGGTGCGTCCTCTGTGAAGCTTCTATTGGGTCCCCTCTGAGAGAATTCATCCTTTTCTTCTTAATGGTGCAATAAAACACCTGGGTTATTGCATGCATCACAAATTCAGGAGGAATTTTTATGAAGCAAAGCAAGAGAAGCAGGCTTCCTTCTTTCTGGAATTTAGTCAGTAACACAAAGAACTCATATTTATCAGTGTAGAGAGGACTACAGGGAAGGCATAGGAAGCGTATTTAGCCCCAGGCTTGACCTCTTGAATTATTTTGAGGTGACAGCACCTAGAGATGGGGGTGTTGGTGAAAGTGAAGATCATGTCATCATCGGTGGGGAAATTCTTGACCTCCTCAACTCCATGAGCCCCTTTGGGAACCTTTTCATCCCTAAGCAGCAGAAACAGCTGCAGAGATTTTCTTCTGAGTGTGTCCCAGTCCAGGAATTTCTTGGCACCTGGGCCACCTCCGTCAGGACCGGTCCTCCCTCCCTGCTCCATCCATATCGCCCCATGGTGTCCACAGCCTGTCTTCTACACACTCCGTCTCACCCTCTGTGAGCTTCATTTTCCTCAGCATCACCCCTGGCCATGCCCAGACAGGGGCAGGGGCTGTAGGTGTCCCCTCCCTGCACATAAGATCTCTAAGTCCTTATAGACAGCGGAGCACAGAGTACTGCTTCAGTCCCCCACCCCATGTGTGTCCTTGAATGGGTTCCAAAGGATCTCTGAGACCCTGGAATTGGGGCATGTCAAAGCTTAGGGTGTTCAAAAATGGTGTCTGTGAATGTTTATGGATTTCAAAAGTTTTCCACAGAAGTTCTGTCTTTCTCCCAGGAATTTGAGAACCACATAACTACTTACATCCTCTAGGGAAGTCCTAGACTAGTCTCAAGGGAGACTTTACTTTAAGAAAGATAAACATTTTCAAAGTAGCTAGATTAGGGTCATAGTCCATGCATTGCGAACGCTTCTATAAGAGAAGCTGTTCTTGCTGCTCTCCAAGCTTTAGCCTGGAATTGACACAGATTCTCTTGTTGTAAAGAAGGTACGTGTGTAGGGAAAGTTCATGGAGTGATGGGAAAGAGGTCAGGATTGGAAACACTTCTGACTGGTCATCTTCGGGTGGAAGGGGAGGGATGGGGATTGGAATGGGGAGGGGGACAGGACATTTGCACAGAGTCCGCCACTAGCCACTCAGACGTCTTCACAGGCAATTGATCCACACATTCTGCATATCTATCTCTCTCTCTCTCTCTCTCTCACACACACACACACACACACACACACACACACACACACACACACACACACCTCCCTCTAGTGGCAAGAACAAGAATTTCACCTCTCTCTCCTGGGAATAAACAGAAATGCAGCTCCGGGGAGTGGGCTGGTTTGCACTGCAGAGAAGAGTCAAAAACATTGTAGCTCCATGATCCAACCATTTCTTTCAGGACCTTACTGATACTTCATTAAACCACAAAATCCTCACAGCTCACAAGCAATGGCCAATCTTAGCTACATAACTTGGATTTTAGAAAGTTCTTGATTGATTTCTGTTACTGGCTGCCATTGGACAGTGTGAAAATTATACTTCATTTTTTTCTTGATTATGGTTAACTTAATGTTATATATGATAATGTAAATTAGAATAACAACAACAGATTTCTAAAAATATAGAATAGTGGTTCTCAAACTTTTTGGACCCAGGACCCCTTTACACTGTTAAGACCCACAGACTTTTGTTTAAGTTAGTTAAGCCAAGCAACATTTTCCACACTAGAAATTCAAACTGAGAAGTTTAAAACATATTTACTAGTGCATTTGGTAATTTTAAATCTATCTTACATGTTTACTTAAAATATTTTATAAATATATTATAAATAAAGGATATAAACAAATAAATACAAACAATAAAATAATATTACTTATTATAAATAAGATGTTTTGTAATAAAATTACAAAACAAAAACATCTAATGAGAAAAGCAGCTTTACAGATTTACAAATCCTCTTGATATCTAGCTTAATAGAAGACAGTAGATAGAGCCAGGTTTGGTGGCACATGCCTGTAATCCCAGCACTTAGGGAGGCTGAGACAGGAGAATCGCGAGTTCAAAGCCAGCCTCAGCAACGGCGAGGCACTAAGCAACTCAGTGAGACCCTGTCTCTACATAAAACACAAAATAGGGCTGGGGATGTGGCCCAGTGATCGAGTACCCCTGAGTTCAATCCCCGTTACCAAAAACAACAATAACAACAACAAAAAAGAAGACAGTAGATCGTCACACCTGCTTCTGAAGCTAAGCTCCTGTACTGTTCTTACTGCAATACACAAAAAATATACAACCTTACACAAACATGTAATGGGAAAAGAGAGGAGTATTTTAATAATTTTTTCAGAAAACTGTGGATTTTCTTTGTGAATACTAAGTCAAGATTCAACAAGTGTGAGTTTCCTAAAGCTTAGCTACAAGTGCAATCTGAAACCATATGAATGAAGTTTTCATAATCTGTTATGTAAAATCCCATTGGTTTATCTTGCATTTGGAATGATTGTTTTACCCATGTGTGATTTTGTAACATTATGAATTAATCATTTGGAAGATATTGATGTTCTGAGTTAGGCAGATCTTCCAAATGTCGACACATTTTATATATTATACAATGATTTAAAACACCACACCCTTTAATATCACCCCAGATCTTATCAGAGAAGTCTTTACATATCTGGGAACCTGTCAAGCTCACAACGCAGATATGTTTTCCAAGATTCCCAGTTTTGCTTGAAAGCTTGAATTTTGTAATTGGCTACAGTACTCTCAACTGTTTTCCTTGAAGTGACAACCTTATGTTGTTCATTTTTGAGAAAATACCTACCAATGTTCAAGTCTGTTCTTTCAAGATGGAGTTCAGCTGGACACGCTGCATATTGCACAAGTGCTTGATGTACACTGTTTTAATTTAATATTATTAACAATTTTTCCTGCTTCATCAAGGACATGCTTCATCAAGGACAAACTTAAGAGAAACTGGCTTTGCCTTCCAGTGAGTGCGTGGTGGGGAGGACCACAGTGACTCCCAGTATTGTTTAGTGCCATGCCTTGATTCGTGTTAAGGCACCACCATTTTTACCTACCATTTTTTTGCCTTAGTACCATCTTGGCCAAAGCCTACATGTTAAAAAAAGCAAACAGTGCCCAGGAGTCAGCAGACCACACTTTGAGAAGCACTACCATAGACTATGCACAGGATGGTCTATGGTGGGGAAGGGATGAGTCTGTCTCATGACACCATTTCCATGTCCCCATTTTGGCCAGGAGAATTAATTTCATTCCTCTAAAATCTTCCCTTGCCTTCCACCCATATCTTCCTACCTCTGCTCCAGCAGTTACTACTCTGGACAGTTATGTCTATATTTTCCCTGTTGGAACCAAGCAACTTAGGGCAGGGCTTTATGTCACCAGTTCTTCTATAGCCAAGCCTCTGAAAGGAGAGAGATGTGTGGAGGTGGTGGTGGGGTGCGCATTTGAAGGAAGCAAATGAAGGGGTCTTGTCTTTTTGCACAGAGGGGAGTATAGCAATGTCCCCACTCTACACCCCAGTCATCTCCCTGGAGTGAAAAGGTGAGACCCGATGGAAGGCTTACCTTCCAAAGCAGGTCCTCTCCAGCCTCCGAGTTTCAGAGAGCTTATTCCATCCTGGCTGGGGGCTCGAAGGAACTTCATTAGACTCGCTGACTGAGGAGGCCCCTCCCTGACCAATTTCCTCACAAGGCACCTGCTACATAGTCATGGGGGCGGGAGTGTGAGGCTGGGTGGGATGAGAGAGTTGGGGTCTGCGGGGGTTTGGAGAGCAATGACCAAGAAGAGGAAGTGGGTGGGAGGCTGTGATAGCCAGGAGACACAAAGGCAGGGCCTTTTGCCTGCACTGCCACCTGCCTGGCCCCAGCCTGGCCTGGGGTGGAGGGGGTGGGCATGGTTCAGGAGCTAAGTTTAACAACAACAAAGGCCCAGCTGCCCAGCTGTTGTTTCTTTGCATGTCTGAGCACATTGTTGGAGGGGACAGCAGGTCATCACCTATGTCAAGGGCAGAGAGTGGCCGTGGCTGCTCCTCCCCTGGCGAGGGAACAGCTGATACAGAGCCTGGGCAAGATGGCTTCCCAGGCAGCCCCTTCCCAGTGCTCTTAGCTGTGAGCTCCCCAACCTTACTTCAGGAGCCGGAGGAAAGACACGGATTCCTCCTGAGCCACAAGAGGCAACTTCCTGCACTGCGTCTGGTCAGAAGCCACCTCTCAGTGCTGTCCCCTTGTTCATTCACTTATTCAACGAGCCTTTATTTGGTGCCTATTATGTGTCAGGCACTCAGCCATCACTGAGGATGCAAACATGAGTGTTGACATTCAAATTTCTCCAAGACTAGTAAACGGATGAATTTAGTACTGTGGGGTAAGTGTAGGGACAGAGGGACATACAGGGGTTGTAGGGCTCGGAGGAGGTGACCTAATGCAGTTAGGGGTGGGTAGGGCATGCTGAGACTTGGAAGAGGGCAGGCAGTTGGGTAGGATGGGAGCGAAGGGCCTCCTGAGACTGCCCTGAGGTTATTGAGAAGTTTGGTGGCTGTAGCCAGGGAAGCTGGAGGGTGACTTGACTCAGGGGTTGCATCTTGGATCTGATCATCCTTTTAGGACGAGGTTGAGGTGTGCCGGGGATGCAGACCCTCCTGTTGGAGCCCGTGAGAGCAGTGCAGAGGCTGGTGCAATGAGACTGGCAGGACCCAGTGTCCTGAGTGGACGGTGGCAGATCAGGAGACCCCAAAGGAGGGAGCAGAACAGAACCTAGGACTCACCTGGCTGTGGGGGGTGAAGAAGGGAGGACTCTGGGATTTCTGGTTTGGCTCAGGGCCAGTGGCTGTGTCTTCCTATCACCTTAAGAACAGAGGGGAGCAGATTGGGGGAGCAGGCAGAGGGCTCAGGCTGTGCCCAGTGGCGAGAGGCGCTTGCAGATGTCTGAGTGAGGGTGGTGAACGGGGGGCTGTGCACATGGGCCTGATGTTGGGAGCAGCCCAGTCAGGAGACGAAGGAAAGGATGCAAGGTGGGAACTCTGTCCCCAATGACTCACCCTCCCCTCCTAGTCCCGGGATTAAGTTCATTAATCCTGAAATTAATCCTCTGAAAAAGAGGAACATGATTTCCATCCCTCGCTATCTGCTATGTGGGAAGGTGTAGTGTGAAAGCTGGAAGAGGGGATCAAGGGACCCTGTCCGGGTGCCCAAGACTATCCCTGAGACATGGTCTGTGGCCAGGCAGTGTTGGAGGTTTATTACCATATCTCCAATACCTGAGTCCATGTCTGGGACCCAGGGTGCCTCCCTAAGGGACAATTCAGTGAATAAATGAATGATTGGGTGGTGGAGTGTCTGAGGCCTCCAGAATTCTCTGGGTCTGGAGTATGGGGTGGGGCAAGAGAGGGTCCAGGGCCAGGGTGGCTCATGGCTGGGTTGTTTATGCCCAACTCAAGGGTCTTGTGGTGGGGGTAGCTCAGACCAGTCATGGAATCACTATATCTACCCAGAAAAGTGGTTCTCAAAGTGTGGGCCCCAGACCCTGCAGCACTCGCACTGCCTGAGACCTTGTTAGAAATGCCCATTTCTGGGCTATTCCCAGTCCTGTTGAATCAGACACTTGGGGTTGGGGCCCAGAACCTGTATTTTAACAAGTGCTCCTGGAGATTCTGAGGTCCTGCAGGTTTGGAAACCACTGGGCCAGTAGGGACCTGTTCTGCACATGCGAGGTTAGAGAGCAGAGGCCCCAACACAAACCCCAGGAGACAACGTTCTCAGAGGGAAGGTAGAAGTCCCCACCAGAAAAGACGGGTAACACAATGCCTAGAGCTGTCTGTGGGGACAGGAGAGCCAAGCGAACACAGAAAGCTGAGGAAAGGCCTCTGAGAGCAGGCCTGGGAGGAAGGGCTACTGGAGGGGAGTAACATCTTGCTCTGGAAATCTGCACATTTGAAGGCACAGAAGCAGTAGTCCCAGGGAGTCTGAGTTTAGATGCAGTGAACAGTCATGTGACCAGATGGGATGCCAGGCAGACTGGGAGTTGAGCAGGAGAGACCTGGGGTTAGAGTTCCAATGCTGGGGTATGATGTGTGGAGGTGGTGGGTAGGGACAGATGGCACTGGTGTCCCAGTTCCCAGGATCTCTGGCTACTCATGCGCAGTGTGTTTCATGGGTGGAGTCCAGCCCTGATTCACTAGCTCACTTTCCACCTCTGTTCCCCACACCCACCCTCCCAGGCCCCACAGGGTCAGCCCCAAACTCTACCCACTTCTGGGATTTCTGGACAGGCTGCCTGCTTTGCAGGGACCTGCCATGAGCAGCTGGGTCCCAGGTTCAGGCATGAGGTCATCCTTGGGTCCCCCATCCATCTTTGCACATGGCTGAAGGGAGGAAGTCAGCAGAGGGCAGAGCAGGATTCTGGGTGGGCCACTCTGAGCTGGAGGAGTTGGGAGCTCAGGGGAGAAGTGAACAACAGGTTTGGGTAGAGGGTGTAGGAGGAAGTCCAAGGTGTGGGGAGGCACAGAGGGTGCAGAGAGAGAGGAATGCAGATGTTGAGCTGAAGGCCTCAGGGCCCAGCCTGTGCCTGAGTCAGCTGGGACTCATGCAGGCCTTTACCCTCCTTGCTCTGTGGATCTCCCCTTTGCTTCTACTCACCCCATCACCACCCCATCCAGGCCTTCCTGGAGGGCAAGGAAGGGCTTCCTCTTCTTGGTGTCTTGGTGCTGAAAACGGTAGCTAATAATCATTTTTTTTTTAGCTGCTATGTGGCCAAACATCTTACAGTTTGGTACATCTAGAATCATAAATTCAAAGCATCACTTACAGTTTTAATGTTGGAATGAATTTTATGGTGCTTTTGGGGTCCAAGTTTGGTCCATTCCAAATTCTCAGTGAAAACCATTGTGCTAGCAGATAAGAAAATTAAAACAATAAACATTAAAGTGTTTATTGAACACTTACTATGTGCTAGACCTAAGGCTGGTGAAAGAGCTCAGATTTTATCACCAGAGACCTGGGTGCAATTCTTGGCTCTGCCTCTTCCTTGCTGTGGGGCCTAGGGTGAGTTGCCTAACTACTGTGAACGCTTATTTCTTCATCAGTGAAATGGGGTTAATAATAGTGCCTATCTCAGAATGATTCTGAGGTTTCGATGACAATATACTAAGAACAAACATCTGTTAAGTATTTGCTTCATGCCAGACATTTGCAAAGCCCTGTGTACATGTCACCTCATAGAAGCTTCACGGCAACCCTTTGACATAGGTTCTATTATTATCCCCATTTTACAGATGAGGAAATGGAGGATCAGAAGAGTTCAATTGCTTAAGTTACACTTGAGAGGGTTCCCAGCAAGTGGCCGAGGACCAAGGTTGAGTAGTGACTCACTGGGTTACACTTCATGGTGAGGCTGATTTGTGGCAGAAAATTGAGGAGTGACAGCCTTTCCCTTTCTTTGTTCCTTCTGCTCTAGCCTCAACCCCCTGCCCTGCCCTCTCTCAGAACTCAGCTGCAGACACCTGGCCCTGGAACAACCCATAAGTTTGAAATGGTGGTGGGTAGAGGACGCAGGCAGGGGGCTTGTGCTTGCATATCACTGGGGCATGGCCCCTGAACAGCGGGGGAGGGCTGCTGGCAGGGAAGATGGCTGAGCCTTGTCACTTGCTAATTTGGGCTTCTCTGCTTCCTCAAAATGCCAAGGCAGCCTGGGCTGACAGGTGTCTGCTACTGAGGTGACAGGCCCTGACTTCTCAACCCATGGCCTTACAAGACTTAGCTCTTTTGGCCAGGCACTTCCTTCCCTTGCCCTGTGGCCTTTTAAAATCTAGGAGGGACAAGGATGACACTGGAAGCGAGTGGGACCAGAGGATGGAAACCCCTCCAGGCTACCTCCCTTCGCCAGCACCTGTCCTGAGTCCCTTCTTCTCTCGTGGATGAGCCTCTTCCTCCTGAGACCTGGCAGGCCCTGGCTCTCCTACCTTTTGAATTGTCCCATCGTTTTTCCTCTGAGCTGGGCAGGAGGATACAGAAGCTCTGAGGCACTAAACTCAGAGCCCAGCCTCCTGAGGCCCAGTTTCTGGTCAAGGCAACCTCAGACTCTCCCTGGACTTAAAAAAGAGGCTAAGAGAGTTAGCTCTGGTGACACACACCTCTCCAGGAGGGGAGAGGGAGCCCCTTGGAAACCAGGCTCCCCTTGGGTCACTATACAGCCTTAGCCAAGCTTATAAATGAGGAAGCCACAGTTCAGAGAGGACACCGTGAAACTGTGTCAATTTGCAGTGAACCTGAATTTAGGTTAGGTTCTAGAAGGCCTGCAGGAAAGTTATGGATAATGCTGGGGTGGAGGGTAGAGTGGGGAGGAACTAAGGCTAGGCTCATGACTCAGTATGGAGTAGGGCCTGGAGATGAACCTGAACTAGGCCTCAGAGCAAGACCTGGTTTAGCATTTTACATACTGTGTGCAAAGTGGATTAAAAGAAGACAAGTAGCCATCTCAGGAAACTGAATGACAGAATAGTGAAGGTGAAGGTTCTAGGAGGTTAGGGCGAGGGTGCTTGGTACAGCTGTGTACATTGCTTATCTCTGGAGACTACTGATCATGGAAGAAGAGGGGGCTGAAATGCAGCCCACACTTACTGGAAAAGCCCTCTGCCTGCTCAGCTGCTTGACCAGGAGGGGGCGCAGTTTCCCCATTTGCAGGAAGGCACTTTGGAATCTGTTAGAGCTGAAGTCAGGGACAGGGTTATATTAGGATTAAGAGAGAGGGAGAGAGAGAAAAAGAGAGAGAAAGAGAACTAGAATTAGAGTTAGGCTAACTCTAACTTTAGAGAAGTGTCTGCTCTAGGGGCAGTGTATCAGAAGCACGGGGGTGCAGGTTAGGACACCTGACCCATTCATCAGCTGTCCTCTCCTCATTCACCTAGGTTTCCTCTTAGGCACACTGATTGGGTTGAAGAGTCTTCCTCCTCTGACATCCTGTGATTCTCTCAGCAAGATCAGGATCAGAGCTGGCTTTCCTAGTGGGGCTGGATTCTGGAAATCCAGAATCAAGGAAATGTGAGGCTCTGCCTTTGGGTTGTCCTGGCTTGGGAAGACACCAAGTCTTGGAAGGCTTCCAAGCCCACCAGTTTCCTGTCAAACCTCAAGCACAGCCTGAATCATGAAGTCCAGCATCCAGCATTGTTCTGGAGAGAGTATTAGTTTCTTGTTGCTGCTATAACAAATCACTACAAACTCAATGATTCAAAAGCATGCAGGTTCATTATCTTATTGTTTTGGAGGGTCAATGTCCAGAATTGGATTATGGGGCTGAAAGATAAGGCCTGCTTCCCTTTTGAGGCCCAGGAAGGAGCCATTTTCTTGATTTTTCCAGCTCCTATACGTCTCACTCACCCTATGTTCCTTGGCTTATGGTTACTTCCTCCATCTTGAAGGCCAGCAGTGCAGTATCTATGTAGTTTCCTCTTTGACTTCTGCTTCCTTCACCATATCTCTTTCTACTAACCTGATCTTGGTGCCTCAGTCTTATAAAGATCCTTGTGATTAGATTGGACCCTACCCAGATAATCCAGATAATAGTCTTCCATCTCAAATTCCTTATTTTAATCTCAACAATTTACTTTAATTGAACCTGCAGCATTTCTTCACTATAAGATGACATTCCCATCTTCATAAGAACATGGGTATCTTTGGGAGGGCCGTTATTCAGCTGTCTACAGGGCATTCTACCTCGGGCCTTGACAGGACTATCAGAACTCTTTCTGGCTCCATGTCTACAGGGTCCTCCTGGCCTCTGCATCCGACATGCCCTTATAGCTCCAGGACAACTGTCCCTGCTGATTAGGCAGAATGGGCAGTGGAGACCTAGCCCCTGGACAGATGTACATTGAGAAGGGATGACCTTTTCTGTACCCAAGGAAGGCAGGAGAAAGGCCACAGAAGCACATTTGGCAGGGGCAGTGATTGGGGCAGCAGTGCCAGAATGTCCAGCTGCGGCCCCTCAGCTGGGTGGTGCAGCCTCCTGCTAAAGACCCCCTAGGCCTGTGGATGAGCTCTGGAGGCCCATGTACCCACTTCACATGCCGAGGAAGACTGGCACAGGTGTAAGGACAACCTCTGAGTCCTCTGAGGGGAAAGCCACCTCTGAGTTGACAGCAGGAGAGAGACCTTGGAGAAGTGAGTGCCTGAGGGCAAAGCTGTTCCTTGCCTGCACTGGAGCCGCAGGTCGGGGGACCTGAGTGTGGAAACTGGATGCTGGATACCACATGGTATGGAGGAGTGGTGGGGGGGGATGGTGTCAGGATGTTGAGACCTAGCATGACAGATCCAGGAACCTCATTTCCCAACAGAGTCTGAGGATGAATAATACCCCAAGACTCTCAGAGTCCTTGATCTTTTGACTCCTGCAGAGAGGAGGGCCTGCTGTCTGCATTGTGTCCACCACGTTTTGCTGTGAACATCTGGTCACCTGCTTTTTAGGTTTCTTTTCTTTCTTTTTTTGGTACCAGGGATTGAATTCAGGGGCACTCGACCACTGAGCCACATCCTCAGCCTTATTTTGTGTTTTATGTAGAAACAGGGTCTCACTGAGTTGCTTAGTGCCTCTCCCTTGCTGAGGCTGGCTTTGAACTTGTAATTCTCCTGTCTCAGCCTCCCAAAGTGCTGGGATTACAGGCGTGCGCCACCATGCCCGACTCTTTTCAGGTTTCTCTTGACTCTCTTTTGTGCTTCTGTCAATCTTTTTCAAAAAACAAGATAATTCATGTAGACAACTCATTTCTTATGTATTAAAGTTTTATAAGAAGGTTATTGCCTAAATGATAAACATAAAAAGCCAAGGCAATGAATTTAGTATATGCATCCTCCACCCTCCAGATCCTTCTCTGATCCCCAGTTGCTCCATGTGGTTGGTCCCTGGATTTATTTTTCATCACAGACCCTCCATGTGGATACTATGCCCCACGCCCATATTTTCCCAGACCCTGGGAAGTCTTTGGCCCTGGCAGTTCCTAGTACAGAGCTTCTCAGAGCTGAGCTGACCAGAACAGGGTTGGAGCCCCTTGTGTTAGGCAGCAGAATGTCGGTGTCCACAGGGCAGAGCCTTTACCTCTCTGCAGGCACTGAGGGCACATCTCCTTAGGTCACCCCTGTCCACCAGCTCTCTCTTTCTCACCACATGGGGACCTTGGCAAGAACTCCCTAACGTCCTGCTGCATGGTGAGGCTTCTCCCTGGTCTTTAAGTGAGGTCAGTGTCCTGCCTGCCCTGCCCCAGCCAGGGATTCTGGCCCATGACATGACCGACTATAATAGCCACAGGATTAACATT
Organism: Xerus rutilus; assembly: GCA_028644305.1. NCBI lineage: Eukaryota > Metazoa > Chordata > Mammalia > Rodentia > Sciuridae > Xerus > Xerus rutilus. Next base: position 63,188,138 of record CM053410.1, read on the forward strand.
GCAGGCATTGTCTTTCTCTGACTATAGGGTGGGTATTATGTGTTCATCAACAGTCCTAAAAATACCCAGTGAACAGGTGCAGCCCCTGTAGCCCCAACCTTGTGGAGTCGCTGAGCCTCTGGCTAGAGATCAAGACTGGAGGTGTGGAGGGGAGGGGAGCCAGGGTCACCAAGTCCCAGGCATGGGACACCGGGTGCCCTTTGGAACCTGGGAAACCCAGATTCCAGAAACTCACCTTGAAGGGGTTGCAGAATGGCTGCAGACGATCTCACTCCCCTGAGTGTAAAGTGGCCCTGTTGCCACGGCCCCTCAGCTCAGCCCCAGGAACACGCACTGGAGCTGCCTCATGCCCCAGGCAGCCTCCTACCTCCTGGCACCAAAGACACTATTTTCCAAAGTCAGGTCTTTGGCCCTTTGAGGTTTTGCAGCATGGCCTGGGGATTGATCTCCACATTTCCTTGTAGGAGTGGTGGGGTCGGCCTGGTGGCTCCTTTGCCCCAAGCCCTATGGGCTCCTGGGGGGCCTCCCAATGTCTCTTGCTCTCCTTCATTTCCCTTCCCAGTCCCCCTCTGTTCTGTCCCCACACCTGGCCTGGCTCTTCACTCTCTCTCTTTTCCCTTAGGGCAGTGTGGATTTTACTCGGTTGGTGGCCTTTGTGGGCACAGGATTTGGGCACATACATGTCCTCAAGCCTGTGTGCCTGTGGTGTGCATTGCAGGGTGCATCTGCCTGGTGAGAGGGGTGTGGGGAGAGGGGCGGGAGGGGCAGCAGGAGGGGCAGCGGGTCTGTTCTATTTTTACTGGCCAGTTGCCGCTGTCCACAGCTTTCATAGCTTGCCCTGGGCTCTGTCCCCCACAGTCTGCAGTCTACAGTGAGGCTCCGACCAGCCCACTCTTCCAGGCTTGATTCAGGTAAGTGTCTGTTGCCTGGGGCTGTGGACGAGGTCACAGCCAGGCAGAGAGGTGGGGGCTTTTGTCTAGGGAGGAAGCGAGGTCTTGGAGAGGGGAGAAGACATTTCTTGCCTGTGTAAGTGGGTTTGTTGGTCAAGCATTCTCCAAAGGCCCCCAGCCTTTTGTCCCTTAGAATGGTTTCTGTCTTGCAAGACCACTGTAGGAGGCGAAAGTTTTCCCTGGAGGCTGGGAGCCAGAGCTAGGCTTTTCCAGCAGGTTCTTCAGGAGCCCCAGGGCAGAACTGGGGAGACTGTGTCCTCTGTAAGGTCTGGCCCTGCAGGTCGCAGCAGGGAGAGGATGCCTAGAGGAAAGGGGCCCTCCAGCTCAGTGAGCACAGGCAGAGAGGCTGCACTTGGAAGAACCTGCTGAGCAGTAATGGTGAACATCGCCTGCAGCAGCAGGAGGTGGAGTGCTCTGGCTTGCAGTCTTTCCGGGACCTTGGAAGAAGAACCAGAACCGTACCCAGCCCCTACCCCAACTACGGATACCATCTTGCTTCTTTGTTCTTTTTTGTTGAGGAGCGCTCTTGGCTCCATTTGCCCACCCCATCTGTTTAGCACACCAGCAGGTGAGGGCGACTGATAACTCCTCTTTCACCACTTCTGTCTCTGAGGAGTAGAAGAGTTGTTGGGGGTCCTCTTGGGGTGGATGGTGATAGCACTGGGGGTGGGGCACAAGAACCTGTGACCACATAAGCTAGGGCAATATCTGGTTGGGCATGGGAGTGGGGCTGTTGGTGGTCACTGGGATGCTTCTGCCTCGAGTTTGAGAGTCATAGTCGCAAAGCTGTTCTGAGGGCAGGCTTTCTTGCTGGGAGCTCAGGTGGAGGTGTGGTATACGGCAGACAACCCTTAGCCACAGGCTTGAGAGTCTGGCCTAGTTAACAGCCAATGAAGGAGCAAGGGGATGTTCTTGGAGTGGGGTCCGAGAATGGGGCTGGGAATCAGGGAACAGGAGCCTAACTAGATATTTGTGTCCACAACTATTTGGGGTGCAGAGAGATGAGTTCTGTTCTCTACTCACTTTCTTAATGTCTGTCTCTCTGTCTTTCTCAATCTTGGGTGTACACACACACACACACGTGCACACACACACACACACACAATAACTTACACACATTTATACATACAGCCTTCTTATCATAGTGTAGTTGACAGGCCCTTCTACCCCATGGGCCTCAGGGACAGGCACAGCAAGCCCAAAGTCATGCATCAGAGGGTCTTTGGTTCCTCTCTCCTATTGTGGCGCTTGTGATTATCTCCTGGCTTTTCACTTGTGGAGATGGAATCCCAGTTTTCCAAGCCTCGCATTTGCTATCTACATCCTGACTTCTTATCAGGTCCCTGCTTGTCTTCCACAGGGCCTGTCAAGCAGTCCCGTCTGGTGGGTGTTAGAACACAGGCTAAGGCCTCATGCTTGACGTGGGACCCTTGGCCTGGCATTTGTCAGTGGGGCAGGCTGGGGGCAGGCCCTGGAGCTTGGCAGGAGGCCTAGGCTGGCCTCAGCAGGTAGGCCCCACATTGGTGACAGTGGGCTCTCTGAGGAGAGGGAGGGTGACTGTGGCCAAATGCCACCAAGGGCGAGACACATACCAGGCAGACAGACATACCAGCTACTTAGCGCAGACCCCATGCCCTCTGGAGCCTGGCATTCCAAGAGCACACACCAACGAGAGGGTGGGTCTTTGTCAGCTGAAGTTTCCTTTTGGACTTCCTCAGGTTTTGAGAGGAGTGGGGCCCTCATAGTAAGCAGCTGCCTATAAAATCTAATTTCAGCCAGGCATGTCGGGAATTTAGGGATCATCTCCTCACCTTTCGCTCTGTGCCCCAGGGAGACAGCTGAGACTCTGAGGCTGCACTCCTCACCCCTCCACCCCAGCCTCAGTGCCCCTGAGGTAGAGGCAGAGGCAGGCCCAGAAGGCTTTCTTGGCAGGGTGGAAAACTCGGAAGAGCTGACCCGGAGCTGGTCATTGAGGTCAGGGAGATGCTTCATGGGCACAAAGGGAAGGGAGAGAATCAGGGCAGAGGAAGGGTGGCTCTGGAATGAAATTATTGATATTTTACAAGTGTCCTTTAGATTCCGCTCTCTCCTGCTTTAGACCAGACTCTTGAACCAGTCCAAACTCTGGACTCTGAGCTCCATGCCTGCTTGCCTCCATACTGAACCATCCTACCCTTTACTTCACAGTCCAGGTCAGGCTTCCTGTTCTATGTAGCACAGCTGACCCCACCTCAGTGGTCCTTCTCCTTTCTCTGAGATTCAGCGTAATCCCTTCCTCTACCTCCTCTGGGCTGTGTCCAAGCCCAGGCAAGATGGCTAATCAGGTTTGCCTCTGATTAGAGTTTGACTCTGAATATCTCACTGTGCAGCCTCAAGGAGTCCCCCCGCATCCTGGGCTCCAGGAACCACCTGGTCAGGGGGCTTCTGACCAGGCTCCAGGGCCCCAGTTTTGTCTTACGGATTGAACTTCTTTTGCTTCCAAGGAAGATCTGGTTTGAATGAAGAGCTATATATTAAGTGGTAAACCACTTACCTAACCCCTAATTTTGCAGAGAAAAACTGGCCCAGAAAGGTAAGGACAGACTAGAGTCAAGCACAGGGTTTTCCCTGCCTCTTGGCATAACCTCCTTGGTTCAGGGCCCCCTACTCCCCTATTTAGGGCTGCCAGGCACCTTGCTGTCTGTTGAACACTGCCCCCTGGAGTTGTGACACCTGCAGCTACCAGCATGCTGCTTTCCACTCAGCTTCATTCACTGCCGCTCCTCCTCTCTGAGTCCTTGTCCTCGGGGCAAAATCTGAACAGAGCTTGTCTCTGAAGCCATGAGTGAGCCCCACCCTCACTTTCCAGCCTGTTTTCTCTGGATTCTGTTCCCCATAGGGTTGGCAGTTTGTTTTTTTCTAGAAGGGCTGTAGGTAAATATTTTAGGCTTTGTAAGGGTTTTGTCCATGTATTCTTTGTTTTACCACTTTTAAAGCAAAAAAACCTGTGCGGGGTAGGCTTATTTGGCCTGGGAACTGTAGTTTGCGGATCCCTGCCCAGCTGGAATCCCTCTGCCTTCTTCTTCCAACTGTCCAAGTCTCCCAGACTGGGCTGCTGACCCCCAAGACACAGCTGGCTAGGAGGGTGGGGACAGGAGTTACAAGTTCCCCCTTGATGATTCCTCTGTGCCCTCTAGGTGCTGCCCTGCCGCCACCATGCCGGAAGTGTAAGTCATCTCTTCTATCCAGGGCTCCAGGGAGACAAGTCTCTTGCCACAGACTACAGCCCCATAGTTGAGGACTCTCTGTTCAATCCCCAGGCTCCTCCCAAGAGACTAGATCCTAAAACAGGGACAGGCCTGAGTGCCTGGGTCAGCACCCCGTGGGTCCCAGGTGGCCAAATGTCCTCCCAGCCCTGGAGCAGGACTTGTGCTTCCAAGTTCCCCTGGAGAGACCTTTGGCCTGTGCTCCAGAATTGCCTGTCTGCACTGACCTAATGATGTGCATGCGCCAGGCCATGATCTAACATTGGCCCAGCAGATGAACAAAGCTTTGGAATTTATCCATGAGCCCAGGATGGAAGTTTGCATATCATGATGGCCCTCTGTTAAGGCTTCTCTGGCCTCTCATGAATCCTCCCCAAATTCCAATGAACAATACCCCCAGTAAAAACATCCAGGACCCCAAAGGCTGGTGGGTTTTTATTCTATTCTGCAGGAACTGTCAGCTTTGTCCTCCTAGTTGATGCCTGATTTCTTTCTGGCATATGGTTTTCACCTGCCCTCTCCTCCCCCACCTGCATGCTCTGCTACTGCATATATAACATTCTTTGATCATGTTCTCTGTGTTCTGCTCTTCCCCCATCTTTTCTGTGATGGATGCCTGAAGCGAGGTAAGTGTCTCTCTGCTGGGTAACTCTTCACACTGGTGAAGTGGGGGGAGGGCGGCATCTGAAGTGAGGAAAGACTTTGGGTCAAGGCTGAGGTGGGGTTGAAAGGTGCCCAGTGGCTGAGGAAGTTCACAGAAGAATAAAAACCTTGGTTGAAGATTCTGGATGTGGGGCTTCGTGGGATCCAGGGAGTTCCTGCCCCGGTATATAATGTCACTGGTGGATTGGGTGTGACTTTGTAACTTCTCTGAGTGCAAGTTTTCTCTTACCCACTCTGAAAGCTTGTCTATCCCTAGGGAGGGGGTCCATCCTGTTCCTTGTAGAGCTTATTCTCTGCAAAGCCATGTTTGAAAGGTAAGGGCCATTTCACCAGTTCCCAGTGGCTGAACGCTGAGGAAGGAACAAAGATGTGTCCTTGATTCCTTCTCAAGTCTTTGGTTACCCTGACTCTGAACATCCTCTGCAACCCAGATTTATGTAGGCTGCTGAGGACACAGCCTATGTACAGCCCTGGGATGGGACTCCAGGGAGAGGGCTGTGGATTCAGTGACAGCAAGGGTGGGAATCAGCAGCACTGACGGAGGGGACACTTGACACAGAGGTTCTCAGTGAAAATTAAATCTCTATGACTATTTTTCAATTTTCATTTGAATTACTAAGTTTTGCTCAGGTTCCTATTAAAGTTAGTCCCAGTGATTGATGGTCACGTAATGTGCCCATAAGCTCTCCAAGGGGTGGGGAAACAAGATGGCGGTAGAGCATTTGCCATGGGAACATCACAGTGAGTCAAACACAGGCAGTAATGGTTAAAGTGATAGATAGGCCATGCTTCTCAAAGTCACTTGTCTGAAGTGTAGCAAAAATTAGGCTTTTGGAGAGAAAAAGAGAAACCACTCTGAATAGTCAGAGCAGAAGTTGCACATTTGTTTTGCCCCAGAACTGCCCACTCAGAGCCTGACCATTTTTCTTCCTGCACTACTGTAAGGAGACAGAGCTTTGCCTTCCCAGTGCACAGCATTAGAAGAATGTGGCCCACTGTGGCCTTGCCTGAAGGGACTGCTTGAAGCCTGCACAGTCCCATTAGTCAGGGGCAGGGCAGGCCTGTCACCTTCACCACCCCTGAGGACCACTGCCATAGGACTGGGGTTTATTAAAATCTACTAGAATATATTTAGTTGGCAAGAATATGTCTAGTATTTTTTGATAAGAAGAGGAAACAATGTTTTTATATCTTAGAAATATTTATATGGTGGTGTTAATAGTTTTTAAAAATTTATCCAGGTGTGGTGGTGCACACCTATAATCCCAGCAGCTTGGGAAGCTGAGGCAGGAGGATGGCAAGTTAGAGGCCAAGTTAGAGCTTAGAAAGGCCCTCAGCAAATTAGTGAGACCCTGTCTCAAAATAAAAAAGGGGGCTGGGGTTATGGCTCAGTGGTAGCGTGCTTGCCTAGCACGCGTGAGTCACTGGGTTCGATCCTCAGACCCACATAAAAATAAAATAAAGATATTCTGTCCACCTACAACTAAAAAATAAATATTTAAAAAAATAAAAAATAAAAAAATAAAAAAATAAATAAATAAATAAAAAAGGGCTGGGGATGTAGTTCAGTGACAAAATGCCCCTAGGCAATTCTCAATATTAAATAAATAAATAAAAATAAATAAAGTTAAAATTAAACATTTTAATGTCTACACATATATGCTTCATTTATGCATAATGGATCATCAAGATACTGCTGCATTATTACCCAGATTGCTAAAATGTGCATCTCCTTTAAATTTTTCAAAGGATTTGCACATCTATGCTCTCACTTTGTTGGGTAATAACTGTGAACTAGGGAAGGTGGATCTCAGCCTCCTCATTTACAGATGAGGATGTAAACACAGTCTCTTATAAGATTCCAAGACTGTGTTGAGGTGCCCAACATAGTCTCTTATAAGATTCCATCAATGGCAGAACCAGGATGGGAAGTGAGGCCTTCATCCCTAGATCAAGGTAGCTGATGGCAACATTCTCTGAATTTGAGGAGTTAAATCACAAAGATGAGCTTTTAAGGGACCTAAGGTGAGCAGAGGATTCTGGGTAATGATTGTGAACATCAACTGGCACTTGTCCTGGCCTGGACAGAAGTCCAGTTTTACAGCTTCCACCTTACCATCTTTCTCTCCCTTCTCATCCTCAGAGAAAATCCAAGATCACTGCTTCCCGCAAGCTCATGCTGAAGGTGAGGCTGAGTGTGGCCTGGGGGATGTCCAGAGGGAGGCAGAGAACAGTAGTGCAGACCCTAAGGTATAGGGAGGGTCAAGAGAGGGGAAAAGGAAGGATACCAGAGCATGATGATAAGAGGCAGAGGAAACCTGGCTATTGCTACAGCCAGTGCCAGGCTCAGGAAGTCAGCAGATGGGAACCTTGAACTATGGATCCTGGTATCCACCTGGGTCCTGAGAGGAGGCCAGAGCCAGCCTCAGTGTGGGAGGCAGAGGGACTCGCTTTATATTGATATGTGTTTCTCTCTTTGGAGCTCTGTGGGCCGAAATAGACAAAAGTGGGTAAGAAGACTGAGGGCAACGCAAGCTCTGGGGACATGGGTGCCAAGCGGGGTTGCTCAGCGTTTCCTAGATGTGGCCTGCTGCTAGCCACTGCACACACATCCACACTGAAATGTGTTCTCAGAGCCGGCCCAGCCCAGGGCCACCTTCCCTCACTCCCTGCTGCTAGGTGGGAAACATGAGGGCCTGGCCCCAGGCTCAGAGGGTTTGTCCTGTCCAGAGCCTGATGTTGGCCAAGGCCAAGGAATGCTGGGAGCAGGAGCATGAGGAGCGTGAGGCTGAGAAGGTGCGCTACCTGGCTGAGCGCATCCCCACACTGCAGACCCGAGGCCTGTCCCTCAGCGCCCTGCAGGTGAGTCAAGCAGGCTGATGCTGGGGTGGGTGTTCCACACAGGTGGGACTCGGTGGGAAGAGCCTGAACTAACAAAGTCTCACAGCTGTGTACCTTGCAAGGCACTCTGTCCTTATGTGGCCTTATTTAATCTAACCAACTGCCCAGGGAGTGGTGATGTTTTTCATTAAAAATTTCATTTCATTTCATTTCATTTATTTTTTTGTACCAGGGATTGAATCCAGGGGTGCTTAACCATTGAGGCACATCCCTAGCAATTTTTATATTTTATTTGGAGATAAAGTCTCACTAAGTTGCTTAGGGCCTTGCTAAATTGTTGAGGCTGGCTTTGAAACCACAATCCTCCTGCCTCAACCTCCTGAGCTGCTAGGATTACAGGTGTGCATCATTACATCTGGCCAGATCCCATCTTACAGGAGGGGGAAGTGAGCCCCAAAGGGGAGAAGGGGATTGCTGGAACCAGGACTGAGCCCTGGCTTCACTTCAGCCAGAAGGATGGCCTGGAGCAGGGAGGTGGGCGGGACTTGAGAAGATCCATTCCTCCAAAGACTTGTCCTTCCTTCCTCTAGCAATGGATCTCTAAATTTTTCTTTTTAAAGGTTCAACTCTTTCTTTCTTTCTTTCTTTCTTTCTTTCTTTCTTTCTTTCTTTCTTTCTTTCTTTCTTTCTTTCTTTCTTTCTGTACTGGGAATTGAATCCAGATCCTTGCACATGCTAGGCAAGTGCTCTACCACTGAGCTCTATCCCCAGCCCTTTGTATTTTATTTTGAGACAATAAGTTGCTGAGGCTGGATGCAAACTTGTGATCCTCCTGCCTCAGCCTCCCAAGTAGCTGAATGCCATGTACCAGTATGCCCAACTTTTAACGTTTTCAAAACATTGGTAATGGTTTAAGTGCCAGTGATGGCAGAGAAAAGATACCAGAAGGAAATACATCAGCAGGTTATGAATGCTTATCTTCAGATCATGACAATCACTAATTATTTTCATTTTATTATTTTTGTCTCATATCTAGTTTTCAAAAATTTGACAATTAACATATGACTTCTATCACAAGGAAACTATTTTTAAAGAAAACGAGTACATACAGAAAGGAGATCAAAGGGTTTACATCTTCAGAGTGAGCCTCAGAGCGAAGGAGTTAGCTTCCCTCCAGATCCCAGGACTTGTGAAAGGGCTGGGGAGAGGCCAAGTGTGCTGGGCAGAGAAGCAGAAAAGGGAGGCTGGAGACTACCCCTCCTCACGCGTGTCCCATCATTCGGTTTCCCTTAGGATCTGTGCCGGGAGCTGCATGCCAAGGTAGAGGTGGTGGATGAGGAGAGATACGACATTGAGGCCAAGTGCCTCCACAACACCAGGGAGGTGAGCCCAAGGGAGGGGGAAGGTGTGGCTGGGGTGGGGAGAGTGAGAGATGTCTGGGTGAGGAGGGGTGGGCAGCCATGTGGTCCCCTTCCTCTTGCGGGGCCTGGAGGTGGCCACTCGGCAGCAAGCTTTGGATCCCCCATTCTGGCCTTGTAGAGCCGGAGATGGGCAGGGAGGATAATCACACAAAAAACACACACTTCCTCCCACCTGCCACATGGGCTCTTCTGAAGCCACCTCTTTATTCACCCACACAAGTAGCCAGCTGCCTCATAATGACATCTTACCTCTGTGAAGGGCTTTCATGTACTTTAGGTCCTTTGATCCTCCCTATGTGCCTGTGGGTGAAGTGGGGGCTATTATTTACACCTTACAGATGAAGACACTGAGGTTCAGAGAGGCTAAGAACTGAGCCCTGGTCACACAGTAGTGGACCTGGAGCCTGTGCTGGGTTCTGACTCCCACTCTGGGGCTCAGTGCTCCTTCCTTGTAGGGTGCGGGACCATCCAGACCCTACTCCAGTTGAGTGGAAAGAGTGGGGGAGGCAAGGCTCCCGTGGCTGGAGTGGGCTGCTTCTGAGCATTTGCCCCAGCAGTGAGGGAGGGCGTGTAGGAGCTCAGACTGCATCCTTCCTTCCCACTTCTGCCCTCCACGATGATCTGTGGGGATACTAAGTTCCCAAGAATTCTCTCCAGAGACCACACCCTGGGAATTCCTCCCGGGATCTAGGTTTGGCAGGAGTGGGGGGTGGGGTTCTACCTGCTGGACCAAGGGGCCGGGTTGCTGTGAAGGGACCTGTTAGCAGGCATGGGGCTTCGGGAACAGGAGGAAGCTGCTCCATACTTCAGAGAGGGCTTCCAAACCAGGAGTGCTGGCTTGGTGGACTGTCCAAGGCTACAGTGATAGGGTGGCCGGGGACTCTCTGTGCAACTGTTCATTCATTTATTGACATGTGTCTTGGTGATTTGCAAAAGGATGAGTGGTCTAAGTGTCCCAGAGGGTCTGGCCTTGAGGCTGGGGAGTTTGGGCTGTGGCTCTGGCTGGAACCCTAGCAGTCTGAGGTTCTTTGGAAGGGAATCCCTAGCCAGCTATCCCTTCAGTGAGCCTGGCCCCTCCTCACCTGCAGATTAAGGACCTAAAGTTGAAGGTGCTGGACCTCCGTGGAAAGTTCAAGCGCCCACCTCTGCGTCGGGTCCGTGTCTCTGCTGATGCTATGCTCCGGGCTCTGCTGGGCTCCAAGCACAAGGTGTCCATGGACCTGCGGGCCAATCTCAAATCTGTGAAGAAGGAAGACACAGAGAAGGTGAGGGCCCCTCTCCTCAGAACTGTCCACCTCATGCCCTACTAGCCTTCATCTTTTGGACCAGGAGCTCCTGTTGGAAGCCAGTCAGAACATTCTAGAACACACTAGGAGAGCAGTGTCAGAAGAAAGAGGACCTGTTCACCCCTCAGGCTGCTTCCAGTCTGAGGAGGAGACTGGAACACAAAGAAAAGCAGATTGAGGAATGACCCCAAAGTCCTGCCCTGAGATTAAAGAGAATGTGGAGACAGTGTGGTGGGGAGGCCACTGTACCTGTCACCACAGGGAAGGGAGATGGCATCATAGCTATAGGGACACATGAGCACAGGAATTAGAGAACTGGGTTCAGCCACTCACTCAGCAACAAATCACTCATAACTGGCTGATCTCACAGTATATGCACCCAGGACCAATGAGCCCCATAAGGAACAAAGTTGACAGGAACACAGTCTCTGGACCTGGAAGCTTCATAAAGAAGACATGGGCCAGGGAGTATGCTGAGGGAATGGAGAATGAGTTGAATTAGTCAGGGCAGGCTTCTTAGGGGAGGTGGCCTTAGCTGGGGGCAGAAGGGTGGTGTAGGGCTCATAGGTAAAGTTGGCCTGTGGTGCATTGAGGTGGAAACCAACCTTGTCACCCTGCCACACCATCACCCAGAATGCCACATTCACACACCTTCTTCTTATGGTGCCTCAGCCTGACCCACGTCCCCATGTCTGGCTGAATCTTTGCACCTTGTATGCTGGGCAGAGCTGTTGGGACTCCTGTCATTCTGAGGAGGCTGATTTTCTGCCATCCAATTTCTCTTGAGCTCGGGTGACTCTGGCTGCCCCTCTAGTGTGATGTGTGTGTGGTCTGCCCACAGGAACGGCCTGTGGAGGTGGGCGACTGGAGGAAGAACGTTGAGGCCATGTCTGGCATGGAAGGCAGGAAGAAGATGTTTGATGCTGCCAAGTCTCCAACCTCCCAGTAGAGGTAGCTAGAGAGGGGCTCCCTGCTTCTCTGGACCCTCAGTGTCTGAAGGGTAGCTGGAGACTCTGGGTTTGGGGCTGGGAGGTGGAGTGGAATGTGTGCCGGGAGAAGAGCACTGTGAGGCTCAGCTCTTGCAGCTCAGGCTGCTTCTGTTTTGGGCCCTTTTTGTTCCCCCTTCTATACAATTGGGGGTTGTGTAGATCAGGGGCCATGGGATGTGCAGCATCCATGTCACAACTGATTGAGCCCCACCCCAGAGCCACCGAACTGGAGATTGTGGGGCAGGGCCTGCCCACTACATGATTCTGAGGCTCGCAAGAGTTTGAGAACACTGGATTAGATGATCCTCGAGGCCCTCCTCCTAGCTCTGACTTTTTGAGAATCTAAACTCTCTTAAATGCCTCCTGGTGACACCCTTTCCCTGTGTGCCCTGTAAAGTACCCAGTACTTACTCCCTGCTCCCAGGGGGATGCCATTTGGAGAAGGTAAGACTTCCCATTCTACAAGGAGATTGCTGGAGATACTGGGAGAAGCAGTCACTTTAGGCCACATGAAATCCCATGTGGAGCCGGGCGCGGTGGCTCAAGCCTGTAATCCCAGCACTTAGGGAGGCTGAGACAGGAGAATCGCGAGTTCAAAGCCAGCCTCAGCAACGGCGAAGTGCTAAGCAACTCAGTGAGACCCTGTCTCTACATAAAACACAAAATAGGGCTGGGGATGTTGCTCAGTGGTCGAGGGCCCCTGAGTTCAATCCCTGGTACCAAAAAAAAGAAAAGAAAAGAAACCCCATGCGGGATTGCTGAGCACATGCACAGCAGGGCAGGGGCCTGCAGACAGCACAGAGGAGGCCTTCTGGAAAGAAGAGTCCTCTGATAAATGACAAGTGAGGGTGTGAATGAAGAGAAAGGGCATGTTGGAAGGGCTGGGGGTGCAATGAAAGCACAGAGGTTGGAATTAGCCAGTCAGAAAAGGATGGCAAGACCAGGCAAAACCCAAGGAGCCTGGGAGAGGCCTAGGAAGAGAGAATTTGGGTCGTAGGCTGAGAAGCCGAGGCTTCACAGGAGACACTATGGATGGTGATTCAGTCCAGGATGCACCGGAGAGAAGAAGCCTGGGGTTGTGTGTGCTGTGGGTAAATCAGGGATTCTTAAAGAGCACATGTCACTGCAACTAATGGCTTCCGTCTCTGTCCCCACAGGTGGGCTTGCTATGCTGCACTCTCTGCTCCTGCTTCAGGCTCCTTCCTTCAAGCACACTCACCTGTCTCTCTGCCCCACATCCGTCTGGAGCATGCCTCCTGACCCCTCCTGCATGCTCTTCCCTCCAGCTGCATGTGGTCCCCGGCACCAGGAAGCCACACACACAGTGGGAGAGGAGAGAGAAAGCCAGCTGAAGGACAAGCTGAGGAGGCAGGGAAAGCAGCTTCCCCGCATCCTCGTGCAGCTTCCCTCCACTGCTGCTGTGACGTGTGGTGTCCACGGGCATCACAGACTCTCCATTAAACATCCGGTTTCCTGGTCATTTCTATAGCTCTGGTCATTATCAGGTGCTCAGAAGAAAGGGAAGATATGGAGTTTGTGAATAGAGGGCTAGACTGGGCTTCAGGAACCATCCACAGTCAGGAGCTCAGAATCAAAATTGGTGCCTGCCTGTTAAGGTCATCCTGGATCCCCTTCTGCCTAGCCCTGGTGACATCACACTCTCTAAGAGACCCAGGATGCTCCACTCACCAAAACCCTGACCTCTGAGAACAGACTTGGCCCTACCTGAGACTCCAGTCATCAAAAGGGGGCATCTCCATTTAGTTTCCTGTCCTGCCTGATTTCACATCCCCCTGCATTGGCAAACCTGTGTCGCTATGGTGCCAGATTTACCCTCTAGCCCCGCTAGCAGGACGCCTTGCAGTTCCAAGATCAGCCACTAGGTGGCTCCTTCCTTGGTCTCTCTCCCTGGGATGCTCCTTGTCTCTGACAGTGCTCTCTCCACCCTCACAATTACGTCCCCTCACACTCCTGCACCAGTCGTACCCCTCAGAACTGATTCTTTCACAAAAGTGGAGGCAGCTGGTTGTCTGTCCTCTGAGTCAGGTTTTTTCTTCTAATATCTGGATGCAAAGCCTTTGAGGGGTGTGGAGACTGGAGCAGCCCCCTCATTCTCAAACACTGAGGAAAGTGGCTCCTAAGGAGCAGAGACCAAAGTTCTGGGTCAGAGTGCAGCTTGACTTTTCAGGGCTGTGTCATAATGATGCCTGGCTAAGCCTACACAGAATGGCTGGCCCCAGACCTAGGGCCCTTTGGCGTTTTGACTGTCCTGGCACTGACTCTAGAAGAAGCTGAGTTGTCTGTATGGCCCTCCTTTTACCCACCTCTGCTGATGCCCTGTTTTACCCTCTGATCCCAGCGTATCATCTGCCACAAATGCCAGAGGCTGGTGCAAAGTGCAGTGCCGGCCACCCTTGGGCACCTGGGCGTGCTCAGTCTGCCCTCCCTCTGCTGGATGGCCGCAGTGGGGACCAGCAACTTGGGATGTAACAGGGGAGACAGCACTGTGTGGGGGAAGCTCTTGCTACAAACAGGTCAGCGGGCAGAGAGGCAGAGGTGTGCGGAGAACACACCTTCCACCATACACACAAGCCCTCCGGCACAGACACACCCAGGTGCGCACACGCAGCTGAAGAACCTGATGGGGCTGGTCCGCAGCATAGAGCATGGGATTAGGTTTCGTGTCTGGGCAGCCACAGAAACCCACCCTTCCCTGCCTCACGGGGCTGCTCTCAGCTGGCCTCACTCCAAAGCATGTCTCTGTGCTTTGCCTCTTCTCAGCCCTTCTGTAGAGCCTGACCCCCAAATCTAGAACAGAATCTCAGTCTGCCAGTCAACTATTAACATGGGGCCCTGGAGGATTGGGGTCTCCACCCTGACCTGTAGAGAAGGAAGCCTGACTCAAAGCAAACACTGGGGGCCAGGTGTGGTGGCACATTTCTGCAATCCCAGAGATTTGGGGGGCTGAGGCAGGAGGATCATAAGTTAGAGACTAGCCTGAACAACTTAATGAGATCCTGTCCTAAAATAAAAAATAAAAAAGACTGGGGATGTAGCTCAGTGTTGGGGGGTCCCTGGGTTCAATCCAGTACCAAAAAAGAAAGAAAGAAAGAAAAAGAAAAAGAAATAGGAAATACTGGGGAGCAGAGGGCCCTTGTGAGGAGGGCATGAGGCCCCCAATAACAAGCTTATGGCCTTCTGGAAAAGGACAGAGGGCCCGCCCAGTGGACTATTGGAAGTCATTCAGTCCTTCCTTCTGCTTCTAGATGAGACCAGACCTAATCCATCTCCTTGAGGGTAGATAAGAGCAAAGGCGGGCGTCAGGGCTTGCTTCCTGCAAGGGAAGTTTGAGAGCCTGAGCAGATCTGGGAAGGGAGGGAGTCTGCCATGGGCTCCCTGGAGAGGCCTCTGTGCAGGGCTCCATAGCTGTAACTATGAAAAGGACTTAGTGGGCCGGGTGCGGTGGTGCAAGCCTGTAATCCCAGCACTAAGGGAGGCTGAGACAGGAGAATCGTGAGTTCAAAGCCAGCCTCAGCAATGGCGAGGCGCTAAGAAACTCAGTGAGACCCTGTCTCTACATAAAACACAAAATAGGGCTGGGGATGTGGCTCAGTGGTTGAGTACCCCTGAGTTCAATCTCCAGTACCAAAAAAAAAAAAAGAAAGAAAGGACTTAGTGTGGAGGCATGGTCGCTGGAGAGCCCTGATCCCGCTCCAGGTCCTCTCCCCAGGGAGAACCCTCAAGATCCTGCCTGGCTACAGGGGAGCAGGGTAGGGGGGTTAATCCTCCTGCTGACTGGCAGCTCACACAGCACATTACTACAACCAGGCACTGCCATCATGAACCTTCACAAAAGCCCCATGAGAAAACACTTTTACCATCCTCTTTCTCTGGAGGGGGACACTGAGGCACAGAGAAGCTAATGAACCTCATGGTCACACAGCAAGTCCTGGGGCTGGGATTTAACCAGAGAAGTCTGTCAGAGTCTATGTTCTTATTCACTACTTTAGTAATACTATATCAATAAGAATAAAGATATTATGCTGAATGCCTTATTGGAATTGTATCATTACATTCTTATGAAGCCTAAGAAGTAGGTAGCATTATCTCACATTTCCAGGGGAAGAAATGGAGTCTTACAGGGTTTACAAAGCTAACTCTAAATTATAGGGTTTGACAATTGCAGACTGCAGATTGGAACCCAGGTCCCAACAGAACCCAAACAGCCACTGTCCAGGAGGGACACAGCTGGGAACAGGGGCATTGCAAACATACTGGGGGAGTTCCCACATCCCCATCAAGTGAGAGGAAGGGACACCCAAGTGGGCAAAGGTGAGGTCTCCCCCAACAGTAGACACAGGCTGGGATGGAGGCCATGGTAGATGTCTCTTAAGAACTGACTAACAACAGCTGGGTGGGCACCCCTCTATCCGCAGCTGGAGATTGGCCTGGTGTTCCTCCCTCCTTGTTGGAAACGACCAGGGCAAGATGCCATCTGCTGCCACCTCATTTGTCTTGGAGGGTCAGGAGGCCAGCTGCTGACCCCCTCCCCCTAGAGTGCTCCACCCCCATGGAACCCAGAGTCTGAGCCCAGCTGTGTGTCTGGAGCCCACTTAACGGCAGGAGCACTCAGGGTAGGGCCCATGTGCTCAGGGCTGCTGGGGCTAAAGTGCCCTGTGGAAGGAGGGGGCAAGTTAAACATTAGCCACAATGGCCCCCCACGAAGTGAGTCACACTCCCCACTGGGCTGTGGGCTGGGCAGCCAGAGGGGCAGTTTCGTTCCAGGTGGGTGACCAAGCTGCTGAAGCCCAGGACAGGTTGCTGGGACCAGTGCAGATGACAACTTCCTCTCCTGACCCCATAGGGCTCTCTCTTTTCTCAAAATTCCCCAGGGCTTGCCAGCATTGTGAGCAGGCAGATTCTCTCTTCTTCCAGAACACACTCCTAAGCTGGCCTGCAGGTCTCCCGAGGCCACGGCTGAGCAGGGTGGGCCTTTCTGACCCTGTAGCACCGGCACAAAGCCTCCAGTTGCCTGCAGCCTGGAGAGGGAAAGTGACTTGCTCAAGGTCACAGATCTCACCAGGGCTAGGATAGGGGTCCCTAAACTCCAAGTCTACTCCCAGTCTATCCCAGAAAACTGGATGTGGGTAGGCTTTGGTCTCCCAGCAAAGACCAAGGCCTGGGGACCTGAGCAGCCTCCCTATCTCTGGTCCCACTCAGCACTCTGTCTGGCTCCAGTGCCAACAAGTGGCCATGCTTACTGGCAGGCCCAGACCGGGGGAGCCTGGTCCTCTATTCAGGCTTCAGGATTCAGGAGAGGAATGGCTTCCCCAGGGTGCTCTGGCAGGTGTTCCAACCTGGAACCTCTAGGGAAGGAGAGTGTGATCACCTGTGCCTGCTCAGTGATCGTGTGGGCTAGAGTGTATGGGCATGTGTAGGGAGCTGGCTGGCTGGTGTGTCAGTGGGACGGACACCCATGTGGCCTGATACTAGTGCTCCCCCGAGGACTTCTTCCTACCTGGCTTTTTGTGGTCCAAGTCTCAACTGCTCTGTCCTACCATGAGGAAAGAAGGGCACAGCTGCTGTGAGGTTTTCATAAAGCTAAATGTTTTCTGTGGAAAGGGTTCAACTTTGTTCTAAAGCATGCATTTATTATTTTAATATTAAAATAGGCTTCCATTTTATTATTTTAATATTAAAAATAGACTTTACTTATGGCGTGAGAGAACAAGAGATGGTAACTTGTTTTCTCATTTATTCATAAAGGAAAATAGAGACATCATTTCAATATTCATATTTTAAACAATATTATAGGTTTTTAAAGACTAAAACCCAGGGACAACTGTTCTGGATCTTTGTGGGGTGTGGGTCTTATGCCACATTTTCTCTTCTTCCCTTCCCTCAAGAGTACCACAGGCATGGCAGTTGCTGGTGGGGGAAGGGGGACGTAGAATGGGAACAGAACTGATATGTCAAGGCATGACGTCCAAGTCAGCTGGCCAAGGCTGGGGATCCCCCAGATTTCCACTCTGGCCTTCTGGAAAAAAAGCGCTGCCCTATGAGTCTTGCATTTGGGGGATTCCAAGCCTGAACTTGGAAGTTCTGGGGGCCCCCTCAGAACCCTGAGGGAGGGAGGAGAGAGGTGATCCCTCCCCCAGCTCTGGCTGGGAAATGGTGAAAAGCCCCGGCCCCTGACCCGGGAATTCCCAGCTGTGCTAAGTGCTGCCTTGGTGGACTCTCCCTGGAGGAAGTGACTGACATGTGCTTACGTTTTTAAATGTCCACAGTTATTTAAAGAATTATAAGATAAGCTCCCATATAGCAACTGCCCACTTTAAGAACATATTGCAAATGCTTTTGAAGCCCTGTGTGTCCCTCCCCTGTCTCGATGCCTGCCTGTCTATGCAGGTAAATGTGGGCCTTGATTTCATGTTTGGAGGAACCCTCATGATCCATGCTTTTGCTTTCTGCGGTTCCAACTACCTATGGTCAACACGGGTCCAAAAATGTTGAATGGAAAATCCCAGAAAAGGACAACTCATACATTTTCAATTGCGCACTATTCTAAGTGGTATGATGAAGTCTTGCGCCATCCTGCCCTGGACGTGAACCATCCCTCTGTCCAGGATGTCCACTCTGTGTGAGCCTCCTGCCTGCCACGTACTCAGCCATCGCCCTGATCAGTTCCACTGTGCCCCACCATAGTGTTTGTGCTCAAGCAGCCCATGTTTTACTTAATAATGGCCCCAGGAGAGTATGATGCTGGCATTTTTATCACAGTATATTGTTATAATCATCCTATTTTATTGTGAGTGGTTTTGTTTTGGTTTTTTTGGTCCTGAGGATTGAACCGAGGATCTTGAACATGTTCTAAGCCCTTGTTTCTACCACTGAGATATACCTCCAGGCCCTTTATTATCAGTTAATGTTGTTGATCTCTTTATTGTGCTTTATAAATTAAACTTGATCATAGGTATACATAGACGTGTATGTACGTACACACGTACACACACACACACACATATATATAGTGTACGTAGAGTTTGGTGCTATCTGTGGTTTTAGCCATCCCCTTGGGGGCTTAGACTGTATCCTCTGAGGGTAGGAGGAGCTGCTGTATGGTTATCTGATTCTCTTTATAACATTTCTGTTTATGAATCCCTAATCAGCACATTACTTAGTTTTCATCTTTTTATAAACCTTACATAAATGCATGCATTTTGCTTTTCCCCCATTAACAATAAGGTTGTAAGTTCACTTCCGTTGATAACTACAATTCATTTATTTTCACTGCCATGAAATGATGCAAACACCATCATTTCCTCATTCATTTTCTTGCTGATGGACATTTGGGTGGTTTCAGGTTTCTGCCCTCCCAATGGTAGATACTACCTTGAATATTCATGAGACTTTCTTCTGATAAACATGTCTAAGAGTTTCTCTAGGGGCTGGAGCTGTGAGCTTGGGTAGAGCACTTGCCTCACAAGTGTGAGGAACTGGGTTCGATCCTCAGCACCACATAAAAATAAAGCTATTGGGTGTCCATCTACAACTAAAAAAATATTTAAAAAAAAAGAGTTTCTCTAACCACAAGTGCAACTGCTGGCGGACAAGAATGACAGGGTCACTCTTGCTAGGCTATACTACTTATACTCCAACTGTTACCCTGAGAATTGCTGAGGCTCCACATCTGGTTTTCCAGACCCTGGGGACCTGTATTCTTTTTTTTTTTTTTTTTTTAATATTTTTTTAGTTGTTGATGGACACAATGTCTTTATTTTATTGCTTTGTATGTGGTGCTGAGGATCGAACCCAGGGCCTCACGCATGCGAGGCAAGCGCTCTACCGCTGAGCTACAATCCCAGCCCCGGGACCTGTATTCTTAGACCACTCTGACCTCAGCTTCTCCCTGACTCAGTTTCTCAAGGTCACCCTTGGCATCAGGCTATCTGGTTTTCCTGTTATTCCCCAACTGAGTTAGTGCAATTCTCCAAACCTTTATTGATCACCAACTGTGCCAGGCTTAGTGTCAAAGAAATATTGGGTGAATAAGACACTCTTTTCCTCTCAACACACACACAAGAGCACCAACACTTGGGTGCAGATACTGACCTCCCTGCCCCCAAGGAATCACTCCCTCCTCCTTCCTATTTGACATTTCCTCTTGAGTGCTACAGAAAACAATGTAAAGCTGGGTCCTGAGTTCCCACATTAACATCTAATCCACTATAGGACAGCTCCAGCTGGCTGTCTTCAGGGACCTTAAATCCAAATGGATGAAGGCCAAGGATGCTGCTGACCATCTTCCCATGTACCTCCCCACAATGAAGAATTATCAGGCCAAAATGTCAGTGACACTGAGGTTGAGAAACTCTTGGTGGTCTCTGGTCTGTAACCACCCTCCTTCCTAAGTCTTCTCCCCAAACCCTGTCTCATCAGTGGCATCTGTACTCACCTAGTCCCCTCAAACCAGAGAGGGAGCCACCAGCCATGGTCAATGGACTCAGTCCTGACAATTCAGTCTTTCAAAACTCTTGCCAACATCTTCTCCTCTCCTCCTCCTAGCTGCCCTTACTCAAGCCCCTTTTATTTGTTTTGTGGGCTATAAAAATACACCTCCCCCAACTATGTGTGTGTGTGTGTGTGTGT
>CM053410.1:63208681-63344513 GCA_028644305.1 Xerus rutilus
GGGTTGCTTCCACAGTTTTGCAATTGTGAATTGTGCTGCTATAAACATTGAAGTGGCTGCTTTACTGTAGTGTGCTGTTTTTAAGTCTTTAGGGTATAGGCCAAGGAGTGGGATAGCTGGGTCAAACGGTGGATCCATTCCGAGTTTTTTAAGCAGTCTCCATACTGCTTTCCAGATTGGTTGCACCAACTTGCAATCTAGAGTGGGCATGTCTTGAGATCAGGAGCTGAGTCCTCATTATCTGTCCCTGAATGTCAAAGTCACTTGTTGGTTACAGTGGATAGAATTCTGTCCCTACACAGATATGTTTAATCCCTAACTCCTGCTACTTATGAATGTGACTTTTTTGGAATTGAATATTTGTGGAATAATCAAGTTAAAATGAGGTCAGATTGGATTAGGGTTGGTCCTAATCTTATAAGAAGAAGGAAACTTGGACACAGATACAAAGACTCACAGAGAATGCCATGTGACAACAGAGGCGAAAACTAGAGTCATGCAGCTGCATACCGAGGAACTCCCATGAATTGCCAGCAACCACCAGAAGCCATTAAGAAGCAAAGGATTCTCCCCAGGGCTCTGGAGAGAGCATGGCTCTGCCAGTACCATGATCTCAGATATCCAGGATTTAGAAGTTTGAGAGAATAAATTTCCATTGTTTGAAGCCACTGCCTTTGTGGTACTTTGTTATAGTAGCCCTTGGAAACTAATACACCAACCCTGCATGAAATGTTATGCCTGGCACATAGGAAGTGCCTAGTATATACACATGGCCTCCCTCAAGGAACTTTTTGAGCAATTACATGTGTGTAATTACTTGTTGAATTGTTTGCATACCAACCTTCCATGCAGGTTTTTATATTCATAGAGACAGTATTGGATTTTGGGCTTTTAGATACTGGACTGTAACCTAGCTTTGTTAAGTATTCCCAGCAGGGTCAGACTTCAAATAACTAGGATACTTTTCTTCCTATATTGAAATGACATCATTGACCAATCATGGGGAGAATATTCACTATCTCTCCAGGGAAACAGAGGTTACCCAGGACATGTCCAGCCCTGGATTAGCACATCCAAGGACATTGACTATTGCCCATCCCCCTTCTCCCATGGAAAGAGCAAACAGCTCAGGGTCTTGTCTTGTCCTCTGCTCATAACTGTCTGTGGCCTTGTCAATCTTCATGCTGCTCACTCCCATGTCACCAGCAGGGAACTCACTTGATTCTCACAACCTGGAAGGAAGCAAAACAAGGTATCATTATTCCCACTCCACAGAGGAGAAAACCAAGGCGATCTCCCCCAATCAGATAACTCATAAATGGCAGAATGAGAGCTCAAAGCCAAGTCTCCAGGATCCCAGGCCAGAAGTCACTCCCTGAGCCTCTCCCAATCACCTCTTATGCAAAAGGAGAGGACCTTTGGGCAAAGGTCCCCCTTTCTCTCACAGCAGGATCTACAGCAGCTACTACTGCTGACCCTGCACTTCTGATCCCTCAGGGAAGATAAGATTTCCCACCTCAGCACCTGACCCTCTCAGCACCTGAGGCAGGTTCTTGGATAGAAAGCACCTGGCATTGCACAGACCAGATGGAAACCTGTGCAGGGAGCCTGGGGGTGGCTGAGCAGCCTCAGGTTGTTCCCGAACTCTAGTCCGCTATCTGGGCTTCCTCCTCCCTTCTGAGGGAGCAAAGCTGAGCTTCCTCAGTCCTGTCACACACCCTGCCTCAGCAGCCCAGTTTGTTTGTCAGAGCCTGAGGATGGTCCTTTGCACATTTGGGTTTTCAGTGCTGTGGGCACTCATGTGTTTGCGGATTTGAGTCCAAGGGAGGGGCCGTCTTCCTATGCATGTGTTCTGTACGCAGCCAGAGGAAGCAAAACCTAACCTGTGTCCGTGGGGTCTGTTAAAGACGCGAGGGGACCGAGACGGTGCTGGATTACGGTACCTGCTCCAACTTTTTCGCTCGGCTTCCTGCCCTGGGTTTCTCCGGGCTAAGTCGATTTCCAGGCAGAGAGCTCAGCCTGACCCCGATCTTCGGATCCCCGCCCCTCTGCCCCATTCCCTGGTACTCGGGGCCGCGACACTGAGAGAAGAGGCGGCCCAGCGCCAAGCTGGTCCGACTGGTTCTGAGCAGGAAGTCGCCCGCCCTCGCCCGGGGCAGCCGAGCAGCCCCGCGCTAGCCGGGGCGCCGTCGGTGAGCCCGCGGCCGGTGGGACAGTCCACCCAGCGCTCACCCCGCGCGGCCAGACCGGCCGGGCGGAGATCAATGCGGCTTTGTCTGGGACGCCCACACCCCAGAGGCCGCTCCCGGGTCGGCAAATTGGAGCGCGGCGGCGCGGGGCGCGAGCGCGGGTGAGATAAGCGGCCATGTGATCCTACCTGGGCGCGGGGGAGGGGCGCACAGGTGAGACGCGGCGGCGGGCGCCCAGCACCCAGCACCCAGCACCCAGCACCCAGCACCACGCGCGCGGCGGCCGCGGGGCTCCAGCAGCATGTCTGTCAGCAGAAAGGACTGGTCCGCGCTGTCCAGGTGAGCGCTGCCGCAGGCAGGTGGGGAGCCGGGCCATGCCTGGCTGTGGTCAGCCGCATACCTTACGATCTGTTGTCCCTGGTCATTGGTCTCCTCCCCGCCCTGGGATCCTGGCACTGAGGCTGGTAGCCGGGCTTGCAGCTCTTCAGGAGGGTCAGAATTGGAGCCAAATTCATGATCCTTCACGGACAGGGTGTTATTCTTGCTCCTCTCCAGCTTCCTGTCCTCCCTTTGGGGATGAGGCCCCAAACGGAGTACTTGGTGAAGGTTAATCCTCAGCCTGGACAGCTCCAGGGTGTGACCTTCCCTCTGTGGGGTAAAAAGAACGTTTGGGGCAATTGGGAAGGGTTCAGCCTCTCTCACTGCTCCTGGCTCCAGTGGAGAGCTGTAGGATCACTCTCCTGCCTGGTGTCTCTCAGCCCCGCTTGGGAGAGGGAATAGGAGTGATATTATCTTAGCAGAATGGGGAGCTGTGAATAGGACAAGAGACCACCCCCCTTCTCCATCAAGGAAGGCTCAACTTGTGAGTACAGCATTTTGGAGTGGCAGCTGGGCTGGGGACTTCAAGATGGTTGCTGATCCATCTTTATTTGAGAACTCATCCCAAAGAGTCCAGGGATTGGGTATATTATCCCTGCCTGCTAAACTTCCTGTCCCGGTCAGAGAAGCCTAGGAAGGGCAGGTGTCCAGGAGGCAGCCCCCTCATTGTGGTTAGTGATTTCTCTTGGAGCTGCCCTCCACTCCTCTCCAGAAGTGCTGGAATGAGCATCTTTATCTCCTCACCTTTACACTGGGCACCCTGTCTCCCAAAACACACACACTCAGTCTTTGTCCTTAAGAAAACTGAGGTTCATGCAATAGCCCAAAGCTGGAAGTTTGCTCCTTTGATTTGATTTTTAGCAGGTAGAAATTGGCCTTTTGGTTCCTCCCAGGTGAGCCTTTAAATCTTCAGACCTAGCATGAGGGTAGGGCCATCTCTGCAGGTGCAGCCTGGCACCCTCCAGCAGTTTGGGTACCACAGGCCTTCCTTATCAAGGCATCTTTCAGGCATTTTCCAACACTTTAGGATCTCCTTCTCTCCCCTCTCACTCTCCCTGAAGGG
The DNA here is from genome assembly GCA_028644305.1 of Xerus rutilus. Taxonomy (NCBI): domain Eukaryota; kingdom Metazoa; phylum Chordata; class Mammalia; order Rodentia; family Sciuridae; genus Xerus; species Xerus rutilus. Next base: position 63,212,312 of record CM053410.1, read on the forward strand.
CTTCAGAGTTTTCCCAGCATTTTAGACTGAGCTTCCCCATAGCAGCTCATTCTCCTGGGTTGGAGGCAGGGGGGCAGAGAGTGTTCCCCATACTCTCAGGACCCCACACTGCTCTGAGCACAGTTGCCAAGTAACTCCAGTGCAGAGAAGCCTATGGGGTCTAAAGAGGGGAAAAGGTAAGCCCCAAGAATAAAGGGGACCCAGTGCTCTGGGAAAGAAACCCAAGCTGCTGAAGAGGTTAGACACACCCCAGGGAAGGTTTGCTGAGGGTGGGGCTGGGGGTCAAAGCCTTGGACTCTGCATGTGGGTCAGTGTGCATGGGGTTGATGTGGGAGTGTCTGCTTCTAGGTGTGGTATGTCTGTACCTATGAATGCATGCTTAGAAGTGTGTGTGTGGCCATATGTGTGGGCGAGCATGTTTATGGCCTATGTAGTGATGAGATGTGTGTGTGGGCAGTGAGTTTTTGTATTACTGAGTTCATAGTTTGCAGATCCAAGTATGTTTAGTCTAAATGTTCATTGAAAACCTCAGTACTCTGTATTGGGTTAATAATACACAGCAGACACCATGTCCTCAGAAGCTCAGTCTGGCAGGGTGTATGTGATTCTGTGTCTGAGAGCAACCCAGGGTGTGCATGTATGTATTTGGGGGGGGGCGGTGGCTGGAGCATCAGAACTTTTAAAGTGGGAGCAAGGTGGGCAGGAGTGGGACCAAGTTCCCATGGGATGTCCAGGCTAAGCAGATGTCCAGAGAACCAATCCTGCCAAGGGAGACTCTGGCCCACCCTCCCTGCTCAGCCCCAGCCCTCATAGAGCCCTGTGGGTAGACACAGCTGCTGCCAACAGTCACCCTGATGAGGCACCTGGAGCAGAGGATTGCTCCTGTTCTGCTCCTTGACTGAACAACAAGCCTCAGCGGGCCAGCAGGAAAGGGCTGTGAGTCACTGTCAACCGAGTCTCCCAGGCTAGGGAGGGTGTGGCAAGTGAGGTTCTAGTAAGGGCCCTGGTGGGGAGCTGAGAGCCAGCCTGCAGCCTATCCTAGGCAATAAGTAGAAATTCAGGTGCTCCAAGCCCTGGGATTGTGAGCTGGCTGGCTAGCTGCCCTGGTCAGCAGCCTTGTCCTTTCCTCCCTGGGCTGACCTGGTGACCAGTGGGGCTAGGCTAGGCCTGTCTGCAGGGGGTGAAGAGTGGATCTGGGAGTGCCTGGGACTAAGCAGCCACAGGTTAATCATTTCCCTGCTGCAGCCTTAAGCAGCCCTCCCACCTCTAAGTGCTTCCCTGAGTCCTCCTGGCACTTCTCCCTAGATCTTCTGGGCCAAAAGGGACCTCAGACCACTCACAGTAACCCCTCACTATGTGGAAGGGGAGCCTGAGGCCTGCCCACTCTGGGGTGAAGATTGGCCCAAGGTCATGGCCAAGCCTGGGCTTCCTCCTCTGTTTTTCCCTTCCCCAACTCCTGCTTCTGGAACTCCAGGATCAACAAAATGCTTCTAGGGCAGCCCTCACATCCTCTCCCTACTTTAACCAGAGTAGCTGAGCCTTGATCTGCCAAAGAACGGGCTTCTACATATGATTCCATTTGGGGAAAGTCAGTACTACTGCTAAACTTAACATTTAACAAGCATTGGTACGCTTGATGCAGAATAAATGGAAATCAGAATTCAGGAAGAAACCCCTCCAGGAGAGTGGTCCAAGTGTGCTCCCCAGGGAGCACCAGGGAGGAAGGGCTTTAGAATTATGTAGGAGAAAGAGAACCCCTGTACCCAAAGGATGGAGTTGGTAAATTCAGGGGCAGGGAAGGATTAGCAGCCCTATATGAAGCAAATAGAGGGTTGTGTGGTCCCAAATGAAGGTTGGGAGGTCGACAAAAGGTTTGTGGAGAAGGAGGGAGTGATGGGCCAGGTACCCAGGGCTATGGCACTAGCTGGTGAGAGTAACTGGCACTTCCCTGCTCTTGGAGCCTGCAGGTTCCACCCAGGGCCTGGTTCTGGGGCTCAAAGGTCACTGGGTTTCCCCAAACCTCTGCCCTCCCAGGTTGCACCCTGTTCTGGGATGGAGAATCTCGAACCTTCCAGAGCTCCTTTGCTCCTTTCCCTTAATGTTCTGCTGTTGTGGGCTGCTGAGAAGATCTCCCACCTGCCTCACCCCCTGCTAATCCTCCCAGGACAAACTTTTCTGGCAATTGGTATTATGGTGGAGGACATGAGGTCTTAGGAGGCTGATTTAGATGGAGTTTCAGTTCCTTCTTTTCATTAGTTGCATTTTCTTCAGAAAATGCCTCCATTTCCTCCTATGCAAAACGGGGATGGGGGGAGGATGACCCTTCACCTCACAGGGATGTAAAGGATAACATCAACGGTATTTGAAGTATTTGTACATTTAAATATTTCTAAAATACTTAGTGCTTGGCATTTTGGGAAGCACTTTTGTATAAGTGTGATCACTTCTTCTTTTATTCTTTTATTTGTTGATTTATTTCTCCCTACATTCAACAAACATGAAGCACTGTTCTAGGCCCTCAACTCTATTTATTATTGGGCTCTTAGTAGCTACACCTCCTGGGGACTCACCTTTGCCCTCTGTCCTTCCAATTTCTGTCCATTTCCTCATCTTTAGAGGCCAATAATCTTTGCTTATTGGTGATAACATTCTTCCCTCAGGGTGGGGTGGCGCTGAAGGGACTCTTATTTTGCCAGGTATCTGGGTTGAAGGAAGCCCCATGTTTCCTGAGCAGCAGGGGTGATGGCCACATCACTGTGGGTGAGTTGTGGGGCCTTGGTGTAAAGCTTGGGAGCACTCAAGGACACCTGGCCCCCATCCCCTATAGCCCAGCCCTGGACCAGCCTGGGGAGTGAGTCACTTCTGAAGAGACCAGGCTTAGACTGATCACATACCATATAGGGCCCCGCGGAAGGAGAAACAAATACGCCGCCTCCCTGAGGGCTGAGAACTGCGTGTGGGAACTGGGTTGCTCAGGACCAAGGAATCCTGGAGGCTCTAGCCCAGCCCTGCTCTGGGTGTGGTCAGGGAAGAGGAGCTTCTGACTTTGTGGGTCACTTTCCTCAATATGTGGATCCCTCTTTGGAGGGCAAGAGCTGTTTCCAAACTAGGAGGGGTGGGGGTGCATCCAGAGAAGGAGAGGTGGAGATGTGGCCTCAGATGAAAGCCAGCAGAAGCTGACTCACAAGTGAGTGAATGAATGAAGGATCAATCCACAAACACACAGTGCTCATCGGGCTCCTGTGAAGGCCCAGGGGAATCTTGTTTAAGGTCTATGATCAAAGCCATAGTCCTGAAAGCTGATGTTTACCCTTGGTTTTTCACACTTGTTGGCAACTGTTGAGTGCCTGTTTCCATATTGGAAACTTTGACAGTGGGCTCCTCTGAGTGTGCACTGAGGTGGAGTAGAGGAGAGACTGATGAGGGGGGCACTGAGATACTGCCCCCAAAGAGCTGCCCTGGTAGCAGAATTGGGAGAACCCGGAAGTTTCTCTTCTAAGGCAGCTCCTCTCCTGTGGGGTGATTTGCTGGTAGCCATCTCTTTCCCTATACAGAAAGATGGGCAGATTGCCTTTGAGGGGTTCAGGATTTGCTCTCCACCTTTGTGCACTTCTGGATGGAGGCAGAGGTTTGGTGATTCCCGGGAGGACAGCAGTCCTGAAAGCTGACATTCACACTTGTTCTTTCACGCTTGTTGGCACCCGTTGGATGCCTGTTGCCACATTGGGTACCAGAGGGTCTCCATGGCCCTCTGTCCTGCCCTTGCTTACTGTCCAGTCTCCCCGTGGGCTGCTGTCTGGCCCTGGCTTACCCTCATCCCCTGAACACCCCTTTGCTCGCACGGGGACTCTGCGTGTGCTGTGCCTCCTCTCTGGGACATTGCCACCAGATGGGCTCCCTGGCTGCTGGGGCACCAGGTCCCCCAGAGAGCCTTCCACCCAAGTACCTTCTCTCCCATCACTTACCTCATCATTGTCCTCATGTCATTTTGCTCGTGGGCGTGTTTCCTGGTTCACAGTCTGCCTGGCCCGCTGTGTGCTCTGTGAAGGGAAGGAGCCTGTTGTTCCCATTCCCTGCTATATTCTGCCCCCTGGAATCATGCCTGGGACATGGGTGCTCAAAAAATATTTGTTTAGCAAATGTGGGTTCTATAAATGCGAGGCTGGACCTAGAAGAAAATTAGAGCTGTTAGGTGGTTCATCTTTATCCTTTTAGGACTGAAAACTGAGGAAGAGAAAAAGAAGCCACTTGCCCCAGGGCAGGAGGTTTAGAAACCAGGCCCTGATTCTGCCTTGTAAAGACTCCCGAAGAATCTCTTCAGGAGGCTCATAGGTGCATCTCAGATGCAATTTAGTGTATGAAATTTGTGGGTTCACATGATTTTTATCCCAGAAACCAATCCCCTTGAGTCAAAGCTTGATGTCATGATGATACACTTGAGGGGCAGAGTGGCCAGGAGCACTAAAGAGACCTGAGAGTTTGGCCCTTGGCAGCAGCAATAGAATGCTTTCTAGTCATCGCTGTAGTTCAGGTCAAGTTCCAGAACCTTCTGACTGGAGTCCCTAAAAGCACTGGGAAGCACCAGGGAATGCTCAGCCCATCTGACCTTTACAGCCTGGTGCTCCCCTATTTAAATCCTCTTGCCTCTCTGGGTGAAACACAGTATCCTGTCCCAGCAAACTCCATTCCTTTGAATTTCTCAGCTTGCTCAGTGTCCTGCTTCTGCCTGGCTTGCAATTTTCCCTCAATCCATCAGCCCTATTGATGTAACCCGTTGAGATCCAGTGCAGGTTCCGTCCCTTCTGTGAGCCTTTTCCAAGAATATTGATCTGTAGTCATCACTGTCTCTTACTCTGCAGAACAATTTCTATACTTTGGTTGGAAGAATTCTTAGTGGATATGCTTCTAAACCACTGGTTTGTAGGTTTCTCCAGGGTAGAGGCCCTGCCACATTGTTCTGTGATCCCCATGGTTCCTGACATGGTGCTGGCCTCTTGCAGTTGCTTAGCAAGTATTTATTTGCTCTTTGGTTGGATTAGAAGGACAGGTGGATGGAAGGATAGATGGACCAGAGGAGAGGTGGGTGTGTGGGTGGTAGGGACAGTGGATAAGATGATGGAAATGGGCAGGGAAACCAGCAGGGGACAAGGTCAATGGATGTTTGGATTGGCAGGTGGCTAGATGGATAGGTGTGTGAATGAAGAGTGGCTGGATGGATTAGTTGGGGCTAGTTGGCTAGTTGTAAGAGTGCGTGTTTGTCCCATGAGTGAAGGGTAGCTTGGTGCAGGAGCCACATGAGGGTGTACAAAGTCCCCTTGCTTCTCCAGGCAGAGGAAAGTTCTAAAAAGATGAAGAGGTTCAAAGTGCTCCTGGGAAATGAAGGCATATTAGAGTCTTTTCCAGGTGGAGCTGGTCTTATGTGTGAGTCTATCCCTGCTGTCCACCATTAAAGGTTAAGAAATTGTATGGGGAATTGGATAACTCCGAGAAAGTTCCCCTGTGATTGTCCAGTAAGAGATATTATCTAAGAATTCCAGGACTGAAAAGAGAAAGAAACTTATCAAGTTCATTTGCTTCCTTTGGGCACAACTATGCTCACCTTCCCACATTCCTAGTTTCCCCAGAGAGGGAGGCCCCACACTTCCACCCTAGAGTCCTGAGAAAATTTTAGCACAGTGGTTCTCATTTGGGGTGATTTTGACCCCCAGGGATTATTTGGTAATATCAGTAATACCAATATTAATATTTGGTTATGTTGGGAAACTTGGTTGTCACAACTGGGAAATGTTGCTGCTGTTAAATATCCTATAATCCAGGAGGCACAGTAGTGCACGCCTGTAATTTCAGCTACTTGGGAGGCTGAGGCAGGAGGATTGCAAATTTAAGGCCAATCCAACAAATCTAGCAGTCTTGCCATGTTACCGAGGCTGCCCGGGAACTCTTGGGATCACATGATCCTCCTGCCTCAGTTTTTGAATACCTGGAACTTCAGGCGTGTGCCACCATGCGCGACTACACAAATCTTAATGAGAGATTTTACATTTTGTTGTTTTGAAGTCCAGCCTGGCTCAGTTCAGACTGTCCACACTGCCAGTGCTCCACGGCCACTTGTAGGCCTAGAGAACCTTTTTCTTCTCTCAGCCCATGGAAATCTGGCTTGGCAAGGGTGCTGGGGTGTCCCAGGGCTGTGCTGATTCTCACCTCCTTCCCCCAGCCTGGCTCGGCAGTGGACTCTAGAGGACGAGGAGGAGCAGGAGCGTGAACGCAGGCGCCGGCATCGCAACCTGAGTTCTACCACAGACGACGAGGCGCCTAGACTCAACCAGAATGGAGACCGTCAGGCAACTGAGAGGTACTTGGGTTGGGGCTGGGCATCATTTCCTCATTCGGGGTGACAGGGATGGACTTAGCTGCCCCAGGCGTACTCCATGCAATGTGTTTGGCCTGCCCTAGGCTTGAGACCCAGGGAATGAGGCTGAAGGGTGAGAAGACAAATTTCAAGTTCCTCCCCCTCCCCCAACTCCTCCTCAGCTTTGCCAGGTTCCATCTTCACTAGGACAAATATTGCTGCTGTTTGTTGAGACTATCCTTGGCCCATACCTGGCTGGACATTTTATGGACATAGCTCATTGAATTCTAACACTATCCCTGAGAGACAGGGATTATTAACCAGTTTTACAGGGAGAAATGGTGGAAGGGCATTTAGGTGACGTGCTGAGATTATATACCTAAAGAGTAGCACAGTCAGAATTTCCATCCAAATTTGTCAATTTGTCAATTTGCTCCTCCCCAACTTCTGAGGGGAGGAGCATGGGGGAAAGTAAGAGACGGGCCCAGAACTTACTGAATGCCACCTGAGCATTGGAACTATGCTCTTATGGGGTGAGGCTCATTTTACTTTTTTTTTTTTAAATATTTTTTAGTTGTTGATGGATCTTTATTTTATTTATTTATTATTTATATGTGGTGCTGAGGATCGAACCCAGTGCCTCACGCATGCTAGGCAAGCGCTCTACCACTAGGCTACAGCCCCAGCCCTCATTTTACTTTTTGATAAGCTTAGTCTGAAGATTTGAAAACTGAGAGCCAGACAGTAAGTTAACTTGCTTGAAATTAATGCAGAGCAGGGTGGTGGAAGGAAAAGAATCTCCTTTAGTGGGAGATCAAGAGCTCTAGGTTTGGGGCAATCTTCTCATGTTGCTCTTGTTCCTTTGCCCCCCAGAGGAGGAAACCAGGATATGTGTCCTGGGCTGAGCCAAACTTGTGACTACCACCTATTCCCAGCTGCACCCATATGACTGAGTATGGGATGGTGACTCCCATACTCCCATTGAGTTCTAATCCCATTTCTCTCTTCAGTTAGCTGTATGACCTTTGAACACCTCTGACCTTGATCTAAGCTTTAAGGGGCAAGGACCCCATTTAAACCTGTTGACCTCCCAACCCCCAGTGCAGCCTGGCACATATAAAGCTGTTGCACAGTCCGTGTTTGTTGATTGTCTCACCTCTGATGTCCTCTGATTCCATCTCCCACCCCACCTCCATCTTCTGGCTCAGGCTGCCCAGTGTGGAAGAAGCAGAGGTGCCCAAGCCACCACCCTCAGCCTCCAAAGATGAAGATGAGGACATCCAAAGCATTCTTAGAACTCGTCAGGAGCGCAGGCAGAGGCGGCAGGCAGTGGAGGCTGCACAGACCCCCATCCAGGAGAGGCTAGAGGCCGAGCAGGGAAGGGATGGCCAGGGCCCCGGGCAGGCCATACAGCATCCCCTAGTGCCCAAGAAGGAGCCAGAAGCCCTACCCCGCAGGAGACTGAGCCGGGAGCAGCGGGGACCCTGGGCCCAGGAGGAGGAGCAAGTAGCAGGGAAGAAGCAGCTTCCAGAGGAGGCCTTGGCTTCAGAGAAGACCTCAGTCTCTGAGAAATCCCCTGTGTCAGAGAAGACAGCAGAGCCCAGCAAGGAAACTTGCATCTCCGAGAAGGGGTCAGCCCCAGAGAAAACATCTCCATTTGAGAAGACGGCAGTGTTGAGGAAGAGAGGCAGCTCAGAGAGGAAGCCTGTTCCAGAAAATGCAGGTGTCTCAGACAAGTCTCCAGCCCCTGAGAAAACATCTGTGTCTGAGAAAACAACAGCATCAGAGAAGAGATCCATCTTCGAGAAAAAGTCGATTCTAGAAAAAGCAAGTGTCTCTGAGAAGACACCAGAGAGGAGATTGGTGTCTGAGAAAGCATCCATCTTTGAAAAGTCACCAGTCTCAGAGACGAAGCCGGCCCCAAAGAGGGCAGCAGCCTCAGAGCCACCCCAGGCTTCTGGGGAAAGCCAGGCCACCACGAAGGAGCAGAGAGGAAGAGCCCTCCCTGAGAAGAACTCACCTTCCTCGCCAGACCCTCCAACAGTGGCTTCTCGCCTCAAGCCCATCACACTCCAGGTTGGTAGTGCTCCTGCCCCTCCTCCCTCCCACTGCCCCCCTGACTGGCCTCCCTGCCAGCCTTACCAGTGGCCTCTGGTTCTTTTGCTGCTTCCTGTCCTCCTACCTTCAGGCTGGGTCTCCCTGCTGCTCCTAGCCACTGAAAGGGACACCAGCCATGTGGCAGGGAGCATTTGGGACCCTGTAACACATTCTCATCTAGGACCTGGACTCCAGGACCCCAGCAAGTTGTTAGGAAGTCTCTGATCCTTCCAGAAGCGCTCTTAAAAGTCTCCGCTGGGGGAGCCTGGCTGCCTCCAGCAAAGGCAGGAGAGTAAGGCACAGGACCGTTTCACTCTTACCCTTTCTCCTGCAGCTCCTGCGATGAGCCAGGCCACATGGGGTCCCTGTGGCAGCTTGGGTTCTGGGGCTAGCTAGGCCGGGTAGGGCCCTAGACCTCTGCTGGGGACAGTGAGTTCTCCACCTCTTGTGTGACTCTGTGATCCACCCAGGTGAAAATCCCCAGCAAGGAGGAAGAAGATACATCCTCACCCACCCAGATCACCTACAGCAGCTCCCTCAAACGCTCCAGCCCCAGGACCATCTCCTTTCGGGTGAGAGCCCAGGACACTCTTGTCTCTAATCTTCTGGAGGGCAAGCCAAAGAAACTACCCATTACAGCAAAGCAGCCTTAGGTTAGATAGCATGAAGACCCACTGGATAGAGAGGGACTTTGGATTCCCATGGCTGGCCAAAAACACACATGAGGTCCTATTAAATAAAGGAAAAAGTTAATAACTGAGTGTGAATAAGCATGAGTAGCTCCACCTAGTGGGGAAGGCCAGATCTGCAGGAAAATGGCATATGCCTGGACCAGGCTGGGCTGCTGGACCCACACCTGCCTGCATCAAGTCTGGTCCCCACCGAGGAGGGAGGGCAGGGCAGAGCAGCAGGTTTCTCGCAGTGTTCTCTCTGATCTGCTCCTGCCCCAACAGTGCAAAGCATGTGGAGTATGAAGTCTCATTTGGCCGTGACCCAGTATTTATCCTTAGCTCTTGTGTTCACTGGGTCATCTGCTCATTCCCTGGTGACTGTGCTTTGTGCCCTAATGCATTCCAGGCCCTGGGGAGGAGGCTGGAGGCCTGAGGTTGGTGCGTGCACACTGGGCTCTTGGTCAGTGGGGCAGCAGATAGGAAGACAGGTGGTAACAGGTTCCCTGAGCAGGGCTAGAGGAGATGAGGAATGACTTTGGGTCCAGACTACTGGGTGGAGGCAGGTGCTTCCCAGATAAGAGGAGGGCCTCTGATGAAGGTGTGGGCACGTGTTTCTTTGGTGGTAGGGGGTCTGGGGAAAAAGTGTCTGAGAGCTGGACTCTGTCTTGGGGGGGGGCACTGACCTCCCTGGGACTCCCACTCACTGCCTTCTCTTCTCATTTCAGATGAGCCCTAAGAAAGACAGCTCAGAAACAACCTTAACCCGCAGGTGGGAGGCATGGAGGCTTACTCTCTTCTGTCTGGTCACATATTTCCTGAGCACCTGCCCTCCTGTGCCAGGCTGTACAGGGGAATGTGCAGATCTTGTCTGAGCTCTGGATCTGGCAGAGGGCTGGATTAACAGGAGGGACTGAGGCCATGTGAGATGGAAAGGGAGGGGGCATCAGGGAGAGCTGCTGGCGGGAGGAGCTCTGAAGGGGAGGAGTCTCAGGGTTGGGGTGGGAAGAAGAGGAGGGCTTCCCAGGAGGGAGACTCAGAACAGAGCAAGGAAGGGAAATCTCTATGTTGGCAGGCCTGGGGTGGAGGCCTGGGACTCTGTGTTTAATGAGGACCCCCCATGCTCTGTACATGGATGACTGTATGTTGAAAGAAATCTGAAATTTCATCTGAAAAGCAGTTCTGCCCATGCTGGGAATTTGACCCACTTGCTATATTCTTCTGCCCTCTAATCTTCCTGAGGCCTCCTCTGCTAGGCCAGGCCTGGAGCTTGGGTGGGGATGGAGGAAGAGGAGAACAAAAATTAGACACAGTGCTGGTAGGGTGAGGTGGCGCACACCTGTAATCCCAGTGGCCTGGGAGGCTGAGACAGGAGGATCATGAGTTCAAAGCCAGCCTCAACAATGTAGTGAGGCCTTAAGCAATTCAGTGAGACCCTGTCTCTCAACGTTAATATAAGAAAAAAGACTGAGGATGTGGCTCTCAACCCCTGGGTTCAATCCTCAATACCAATAAATAAATAAAAAGATAAACAAACAGTGGCGGCCCTCGAACAACTCACACGAGACCATCAAACACAGAGTCACCCAAGCAGGGAGGTGCAGGATAGGAAAGCGTAATTTGGGCTCGCAGGTCAGTGGCTGCTGCAACAGCTCAGCCTGTGGGAGCTAGAAGAGTGTCGCAGAGCAGTGGATATTCAGTATTGGACTTGAACTAGTAGGAGATTCCCAGACAGAAAACTGGAGGTGTGGCATTTTGAATTAAGGGGACAGCATGTGATAAGGCATGGTGTATAAAGCACAGGATTCTAGCTGGCTGGCATCTAGGTCTGTGGCAGGGAGGGAGAGTCAGGGACAGATCGCTTCCAGTGCTGTGCCAGGGAATTTGGTTCTTGTCCCATAGCCCTAGGAGTCGGAGCTGGAAGGAACAAAATCTGTTCAAGGTAGGAGCAATCTGGTGGCAGTGGAGAGGAGAGCTCACGGGGGAAGGCAGGGAGAGTGGAAGGTGACCACAGGTTTAGGGAAGACAGGAAGGGCCAGGTTCAGGGATGATGTTGGTAGAAGTGACAGGATGTGGGAGGAGAAGGACAGAGGAAGGAAGAGGGAAGGAGGGAAGATGTTTCTGTCCTTGGATATCCCACTGAATGGGCTGTTTTTCAAGAGATGAGGAAGGTCCTTGGAATTGGAAGTCTTCCCCTTAACCAAGTCATTTCAGACTACTCTGCAATGTGGGTCCTCATTCTCTTTGTCAAAATGGCAGGATGTGAGGGGTGCCACTCCTCTGGCCCTGGGGCCAGGGCTGGCCTCCCCAAGGTGGGTGTCTCACCTGGGCTGTCTCCTCTCGTCTTCCCATCCTGCAGTGCCAGCGTGAGGCTGCCAGCCAGCTCAGTCAAGCTGGGAGAGAAGCTGGAGAGATACCACACAGCCATACAGGTGTGGCGGGGCTCTTCCCCAGGGGCAAGGGTCCCTGCCCAGGTGGTCACACACCTTACAGGAACAGCTCAGTGGCTTGTGTCTCTGTTTCCAGAGATCAGAGTCGGTCAGGTCTCAAGGCTCCTCCCGCACTGAGTTCTTTGTGGCTCCTGTGGGTGTGGCCAGCAAGCGCCACCTCTTTGAGAAGGAACTGGCTGGCCAGAGTCGCGCAGAACCAGCCTCCAGCCGGAAGGTGAGGGGTGAAGCCCTGTTGGGGAGTCTTCAGGCTTAGGAGCCCTGAGGTCTCCAAAGCTCAAATGTAGGCCTTGGCAGTGCCAGAAAACCATCTTTTCATGTGTCAATGTTGGAAGAACCTTGTCCTACCATTGAGGTCCTCAAGTCAAGTCACCTTGCTCATGACTCCCTACAGGGGTGCTGTCCCCAGTACACATGGCAAGCCCAGGTGGATGTGGGAGTGAGGTGGAGTCCTGTCCCCATTCCAGGGTTTCTGAAAATGCCCTGCAGTTGCCAATGGCCCCAAGCCCTAAGCTAGAGCCTTTCTTTTTAGGACAACTTGAGACTGTCAGGGGTTGTGACATCCAGGCTCAACCTGTGGATCAGCAAGACTCAGGATTCTGGAGATCAGGACCCCCAGGTATCCTGTCCTTCCTTGATGTCTTATGGTACAGTGACATGGGTTGGAGGAGGGACAGCCTGAGAGCAATGAGTGGTTTCAGGAGAGGAGATGGCAGGGGGTGGGGACAGGATATGGATGGACCTGTGGGTCAGAAGGTAGCAGAGGCAGGAAGTGGCCTTTCAGGAGAGGGGGCATTCTAAGCAGAAGTGTGGGCCTTGGGGACTCCAATTCCCTCCCTAAGCCTTGCCTTATTTCCTGGTCTCCACTCTGATGTCCCCAATCAGGATGTACGGAAGGAGTTGGCAGCCACCAAGAAGACTCAATGGGGAAAGAAATCTGATTCCTCCCTGGATGTTGAGGTGAATGGAGGAGGGGCCTGGCCTGGGGCAGAGGGCTATGGGCACGTGGTGGGAGACCCCACTTATCACGTATGTGCATGTGCTAATCGATCTGCAATCGCACAGGCCAGGTGCCTAGAACGCTCCCTGGCCTGCATGCTTGGGCGGGCTTGACTCACTACCAGCATCTTGGTAGAGCGCTCTTCTGGCTTTGCTGAAACAGCTCTGCAAAGCCACACCCTCTTCAGCAGGCTGACTTAAGGTCTCTGACTCCCTGTGGGTGTGGGACTAGGGCAAAGGGATACCTTCCTGTCCAGAGGTCCCCTTCCTTTCCAGCCCTAGGAACCCCCTTACCTTGTTCTAATTGACCTTTGCCTCCCAGGTGTGACAGTCCGTGCCAAGTGTGCATCTCAGGGGCCCTTCCTCATGGCAGTCCCCTGCTCCTGCAGCGGTGTCCCTGTCTCTCACTCCTCCACTCCCTTCCTGCCTCTGGACCTGTCTGGCCAGGGCCCCTGGGGGCCAGAACTATCAACAACACTCAACTAGATCCTTTCCAGCCCAGCTGTGCCCTGGCACCTTCTTGTCCTGCTGTGGGCACAGCAGATCCTGGGACCCAGCAGCAGCCCAGGACAGCACAGGTGTGAATCAACGCTGTGGAACCTCACCGTCCTACCCAGAGATGTCCCCTACCTCCTGCTCACTTCCAGGGGCAGGACAAGGCTGTCTCAAGAACCCCAGGGTCACCTGCCTCATATACTCCCAGTGAGTGCCTCCATGTGTCTATGATGTCTCCCACTGAGGCCTGAACCTATCCCAGTTCCCAGGGCCTCTCCTAGCTTGCTAAGAGCAGGCCAGACTGTGAAGGAGATAGCCTGTACCGTCCGTGCACCCCACCCCACTCCTTTGTTCTCCCCTCCCTTCCCTGGCATGCTGCCTGGCCAGAAGCTCAGTGACTTTTTGTGCAACTGCTTGTCCTACCCTCTCAGAAAAAAAAAAAAATCTGTTCTCAGGAAAGATCTGATAAACTCATTCACTCTCAGGTGTAAACGACGAATGATATCTTAAAAATGAATTCCATCTTGGAGGCTTTGCTTTCTAACAAGAAACATCTGCAGGGTGCAAGGAGGAAGATTTTGGCTGGGGTGGGAGGGAGGATCATTTTTCTAGTCTCTCCTCTTCTCATAGTAAGATGGTAGGTTTGCCACTCCATGGTCCTAGCTTGGTGACTTGGGACTTTACAACTACCATGTACAGTGCCAAGCCTGTCTGTATCCCAACCTCCCAAAATCTGTTCCTCCATTTCCCAATGTCATGGCCCATGTGAGCTTGGAAAGTGCCCACTGGAGAACCAGGACCAATCAAGCTAAGCAATTAGTCTGCTGCCCTACAGACCCTTCAAGGCTTTAGTGTAAAAAATAAAGTTTTTCTTTATTCATCAGAACAACTATTCCCAATTGACTGGTTTTACTCAGAACCAGCTGGAGGTAAGAATAGGTGCAAACCCTGCCCACCCCGCTTTGCGTGCTTGGGGAGACCCCAGGGCTTCATGGAACATGGCTTTTAAGGGCAGCACCAGGCCCTCCAAGCCCTGTGTTTGCTGGCTTCCCAGTGCTCCGACTGGTCCACCTCCATTGGAGAGGTGAGCCTCCTGTAGCTGGCCCCCCATGTGTATGGAGCTAGGGTAGCAGACCCTGGAGACCTGCCCTGAGCATCCCACATCCCCAACAGGACTGTAGCCATGGCAGATGTGCCAACTCCATGGTCCAGAGTTGGTTGAAGCCGGTGGGGTAGGGTGGAGGAGTGGGCTGAGTACTACTTAGAGGCAGAAGAGACCCCAACTGTTCCTGCCCTGCATGGAATTCTGGGTATGACCTTAGACATTCCCTTCTGAGAGCCACAGGTTTCAAGCAGGTGACCTCAAAGGACTTTCCCATACTATGTTCTTTGGGATGTCCCCTGGCAGGTGAACTTTTCCAGCCAATAAAACTTGTCACACAGACTTTTCTTAGGAGAGGCTCCTGGGCAGTGGCAAGGGCTGTTCTGGCACCTGTGGCCTCAGGGTGGTAGTGCCCTCTGTGCCTGCATACCCTCCCTGGGATGCCCAGTGAGCAGGCATCTGGGGAGAACTTGGGGGCAAGACTCCATGGCTCCTTTGCATTCACGTGCCCGACACATGAGGGCCATGCCTTCACTCCTGTCAGGGAGGCAGCTGATGACCAAGGAGACATGTTCACAGAAGACGACCTCAGCTGGTGATGCAGGCTGCAGTGACTGGGTGGCATGGAGCCTCTTGGAGAAGGTGGCACTTGAGCGCCCTCTGGAGACAGAATACGTCTCCCACCTACTCATCACCCCTTGACCTGCCTTCCTGCTCTGCATAGGCTTTTCCCCACCTGCCCTTCTGGCTTTGTGTTCTCTTTGCATCTACTATTAGCACTGGAAGGTGACTTGTTTATTTTCAAGGACAGATGCATCTGAATCGGGTCAGGAGTGACCCTGTTATATCAAGGTGTGACTGCTGGGTGGTGATTTGCTTTTCCCATTAGCTAAGTGAAAGTCTCAGTTGTCTGGATGAAACTCTGCCTTAGAACACTTAGTAGAAGGTTCATGCCAATGGTCTGTGGACACTAAGAATCAACTGAGGTTTTCCTGGGGCTCTGTGGGGATCTGGATGCCCACACCCATCTCTCAGGCATCCATGCAAACAAGGTATGGCATGTTTGAAGGGTTGTTTGGCTTACCAGGAATAGGGACACACTGAAAGTGGCTCAATTTAAGGTAAGTTTAAGAAAAGCAACTCCTAAGTTCCAGGAGATTCCAGGCCAGGACATGAAGCAAGCTGGGTCCTGGTGGGCTAGAATGACGGACAGGGACAGGGAGGCTGTGCTGCTGTTAGGGCAGCCTGGTTCCTTCCTCACTGCCACTCTGGGAATCTGCTCCCTCCACCTGCCTCTCTCTGCCAAGTTGCTCTGTGTCCCTCTGGCCTCCCTCTTTCCCAGGATGCTGGCAGCCAGGCCATGGCTTTAGCTTGCCCTACTGCTGATCTGCTGGCAGCATGGAGGCCCATGTGACCTGGGATAAGCCTGTAGCAGGGTGATCAAGGCCACTGGGCTCAGGCCACTAGGGACCATGGAGAGGACTGGGTCAGCTGAGTGATGGAGTCTGCTAGCAGCGTGGGTGTGAAGCAAATGGCAGTTCCATAGGCAGAGGATGCAGCACTGTCACTCCCTGGTGGCAGGACCAAGGAGCGTGAGCACCGGAAAGGCTGGACACATGGCCAGGCCAGGGGTAGAGGGGACAGAGAAGGGTGAGAGGCTGGATTTCTTTTTTCTATGGAAAACCAAGAGTGTGGATCTCTAATTAGCAAGATCTGGAAGTGCCAGGGCTCAGTGTTCAGGGGTACGTGGGGAGAGGCAGGACTGATCCAGAGTAGGGCCCTGCCTTCCTCAAAGTCAGGTGGGCTGTGAGGCATGGAGATTCAGAGATATTGAGGTGGAGATCAGCTCGGCTGCCCCCAGAGTGGATCCTCTCTTCTCCTTTTCATTTTCCTTGTGTGCTAGCTCTACCATGGGCCAAGCTCTGTGCTTGCAGGCATGGCATTCATGTACAAGCTGACAGTAAAGACCCTGGGCCTGAGCTATGAGTTTAGCAGGGTCCACATAATATGGTTATCATGAGTTTAAAGCTGATGTGGAATGAACTTCAATCTCACTGCCCCTTTCACATAACCCAGCTGCCCATCCAAGGAGAATGGCCATTTTGACTTGCATCTGATCTCCTCTAGTAATTTAAGTCCGTTGCTTGTGTGAAGGGCTTGGTACATAGCCTTGGGGGTCATGGAAAAGGCCCAATTTAGAGATGTCCTCACTGAGGCCTGTAGGTCTCACCACCTGCTCATTAGAAGCAGCTAACAACCTGGAAGGCATCTTTACCCACAGCATCATTTCCAGTGGAGCTGCAGATAAGCACCCACCCTCTGCCCCTTGAGACCCTGGCGCAGAGGCTTGTGAAGTATCTTGGAGGTTGCCTTCTGTCCCCAGCCTGCCCTCCCAGGCCTAGGTTGCTGGCATCTGCTTTATCAGGATTCTCAAGAGGGACAGCTGGTTTATGTGACAGCCCTGTTCCCTGCATATCTGTCCTGGTTTTAAATAGCTTATCTGAGCAGCTGGAGGACCACATGGGCTTATATGGCGTGGGGTACATGTTCCTTTAGCCCTGTCCCTGGCACCTGCCAAAATAGCAGCCAACCCTCCTCCATTGTGTCACCCCCTCCCCGTCTCCTGCTGCACATTCCTCCCACCGCAGGGCTTGGCTCCCCAGGCCCCAGCCCACACGCCTGGTTAAAGCCTCTCTATCCCCTGTCCTCACCCAGTCTCTGCCACAGCTGAGCAGACCTCCAGGATCTGTCGGCAGCCCCTGTTTAGAGGTAAGATTTGGGCAAGGCTCTAGGGAAGGGGAGAGCAGGGAGGGGGGACATGAGGGTCCTGGCTCTGGACCCTTTCCCCAGCATCTACATGTGTCCATTCTGAGTGGACACTGGATTGATAAAGGAAACCACCTCTCAGAGAACCTGTTGCTGGGACTGGACCCCAAGCTTAGTGCAGTGGAATGGAAAAAACCCTGTTTTAGCAATCGGAGAACAGGACTAAAGTCCCGGATCTGCCACTAGAGATGCTGTACAGTTGAAAGGCATGGATACATCACTTTCCCTCCCTGGGGCTCAGTTTCCTCATCTGTAGACTGGCCTAGGTCCTTGCTGGTCCTCTGCCTGCCATAAATACAGTGAAGACCTAACCAAGAGGGATCTCCTCAAATTACTTGGTCCTTTCTAGGCAGGTTCTTCTTAAGGCCCAGAGATCAGGGTGGACCTTGGCCATATCAGTTAGATGAGTCCTGGTGGTCAACTCTAATCTCCAAGAACTCAGATACTGTCCTGGAAGAATTGAGAAAGACCAAAAAGTCCAGAGGCAGATGGGTCCTCTGGGGCTTCTCCAAGCTGACTGGTATTCCCCTGGACTTTCCTGTCTGGGTACCTTTCCCCTCCCTAGGGAAGAGCAAGGGCTGAGAAGCACTGGGATGTGATGGGCAGGCCCCCCGGGGAGGTCGTTCCCTGGGTGAGCCAAGCTTATCAGCATGAAAGGGTTAACCCTGGGTTTAGCTGCCCCTGTGTCACTTCAAGTGTAAGGCTTGCCCACCCCACTGTACTATGCCCGTAGGGACAGCCCTTGCTCTGCCTGGGAGTGGTAGAAAAAGCTCCCCTTGATTTTAGTTTCTCCTGGGCATGTGGAGGGAATTTTGGGTAGGGATGGAGTGTGAAGGAATTTCAAGCAGCTGGGAAGCAGCTTGACCTCCTAAATTCCTCTTCTGACCCTCCTCACCCAGGGCAAGTCCTTCCCTGGGGCAAAAGAGGAATCCAAGAGGATCAAGTTGTGTGTACCCCTCCCTCCCTGCTCTCCGCTGTCCATTTTCCTCTCCCCGTCCCTCAGTTTCCCCAGGTGGGCCAACAGCTGTGGGTTTAGGGAGATCCTAGCTAACATAGTAGCAAGGGCTGATGGACAGGGTCTGTGTTCCTCAGAAACTCAGGGATTGTCTCTGCAAGATGGGAACTTGAAGCTCATCCATTTTATAGACAGGTTAACTGCAGTTAATTGGCTTCACTAAGTCACATAGCAGAAGTGTGTGGCTGATCTTTTCACCCCCAAGGCCAATATTCTTTGGTCCTGTGTTTGTGCTCTATTCCCTATAAAAGTGACCTGGCTGGATGTGGTGGCGCAGGCCTGTAATCCCAGCACTTAGGGAGGCTGAGAGTAGAATCGCGAGTTCAAAGCCAGCCTCAGCAACGGCAAGGCGCTAAGCAACTCAGTGAGACCCTATCTCTACATAAAACACAAAATAGGGCTGGGGATGTGGCTCAGTGGTCAAAGGCCCCTGAGTTCAATCCCCAGTACCAAAAAAGAAAAAAAAAAAAAAAAGTGACCTGATCTGCTGTGAGGGAGTCTGGCTAGAGAGCAACCTGGGAATGGGACCTGGGTGTGAGGCCCCAGGTGTCTCTGGACACTCCCATTCCTCACCTGGCCAGGTTCTTGAGCCTCTCGCATCCTGGCACTCCCAGCCTCAGCCTCCCTCTCCCCTTTATCAGGTCCTGCCTCTGACAACTGACTTAGCTGAAAAGCCTTCCTCCAGCCTCCAGGGTCTGTGAGCTATTTTTAGGAGCTGGATGGTGCTCCCAGGAGCAGGGAGAAAAGTCCAAACTGCTCTTTCCTCCTCTGAGCCCCAGTGCCACACCCGGCGGCTCTGAGCTGGTGAGAGGGCAGGACCGGAGAGGAGCCAGAAGCTGTGTGTCTCGGGCCAGCCACATGCCATTCCCCTGAGAAACTGCTCCCTCTTCCCCGAGCCCACGAGCTCCTCCAGGGACTCAGGTAGCAGCTCCCCGAGTTCTCAGGCCAAGTTCTGACTGCTCATCTGGGGTTCAGGTGATGCTCCTCTACCACAAAATTCCCCACCCATCTCGGGGTTAGCAGTCTCTTTGACCACACTCATCCTGAGACCTGTTTGCACCCTCTGGAATTTGATTTTTTTTATTTTTATTTTTTAGCCAAATGAGGTTCAATTCCATCTTGTGACACCTTACACATTTGACACTTTTTCTCCCCCCTCCCCTCAACATGGGTGTGTCTCAGCTGCTGTCTGGAATTCTTTGTGAACAAGGGCTCTTCTCTCACTGTTTCTATCCCGCTCCAGCAGAGGGAGCAGGGGTGGTCCTTGCTCAGCTGTCCCTAACCCAGCAGGACTGGGCCAATTCAAGCTTCCAAGGGTGCTAAGTCTGAAGTCTCTATCCAGAGGGACAGCTGGGGAGTAGCAGCTCCCTTGGAATCAATCTCTCAGACTCAAAAGGGCTGCCTTGAGGTGGACATCGCTTCAACCCATCAGAGCACTGGCTCCCACTGGACGTTCATAGATGGGTGCCTGAGGTTGGTCTCTGCCACCACATTGGGATATACAGGAAGAGGTAAAGGAGTGAGCAGACCTCTCCATGTGCTGTTGTCCCCATCCCAGCAGCTTGGGTCAGGCTGCAGAGGGTGATGACACTCTGGCAGGTCTAGTGTGGTGCAGGAGGCAGGAGGTGGCAGAGGCACAGAAGAAAGATGAGAGGGTGGTCCCATCTGTCACTCTGATTCTTCTCCCACCTGACTTTCAGCCTCATCCTACATCTCCTTGTCCCTTTAATCCCTTCCAACCCAATAATAGGGATGGTTTCGGGATCATCAGATTGCAGGTGAGGGCGCCATTCACATTTCAATCAACATGCTCTCAGGAAGTTTGGGTTATAATTGCTATTAGCTGTAACAGTTATTATTGTTATTAGCTATTCAATTGTTATTCGTTGGGTGCCTGCTCTGGGCCAGGCACTTTATACCAAATCTCATCTTTGCTTCCATCCCAGGAGAGGAGCAATTTCACTGAAAAGAGAACTGAGGGTTAAGGAAGTGAAATGACCTTTCCAAGGTCACACACAAATGCACATGGGGCCAGTATTTAAGACCAGATAAGTCTCTTACCCTAGGCATTGCTCTTCCACCTCATATACATATATAGTTGTTGATGGACCTTTATTTTATTTATTTATATGTGGTGCTAAGAATCAAACTCAGTGCCTCACACATGCTAGGTAAGCGCTCTACCACTGAGCTACCACCCCAGCCCCCTCTTCCACTTCATATTGACTTCTCCCTTTAATTAAATGTGTCCAGCTGCTCCTGACCTTGCCTAGCACCTTCCACTTCTATATCAACTTGATTCGCTTAGAGATCTCAGAGAGGCAGGATGTGAACACTTTGTCTCCATAGCACAGAGAAAGAACCAAGGTTCAGAGATATTAAAAACACTTGCCCAGGTGACACCTTCAGCAGAAGAACAGAAGAGGATTGGCATCCAGATCATCTCAGCCTATCACCATGAGGGGAGCATCTCAACACAAGTCCCCCAGGGAAACTATTTTCTTTTGTAGTACCAGGGATTGAACCCAGACCATTGCAGATGCTAGGCAAGCGCTCTACCACCTCCCCACTCCTCAGCCCTTTTTATTTTATTTTGAGTCAGGGCCTCTAAGTTGCCCAGATGGGCCTCCATTTGGGATCCTCCTGCCTCAACTTCCTAAGTAGCTGTAATTACAGCTGTGGACCACCACACCTGGCTGGGAAACTATTTTTATTGAGGTAGCATAGATTAGTATGCAATTGTAAGAAAGTTGTAAGAAACAATACAGAGACATTTCTTACATCCTTTGTCCAAATTTCCTGAATTAAAAACATTTGAAACACTCTATAGTACAACATCACTATGTGCACAGGGTGTGCACATTCTCAGCTTCACTTATATTCTCGTGTGTGTGTGTGTGTGTGTGTGTGTGTGTGTGTGTGTGTCTGCGCATGTTAAACTCTATAGTTTTATCCTGTGTAGATTCATGTACACATCTCCACAGTCAAGACACTGAACAGTCGCAAAATCAGAAGGATCCCTAAAGTGTTCTTTTATTACTACCCCCACCTCCCTCCCACCCTTAACACAATCCCTGACAACCATTAATCTGTTCCCCATTTCAAAAATGTTATGTAAGTGGAATCATATGTATGACCTTTGGAACTGGTTTTCCCCAATCAACAGAATTTCCTGAAGACTCATCAGAGTTGTATACATTTTTTATCACTTAGTGGCATTCCATGGTGGAGAGGGCCATAGCTGCTGTGACACTCTTGTGGTGGGTGCTCTGTGCAGGAGGACAGGGGTGGGCTTGTTAGCACTGCCCTCCCCTGAAGGCATCTGCAGCCTGAATAGGTGGAGAAAGTTTATGAACATTACTTTGAGAGTTACAAATGGGAACACAAAATCCCAGACAGCATGCCTGCTCAGGGGCAAGGGATGAAAGGGACATTAGCTGGCTGCTTTGCTGTGATGCCAATGATGCGATCTCCCCTTACAGAGGAGGAAACAGGCTTGTCCCTGAAGGTCGCATGGTTAATAAGAGGTGGGGCAAGACTCACCCCAGGGCCCCCTGATCCCTCCACATCTGAGGCCAGAGCTCTTCGGAGGAAGGCGGGCTCCATTTCTGCCAGCTCTGATATTTCTCTCTTTCTGGCGACAGAGCAGAGACCATGTCTGACGTGGAAGAAGAGGTGGTAGAAGAGTACGAGGAGTGAGTATCAGGGAGTATCTTGTATCCAGGGCTGTCCCCTCCCCCCTGCCACTCACTCCCCTCCAGGAGCCACCCAGCTGCTCTAGGATTCTGGTGGAAGTGGCTGGGCCTGTTTCTAGGCCCCTTTTTTCCACTTCTGTACCTCTGGACAGCAGACCCCATGCAGATCTCAGGCTGGGAGACTTTGGGAATCCAGGAGCTCAGCTCCAGGGTCAACAGGGTCCTACCTGGCTAGGGGACCAGCCACTAGCTGAGGAGCCACAGAGCTGGGACTCCTGAAACTGATCAGAAAGCTTCAGCGACTCCCCTGAGACCTCAGAGCTGATCCTGCCCACCACGCCCACTCACAGCCCAGTGTTAACACTCCACCTTGGGTCCCTACCCGAGGACTGTGTTGATTGGCAGCCCTGTCTTGGAGAGATGCTGGAGATGGGACGCCACTGGGCAACCTAATAACAGTCTCCTGGGGTGCAGTGCTGGCAGGAGCACCCTGAACCAGAGACACAGCTCCTGTCCTCACAGGGCTGATGGGAGGCTGAGACAAACTGCAGGGAGGAATTAGCAAACATGTGAGGTGCAGAGGGAGGGAGTGGGTGCTGGGATGACCAAGGGAGGTTTGTGGAGAAGGCAGGTCTTACTAGCATAGCATTCAGAGAGAAAAGAGATTTGGGAGAGAGAAGAGCTTTCTAGAAAGGGGCACTGCCTGGGAGAAGGACAGAGGTAAGGTCAGAGGAGGCAGGTAGAACGCTAAAAGGACCAAGCTGGCTGATGCAGAGGTTTGCTGGGGGCAGTGACAAGTAGCCTGGGTGAGAAGGGTGGGCCAGGTTAGTGGGGGCCTTTGTAGAGCAGGCAGAGAAGTGTGAACTCCACGAAGCAAGAAGGAAATGAAACATGGGGTTATTTTCTGAGAAAGGCTGGTGTGTGCACGCGTGCATGGTCTTGAATGTGCACAGGTATTGAGAGTATCTTCCTTTGCATCCAGGGAGCAGGAAGGTAAGCACATGCACGTATGCTTATTTGGATGGAGGAGAGTGTGGCTGGAAACTGATACACCTCTTCCCTCTTCTCTTGCTGCCCTGGCCTTCTCTTCTGAGCAGAAACAGCTGTGGAAGGTATGTACCTTGGGCAGGTGGAGGGCCAGAGAGGAGGAATCTCAGGAGTCCCATATTCCCTGGAGCCCTGGGGAAACAGCTTGTCTGTCTCTGCCCTGAACTCCCATCTGAGCAAAGACCCTCACCCCCAACAGCTGTGGTTCCTTCATGGGAGTCAGTCCTATATTGATTACTTGGTCTTGAGACAGACCAAAAGGTTTAAATCTGTCTCCTGTCAACTATTTTCTTTTTCTTTTTTTTGGTACTAGGGATTGAACTCAGGGGTGCTTAACCACTGAGCCACATCCCCAGCCCTTTTTTATTTTATTTTGAGACAGTCTCACTGAGTTGCTTAGGTCCTTGCTAAGTTGCTAAGGTTGGCTTTGAACTTGTGATCTCCTGCTTCAGCCTCCTGACCTGCTGGGATTACAGTTGTGCGCCACCATGCCCAGCTGTCAACTATTTTCTTTACCACTTTTCCTAATTTATTGTTTTTGTTTTTTGCTATTTTTTTTTTTACCATGGAAAATTTGAAAGGCATATAAATGTAGAACACGCCCACCCAAAAGAAAAAAACAACAAAAAACAAAAAACAACTAAACAAAAAAACACCCTCCAGGCTTATGACCCAGCCAATGATCATCAGCTCACGGCTAGTGGCAGTCTTTCATCTCTCTCCATCTGCCCCCCCGGTTATTTTGAAACATACATCCAAAATCATTTCCGCACATCATATCATTTCATGCTTTAATATTTCAGTGTGTATCTCTAAAGATAAGCACTATTAAAAAAAAATACCCCGTAACCCCAATACTGTGATCCCACCTAAAACCATTCCATTTTATAGTTTTTCAAATGCAGTTAAGAATATGAAGATGCTTGGGGCTTGGGGTGGTGGCTCAGTGGTAGAGCGCTTGCCTAGCATGCGTGAGGCACTGGGTTCGATCCTCAGTACCACATATAAATAAATAAAAAATAAAGGTCCATCAACAACTAAAAAAAAATTTTAAAAAAAGAATATGAAGATGCTCAGTTATCTGAGACATTATATATAGGCATGAAGATTTATTAGTATTGTCTAGCAAAGGCCTGTTTTGTTGTCCCTATTCTTGGAGGTGTTAACACCTGCCCTCCTCAGCTCTGGGTTCCTGATATCACTGGAAGAACTCACCTGGCCTCTCCTTCCTGAGAGCCTGAAACAGGAAGTGATTGAGACCTCACTGCCATCCCCACCCAGTCCACAAAGGGCTCAGAATGGCCCTCGGGCGCCACAGGCCTCTGTATCACAGGCAGGCTGGAGCCTGCCTCTTGGTGGCTCAGCAGATTCTCAAAATATCATGTCAGCACATGGTGTGCAGACGCTAGGGAAAGGGTCTTCAGGAAGCTCCAGGAAGAGAGTTGGTGGGGGCTCAGTGTCTGTTCCTCCTTTGTTCCCCAGGTCTTCTAAGGAAAATGGGGGCACCCCTGAACATTTAGGGCCGCTCCAGGGGCATCTAGCCAAAGAGGAGACTGGAGAGAAATTCAAAGGCAAAACCAGACAGACCCACTGGAGTCATGTTTGGTTTTCATGGAATATGAAAACCAAAACTGTCTCCAACTTCTGCCATGTTCCCTGCACTAGCTCTTGACCTGATGGATCTTCCTTTACTTTGGGATTTTCCATTTCATTAGGGCAGGTTTTGGGTGGCAGGATTTGAGAGCTAGACCTCTGGATTTGGGACCAATCCGCCTGCTACACACAGTGGGATTTAGTCCTGAGTTAACAAAATAATTCTTTATGGTGAGTGGAGTCTGAGCCCCGGGAAGCATGCCCCCTTCCCAGCTAAGGACCTGGCTGTTGGTTGACTGAGGAAGATCAAGGGATGTGAGGGGCCACATTACCTATAGTATGGATGGCACTGAGCATCCCTTCCTCTGGGACAGTAATTGTTCCACTGCCGTGAGCTCTTCCTGGGGTGGAGGGTTACAGCTAGAAGTTGCCAGACGTTTCCTCTGGATTAAGCTCTGGTCTGCCTGAGATGATTGACTTCCTTTTTCCCGGCCAGGAAAGCACCCCTGGTACTGAGCTCCCAGCAGGGCTCTCCAAGTGTGACTTGAAAACGGGATTTCTCCAAGAGACTCACTCGGAGCAGGAATGTAGAAGTTTGACGGAAGTCAATTGTTTCTCATTCTCTGCTCTTTCTGTGCCTCTGTCTCAGGCTCTGTGGTCTAGAGGCAGGGCAGGGAGCTGCTGCTTAGTGCTTACTGAATGCTTCCCTCTGTGAGGTGCTCTAGGCATGCCAGATGGTTCGGTTCTCACATGGACTGGGAGTGAGGTCATCATTTCCATTTACTGACCTGGCACCTGGGGCTCAGGGAAGTTACTGAGCAGTAAGTTGCTCAAGCTGCTCAGAGTGGGCCTTAGGCTAACTGCAGGCCCTGCATGGTCACTGCCACGCCCTGCGCTGCTGTGAGCTGCCCAGGCTCCCTGCCCCACACTAACCTGTCTCGCTTCTCCCCTCTGCTGCTGCCACCCCTGAACCTGGAAGAGGAAGACTGGAGAGAGGACGAAGACGGTAGTACAGCTTTTCCTGCCTGCTTTCAGCTCTCTGCTGTCCTGAGTGCCACCTGCTTGTCCAGGGGCCCTGTCCTTGGGGCGGGGAGTGCTGAGTGGGTCAGTCACTTTCCTCCCCAGCCTCAGAGGGGCCAGGACCGCAGTTCTGAGGCCTTCATCCTGTATGTCCTCCCGGGTCACTGGCTCCTCCTGGGTTAAGCAGTGGGAAAGACCCAGGCGGGTTGGTCTTCCCATGCGCTCCTCATGTGGCCATAGAGGGAGACTCCTGGCTGCAATGAATATTCCCCCTGTCCCACTCCCACTCACATTCCAGGGCTCCAGGCTGGGCCTTTCCCTATGAGTTGGCCTTTCCCAGGCAGGGTGGCCAGGGGTCAAGAGGCCTGGGGACAAAGTCATCTGAAGAGCAACTGAGGGCACTGGAAATAGTCAGAATAGAGAGGACATGATGTCAGCTTTAAATGTGCACTGCCATAGGGTGGGGTGGGGCTGGACTTGTCCCAGGTGCCCGGGGTTAGCATGAGGGCAATGGAAGTAGCCTGGGGCTTAATTTTAGAACAGACTTGCCCACAGTGATGTCCCAAGATTGCATAGGCAGCCAGGAGCAGCAGAGGGCACCCCCTCTTCGGGTCTGGCATGACCCCTGGGTGAGGGTGCCGTAGATGGCACAGAGGAGCGAAGCACATGGGATGGGCTGGGGAGGTGTCAATACGGTGACCTGAAGGGGGACCCCACAACTGGCCCTCTAGACTCATGCCTTCTGGAAGGATCTTTTTTGAGGTAAGCCTCTTGCAGGGATTCAAAAAGAGGCATCTCCAGGCCTCAGAGAGACTCAGACCTGGGAAAGGAGGAGTAAGAATGTGGGGGCAGAGGGAAAGGAGGTTGTCTTCTCTCCCTGGATGATGCTGTCTTCCATCCTGAGGCATTTTTTTCCACCTCTGCCAAGAGGCTGCCGTTGTCAATCTGTCAGTCAAGGAGCCTTACCAAGCACTTCAACAGGCAGAGCTGTGGTGGCAATATCACCCTGTCTGCCCAAGAATCTGTCTACTCCAAGAGCCGGAAAGAGCAGGGTTCACATCATGCTGAACAAATGCATGAAAACAGAGAAATCCTGACAACCTTTCGGATAGTACAAATATCTGATTGTTGGGTATCTCATCCACCCATACAGGTTCACTGACTTGGTTTCATTTAGGTACAGAGGAAGGGTTTCTAGACTTGGAGAGTCACTGGGTCCAGGACAGGAGCTTCCCTGACATCTCACCTTAAGCGGAGCCCATCCTATGGTGCTGGGCACTGGGTAGGACTCCTGGGACTAAAAGTTGGGGAATGAGCTGGAGTCAGACCACCAGGAAGGTCACTGAAGTCAAGTTAGGAAGAAGGAGCCCCAGAGACACCCCCACCCTGGCTGCTGGCAGTGAGTCATGCTGGGCCTGTCCCTTCTCTGGTGCTGCCCAGAGTACCCCACATCCTAACCTGCTTCTATCCCAGATCTCTGGCCCTCCTAGTGACCTCCTGGTAGAGCACAGGTTTCCATATTGGGAAAGACCCAGTTCTGATTCCTAAACTCCCAGAGAGGCACATTTGGGACCAAATAAGTCTTCACAAGCCTGATTGTGTCCCTCTGTTGTGTTTCTCCAGGGTGGCAAACTTTTTCTGTAAAACAACAGAGAGCAAATATTTGAGGCTTTGTGGGCCACAGTCTCTACTGCAACCACTCAGCTCTGTGACTGTAGCACAAATGTACCCACAGACAGGACGCAAAGGAGTGGGGGTGACTGCAGGCCAACTTCGTGTACAGGGATATTTGGGGGGCCAGATTTGTGCTTTTTTTTTTTTTTGCTGGCTTTTAGCTTAAACCAAGTATAGAGCATCCTGCCATTCACATCAATTGAACCAAATCCACTTGGACCTGGAAGTTGTTGGCCCTGGGTCCCTGTCTCTGCTGTCCTTTCTCAGTGCCCCTTCCCTGTCTGGTCTCTGTTCTGGGTGTTGCTGGGTGGCATGAGCAGAGCCACGTTGTTCACTGGGTCTGGTTCACTTCTGCAGAGCAGGAGGAGGCAGCAGAAGAGGAGGCTGAAGGTGGGACTGGGGCTGAGGAGGAGACCGAGGAGACCCACGCAGAAGGTATGACCCTGGGGCAAGGTGCACGGGGCTCGGGGCTTGCAGTAAGAAACCCACCTGCAGCATGCTCTCCAACCTGGGTGCCTCCCTCCTGTCTGGGCACATACTGCCAATAGTTCCTCAGTGAACATTGATCAAGTGCCTCTTTGGTGTCAGGCAGAATCTTGGGACCAAGGCACAGAAAGACAGCTCCCTGACCCCATAAGCCAGCAGGCTGAGCTGAGCCAGGACCTGCTTGTGGGGAAAGCTCTTGGGGGGAATCTGAGCTCAGAACAGGACCTTCATTAATTCCTCCTGTTTTGTTTAGAGGATGGCCTAGAAGAGGAAGCCAAAGAGGCTGAAGGTGAGGACTGTGGACATCAAGAGAGGTTTTGGGGTAGCACCAGGACTCCTCATGGTGGCTTGGGGGAGACTGTCCACAGGTTCCTTCCAGGGATTTAGGGCAGGAGATTTAGGGGAAAAGAGGATAGAGTTATAGATGTTGAACTTTCAACCTTTTCCCTCCTCATTTCAGAGAAGCTGCTTTGCGGGTGTCTGGTAGGAGAGGGGACTTGTGTCCAGGCCCTTGATCTGGGCAAGGGAAGGGGACCCAGAAGTCACATTCACATAGGCAGCTCCTGGCACAGAAGCTAAATAGTGGTTGGGCTCAGTGTTCATAAGATGAACTCCCAAGGCACAGGGGGGCTGTGTGGTAGCCATCACTGTGGACATTGTCACGTCACAGCCTTTACCAGGCTACCAGGTGGTTGCAGTCACACCTTCACAGCCAGGGCAGCAGCCAAGGCTTGGAATCCTGCCCACTGGCTTTCTGGCCCTGTGGCCACCAGGAAGTCCAGGGGGTGACCAAGAGGGCTGACTTGGTAGGGGATTCTGGGGTCAGAGCCCCTGGGGACCTTTCCACAGGCCCCTCCTTACAGTGAAGTGGGGAAGAACCTCCCTCATCTGGAACTGCTGAATAAGAGAAGGCTTTTTAGTTCCACGCCGAGCATGTGTGCCCTGCCATGCCCCAGTTGTCCCCTGACACCCACCTGGGCTGCTGTGGGACAGGAAGTGTGAGGTTTGCAACCCCCATGGCCATCAGGCTTCTGGTGCTCATGGAAATGAGACTCTCTGTGCAGAGGGGGACATGGAGGCCCAAGGATGCCCAGCCCATCAGGAGTGGAGCTGAGACCAGGTCTGGGCCTCCTGACCCTGTGGCTATATGCTTCTCTCTCTTTCAGATGGCCCAGTGGAGGAGTCCAAACCCAAGCCTAGGTGAGTGGGAGGCACCTGTGGTAAGGCCCTGCGAGTAGAAGGCCAGTGAGGGAGGGCGAGGAGGACAAGATGGGAGTGCAGTGTGGCAGAGTGGGCATGAGCCAGGGGTGTAATAGGCACAGACTATCACATATAGTTGCATAGGTTGTACACTGCACAAGGACATATGCCTGAGGGAGTGGATGGGGCTGAATTCCACCCTACACTCCACTACCAATCATGTACCCTAACATGGATGGGGCTAGAGAAAGGGATGGACTAGTCACAGCCCTGAACAGACACATTCTCCTTTACTCCAGGATGACCAGAACACCCTCCTCCAGGGCTAAGGTGGGACCTGGAGAAAAAAGGAGGTGAATTCTGGGAAGCCAAGCAATGTACCATGCCAAGCCTAGGTGTGGTGGCTTCAGGGAGCCTCAAGCACAGCTTGACTGTATACGATACAACCCCAGGAGGCTCTGGTTGTGGGTGTCGAGGCTGGTTGGAGGCAGGGAGCCTTTCTGTCTTGGTGATGTTTGTCCTGCCAGTAGATGGCACTGGCCTACTTCCTGGCCTGGCCCCACTTCAGTGGGTTCATCTGCAGACCCTGACAGAGGCTCACTTTGAGAACAGGAAGGAGGAGGAAAAAGTGGTTTCTTTCAAAGACAGGATTGTAGGTATCAGGTCTCCAGCCCACCGCCCTCATCTGAAACCAGCTCCCACCCAAGCCGGGCTGCGCTCCAGCCCCACATCCAGGCTCTTCCGTTTGCTGGCTGCTCTATGTACCCTGCATCATCTCATTTCAGCGTCAGACAGACCTGAGGGCAGATGGGGAAACCAAGGACCGGAGACCCACTCTGGCCTGGTGTCACATACTCAGTATGTGTGTTGGGATATCACCGGATTGCAGGAACTCCTGGGCTCCTGGAGGGATTCTCAGGGTCAACCACAGGGACGCCATCTTGTCTGAGCTTCTCAGCCTCCCCGCTGTGTGGTTGAGCACATGGCTCTTTTTCTTAAGGGAGATGGGTGCTGCCTTCTTCCTGGGTATATTGTGAGGATGAGAATGTGACAGCATGTGTGAGAGGGCTCTGTGTATTCCCAGGTGCTGAGCAAGCGTGGAGACCACTGTGGTTGACACTGTGCATTTGGCTGTGGCTGTGGTGGAAGTTCCTGCAGGAAGGAGAAAGCCCTGCCTGGGTTCTGAGCGGGCCTGCTGCTCCCTCACTTCTTTTTTTATATTATATTATATATTTTTTTTAGTTGTCAATGGACTTCATTTACTTATATGCGGTGCTGAGAATCGAACCCAGTGCCTCACACATGCCAGGCAAGCGCTCTACCACTGAGCCACAACTCCAGTGCGCTCCCTGACTTCTTATTCCTCTCCCAACAGGCTGTTCATGCCCAATTTGGTGCCACCCAAGATCCCTGATGGAGAGAGAGTGGATTTTGATGTGAGTTGTGGCTGTGGGTAGAGCAGGTCTGGGCTGGGAGTGGTCACAAGGGCTCCAATGAGATGAGAGACCTTGTGGCCTTGTGGGCTGGGGGCAGATGGGTGGGATGGTGTTTTCCACAGGCCAGGCTGGGTGCCAGCCCTGAGCACTGGCCTGGATTCAAAACCTTTTGCTCTGAGCAAGGGTTGTCTGGCCCACCTGTCTCTCCGCTGGACTCCCTGGCAGCCTCTCAGTCCCAGGGCTCCACCCACAGGACATCCACAGGAAGCGCATGGAGAAGGACCTGAATGAGCTGCAGACGCTGATCGAGGCTCACTTTGAGAACAGGAAGAAGGAGGAGGAGGAACTGGTTTCTCTCAAAGACAGGATCGTAGGTGTCAGGTCTCCAGTCTACCCCCCTCTGCACCCCTGTCCCCTCCCTGCATGAGGCCTGCCTCCTCCCACAGCCTGCCCTGGGTCCTGGTCCTGCTGGGTGTGGCCCTCCCTCAGGATCCCTGCTGTAGTGAGCTGCTCTTGTGTCCCTGCATGGTGGCTTCTTGGGCCCCCTGCTCTCCTTGCTCTCCTTGCCAGCTGGAAGCTCCTTGTTGGCAGGAGCTGAAAGTGACTAATCTGGACTATGGCAGTACCTAACTCAGACCCTGGCTATTCAATGACTAGTCAAATGCCTGTGGCCTCCCCGTCCCTGCCTTTTCCCCACTGGGTCTAGCTACCCTACTAATGCAGGGAACATGGTAATGTCCTGCAGACTCGCAGGTCAGTGCACTGGGGAGAGAGGTTATTCTGATTCCTTTCTTCCTCTCCACCTAACTTGCCTGCCTACCAGCAGCCCATGACTTGGCTGTATACCTTTGAGCCCAGAGCAGCTGCTGTGGCCAGGGCTAGGGCAGCAGCATAGCCCTTGTGGGAGATCGGAAAAGCCATCTGGCATTTTCCATATGGTGAAGACAGTCTCCAACATGCAATGCTGAGTGTTGGTTCTCTGCCATGTCCTTTCGTGGCCATCATGACATAGCCTGTGTACTCTTCTATGAGGCCCACCTGGTAGGGGGTGGACTCTGCCTGCATCCGTGGAGCTGGCTGAGAGTGCTTGGAGGCAGGGCACCCCTTGTGGGTCCCTTGATGACATCACCTCTCAGGTGCACACTGGGGCCTCTGCCTCTCTCCCTAGGAGAAGCGACGAGCTGAGCGGGCTGAGCAGCAGCGCATCCGCAATGAGCGGGAGAAGGAACGGCAGACCCGCCTGGCTGTGAGTGTCCAGGCCAGCTCCCAGCTCTCTCTATTCATAGAGGTCATTCAGTGGAGGCAGCATGCACTGAGTCTGCGTGGGGCCATTGCCTTGGCCCTGATAGCACACCAGTGAACGAGATGGACAGACTGGAGCCTCATGATTGTGGTGTTTTAAGACTCCCCAGCACTTATCCCTTCCCTCGTACAGGCTAAGGACTAAGGCCTCCTTTTTCCTCTTCTTGTGCAGCTGCTGAAGTCCCTTCCAGAGCACTAGGCTAGCTCAGAGCCTCATTCACTCATTCATGCAGTAAACTCCCATGTGCCTGCCCAGCGCTGGGGCACCCTCTGGAGCTCCTTGCTCAGTGGGGAGAAAGCTGATCCCACCCATGCAGACTCCTGGCTTCAGCCCAGAGCCAGGCTTTCCCTCCTTGCACTTTATTTGCCCTCTTCCTCCTCTCTGAAAATCAGGAGGAGAGGGCCCGGCGAGAGGAGGAGGAGAACAGGAGGAAGGCTGAGGACGAGGCCCGGAAGAAGAAGGCTTTGTCTAACATGATGCATTTTGGAGGCTACATCCAGAAGGTAGGCTGGGGAGCAGCCAGGGTTGCCAGGAGGCCCCGGAGTATCCTTGAGAAGTGAGGTGTCAGCTGTAGCTGGCAGTTTTAGATTGGATTCCAGGAACAGTTTCCCAGTTGCTGGGGTAGGAGTCTGAGGGCTTCTCAGGCCCAGCCCTGGGGTCTCTCAGCCCCACCATGGCTTTGCTAGGAGGGGCCGGCTGTGGGTACAGGCTCGCGTGCCTCTGGCTCCATGGTGCCTCTGCACCTCCAAGGTGGTTCAGTGCAGTTTGAGGAACCTTGGCCATGGAGTCAGAGCTCTGGTGAGACTCAGCTCTGCCACATGGCTGTGTGGACCAGTTTCTTCATATGGGACTGATATCGCCTGCCCTGCTCTTTTGAAGTGCCTGTCGTACATGTAGGAGGCAGTTTGTTCCTGGGAACTCGCTTTGTTCCTCCATCCCACTGGAAAAGGGGTATTGATTTTCTTTATGCAGTGGAAGGATCAGAGCCTTTTCTTAGATTTGAAAAGTCCCCAATTCTGCTGCCATGCCTCTGCCCCGATGGTGACCATACCAGCCAAGTGCCATCAAAGTAGTCCCTGCCCAAAGCCCTCGCTTCATCCTGTCCCCCAGATGGCCTATGCTGAGCATCTGAATCACTTTTTCCTCCCTGTCTCTCTGCCTCTGTCTTCTGTCCACCCTGCCTTCTCTATGTGTCTCTGTCACGGTCTTGGTCTTTCTCTCTGGGTCTTTCTCTCATGGTTTCCTGGCTTAGCAAGCCCAGGTGGGTACCAAAACCTCACATTCTCTTCCTCCCCTTAGTCATAAGGAGATCCCTGGGAGGGGATGTGCCTTGCTGGGGGAGGAGTGTAGAGTTCTGGCTGGGTGGGGAGGTGGGAGCCTGGAGAGGTGGAGGACACTGGCTAGGCACAGGAGGAAGCGGTCAAAATGATCCTCCCTGCCCTTGCCTCAGTTTCTCAGGGGAATCCAGGCAGATGATGGTGGGGGAGTTGCAGGAGCGCCCTACTCCCAGGGGCAGTTTGGGAGGGTCAGGGGACAGAGAGGGACAGTCTCTAGCCAAGTCCCCCTGCTCACTCCACCCCATTCAGACGGAGCGGAAGAGTGGAAAGAGGCAGACCGAACGGGAGAAAAAGAAAAAGATTCTGGCTGAGAGGAGGAAGGTGCTGGCCATCGATCACCTGAATGAAGACCAGCTGAGGTGGGGCCAGGCGGGTGATGCCTTGGGCACTGAGGCCTCAGTAGGGGATTGATTGGGTGCCGGTTTGGGAGTCTGCAGTACAGCAGAGGGCATTTCTCTCTGGAAACCACCAGAGGGCGCTGCCCCCTCACATTTTTCTAAGCTGGGTTTGCTGGGAAGTCAGGCTTGGGCAGGTCAGGCCAAACCCATCTGGGCTTTGCTGATATGCAGAGAGAACTGAGCAGAACTCACCTGTCTGCACTTCTCACTTCATCTTGCTCACCTGCGCACCAAAGGCGGTAGGAGGATTGAGCTAGATGATCTCAGTGCCAGGAGGGCTCCTCCGCAGAACACTGTCCTGGAAGCCCCTGGTGTTAGTTCCTAAGCACTCGGCACTGCCATCGGGGTCTAGGGGCTGGGTCAGGACTAGGGCGAAGGGCAGTATTTACCCTTGCCCCATTCCCACTGTGGCGCGTGCAGGGAGAAAGCCAAGGAACTGTGGCAGAGCATCTACAACCTGGAGGCGGAGAAGTTCGACCTGCAGGAGAAGTTCAAGCAGCAGAAATATGAAGTGAGCCCCATGCTGCAGCCCCTTGCTCCCCCATGCCATGCTTCTCCTGGTTTTATTGGGTCCCTTAGGCTCCTTCCCTGTCCCCAGTCAATCCATTTGACTCTTGCACCTTGACCACACGCCCTGTCTCCAGCACTGCCAGTGTCCTCCCGCCCTCTCGTCCTCCTGGATGCTGTGCTCAGCTCCCATCTCCCTCATCCCAGGCTTGCTGGGACCTGAGCTGAATTGTTTTTTGCCTTCTCCACTTTTCTTACAGATCAATGTTCTTCGAAACAGGATCAATGACAACCAGAAAGTGTAAGTATCTGAGGTCCTTCTTTCATTACCTGTCTCCTGCCTCCTGTATCCCCGTCTTCCAGCCATCCTGCTCCTCGGAGAGCTCTGGGCTCCCGTCCCTTCCTCCTCTCCTTCATACACTTCCCTTTTCAGCTCCTCCAGCAATTCTCCCCTCTGTTCCTCTTGGCGGTTCCTTGATAGCAGGGGGTGATCTGTAGGACCAGAGGGGTCTCACTTCAGCTTGAGGCTGCTGCCCCATTCTGCCCCTGGAGGTAGCTCCAGGCTGCTCCTCTTAACCCTCAGCGTCTCCCAACTTTCCCCCTTCCCCATGGAGACCTGCCACCCTGCCCTGTGCTCCCATGTAATGGTCCTGCTTTCCCTGCAGCTCCAAGACCCGCGGGAAGGCCAAGGTCACTGGGCGCTGGAAGTAGAGCCTGAGTCTCCTTCACCAAAGCTCTCCTTGCCTGTGTTCCTGCCTTGCGCACCTCAGCTCCTGGAACCCTCCTGGGACCCTCCTGGGCACCCAAGGCAGACGCCTGTCTGGAGACCAGGAGATGGCCCTGCTGGAAGCCAGCACTCCTGCCTGCCCCCTGCCCACACCATGCCAGGAATAAAAAGCCATTGCACACTGCACACACAGAATGGCATTTCTGTCACCTCCCCTGAAATGAGACCCCATTTCATGGGAAGTCAGGGTGGCTATCAGAGCCCTGGTATCTGGTCAAGCTTGGAGGAGCTTCTGGCCCCTTTCACCTGCTTCCAGATGGGAGAGGCGATGGCAGGGAATGCTCATGCCTGCTGGGAGCCTGGGAGGGAGGCACCGACAGTGGCTGGGGCTTGTGACTTTAGCCACTGTGAGTCACAGGGAGCAGCACACTGGGGAGGGCACTGTTGTGTATGGGGGGTGCCGACTGTATGACTCGCTCCCTGGGAACAACGCAGGCCTCTTTGGATAGTCGCTGTTTTCTTTCTCCTCCTGGCCGGGGCACTAAGAGCCAGGTGTCTGTGGGGCAGGGAGCTCTCAAGGGAGGAAGGAAGGCTAGTTTCATGGGCAGCTGTTGAGGCTGGAGCCGCCAAGCACCTGGGCCAGTTTGAGTGACTTGGTTTTCCCCTTCCCGTGACCTGCATATCCTCTAGGGCTTAATTGTTGGGGACCACAGGATCCTTGAGCTGAAGTGCGTAGCATGGCAACATGGATTCCGGTTAACAGGACATGCAAACAACACAGGGCTGAGGAGAAGCTGCTTCCAAGCTCTCCAGGCTACATCCTTAACGGGGCTTGTCCTTTTGCACTGCCAAGCCTTTGCTCAGGCCATTCTGTCTCCTGGACGGCCTCTCCTCATGTCCCATTGGCCACCATCCACAGGAGCCCAGTGGCTCTGTCTCTGAGAAGGCGTCCACATCTCTTAGGCAGAGGAAATCCACCTCTCCTTGCTCTGAGCACCTGGGCCTTTGCTGTAACCACTAGCTTAGTGCCACCTAGGACTGCACCATCTCTTATACTCTTGGGACATAGTATAGGCCTGTTTATGCTCTGTGACAAGTACTGTGACAGGTGCAGGTGGTCAACATGACGAGGACATGGTCCTGGGGTAAGTGGGCGGGGCTCAGCCTTAGCTCTGTTTCTTGTTCATTCGGTCCCTTCTTCCATTGCTACCTCCTGAGCTGACTGCTAGGCATGGTCTTGGACAGGCATGCTGTGATCTGAGCAGGCACGGCCCACGGGACACAGCAAGCCAGAGTGTCCAGCTTAGCGTGGCAGCAAGGAGGGCAAATGGGCTGGGAAGCACAGATGTGGTCCCGCCTGGCCTTGGCAGGCAGGGGGCTTTCTGGAGGAGATTATGTCTTCACTGAGTCCCAGAGTACAAGAAGGAGAAAGTCAAGGGGAATGAGATGTGTGTGTGGGTTTTGGGGGCCGCATGTAATGTTCTAGAAGCAGGAGTCAGCATGGTGTATTTGAAGAGTCATAGTCATTAGCAGAAGCCAAGAATTTTCCAGTGAGGGACAAGGAGGCCCTGTGTAAATGTCCCTCAAACAGGCAAGAGGCAAGAGCCTGGGCCTACCATGGTCCCTGGAAGACCTGCTGGCAGCTCCTGGGCACAACCCCAGTTCTATTCTCCCTAGTTTACAGGGTAGGACAGATGTGAAAGCACCCCATCCCCTCTCCCCATAATGGGGCACTGCAGTCCTACCCTCATATGCTACTTCAGTGGGGTAGAGGGTGCCCCAAGACAGAGGCATCAGTTCCAAAACCGAGATGCCAGAATTTTCCAACCACCATCAAGTTGCTGTGGGGCTCTACCTCCTGTGCCTCGGGTGCACCCTTGGAGCAATAAGAGGAGATGGTAGCAGCCTGGGTCCTGCCTCTGGCTCCTCCCATCAGATGCTTAGAATCACTCCTCTGTGCCAGTAGATGTGGGTGCTCCCCAAAACTACATCCTGAGGCAGAGCCAGGAGGCAGCCCTTGCTCTCTCCTCCTGTGCGTTTCCCCTGAGGTCAGTCCCACATTATATCTTTTTAAAGTCACCTGGAGTCCAGGAAAGATCTTTTACCCGCCCCCCCATATTTCCCATTTATTGGTGGTGAGAGTATTCCAGGTCTATGGGGAGACTGCCAGCTTCTCCTTGAGGGGTTCTTCTTCCTGCTGAGGAGGCTGTAAGCCATGTGTGAAATAAAAGTCTAGAATAATTAGTAAAGAACAAAAGACAAAGTCAGAAAGATAGTTTCAAAAGTTGGAGCCCTTGATAGGTCCAGTCCACACAGGAGCTGGAGCTAGACAAGAGAAAATGGCTCCCATGGTTTATTTAAAGGGATACATCAAAGGCAGGGATAAGGTTTCAAGGGCGGAGTCTTGCTTCCTGATGTCTTGCAGTCAGCAGGTTGATTGGCATCTTGGCAGGTCACACCCATCTTAAAGGGGCTATGTGGCTACAGTAGGTCACCCCATCTTCGGTGCTG
The DNA here is from genome assembly GCA_028644305.1 of Xerus rutilus. Taxonomy (NCBI): domain Eukaryota; kingdom Metazoa; phylum Chordata; class Mammalia; order Rodentia; family Sciuridae; genus Xerus; species Xerus rutilus. The sequence continues at coordinate 63,249,244 of CM053410.1, forward strand.
TGTGGGAATTTGGCAGAGCTTGGATAGGTCTCAGAATGTCAGGGGAGTCAACCAGAGGAAATGTCCACTGGTCATTCCCAGACACCAGATTCTCCCATTCAAATGGCTATGATGCGTGGCGGTCCACACACAGCCCACGGACAGCTCTCTACAAAGGTCTCTTTTGGCCACACCAGCTCCTCCTTATCCATATTTGTCTTTCTGGGGTTTTAGTCATCCATAGTCATCAGAAGAAGGGGGGACACAGTAGTACAATAAGATATTTTGAGAGAGCGAGAGCGTGCGAGAGATCGATTCACGTAACTCTTAAATAGTACACTGTTATAATATTTCTATTTTATAGTTAGTGTCTCACTGCTTGATTTATAAATCAAACTTTATCATAGGTAAATATGTGTAGGAAAAACATAGCTACATGTAGTTTATTCATTATGTCCACTGCTTTTTTGATTACCATGGTGTTGAATCAAACATTGAAGGCACGGGATGGCCCTCAGCTGGTCTGGGCCTCCTGACCACTCAGGAGTGGGATGAGGCTACAGTGGGGCCACTGTCCTGTGACTAGACACTCTCAGGGGCTCAAGGTCTGGGAAGCCGGGATCAACAATGTCAGGCTGGGCCCTCCTTGTAGAGGGATTTACAGAGCCTCCAGGTACCTTCCTTTCCTCCTGGGTGCCAAGGCCAGGCCTACTCCCTGACCAGACCTCTGGAGGATGGAGGGGTGGTGAGAGCCACTGCCATAGGCTGTCACTCCTGGTACTTGGCCAGGACTGTGCCACTGCCTAGATGGAGGTGGTAGAGCTCGCTCCTATGCAGCCTCCAGCCCTAGCTCTGCAGCCTGGTTTCTGGAAAGGGCGTGGCAGGGCCTGCACTTTCATGGGTCTGCACAAGAAAAGTGTGGAGGGCTGGGTTCAGCGCAGGCCCCAGGGCCAGGCTCTCTGAATGGCCCCAGTTAGGAGTGGGATAGGTTGGTGGTAGAGGGGAGACCAGCATAGCACGGGCACTTACCATTCTAGGTACAGCTCCCCTCTGAAGGTTCAGCCTTCCCTGTAATTGACCCAGCATAAGTTGAGGAAAATACGGAGGATCCAGGTCAACTCACTTCTTTTTTGCACAACATATGTCTCATGGGTTCTCACTTTGCCCCTGTTGTCTGAACAAGCACCTGTGGCTCACAGGGCACACCTCTACATTGCAGATGAGGAAACCGAGGTTCACACAGTTTAAGCAATGTGCCATCCAGTTAGCAACTGGCAAAGAGGGATTTGAACTCATGTCTCTGGGACTCCAGAGTCAGGGCTCTTCCTGGCTTGTGGACCTTGTAGATTGAGGAGAACCCAACGTCCACAAGCTCCATTGCCTGGGTCAGTGTTGGAGCCTCTGTGAGCTAGCTAGGGGTGGCCCAGAGTGTGAGCACAAGGGCTCAGCTCCCACAGGTCCTTTCCCCCCTGCCCACTCAGGGCTGGAGAGGAGATGTGCTGTGTCCAGCACCAGGAGGCCAGCCTGGAGGTGGCAGTGATGGGCCTTTGCACAGGACGCAAGAGTGATCAGGCAGCCTCCTCTTTCTTGGGAGCAATTACAGTCCATTCCTGTGCAGGCAGAGGGGAGGGGGGACCTGAGGATCATGGAAGCCCCTGTCGTTTCCTTGGTTGGGGGCAACCCCTCAACTCTGCAAAGAGTGTGTGAACCACAGGGTGGTCTGAGCCCTGGGTCTGAGCACCAGCAGGGCTGGAAGAAGCCAAGGCTTCAGGGGCTCTCTGTGGTTTCCCTCTAACCTCACTCTCCAGCCAGGGGCAGCTAGCTATTGTTTCCCCAGTGCCCCCTCCTGCCTCGGTGATACCTTCCCTACCCCTGAAATATCCTTCCTTCCCTCTCTGCCTGTCCAACTTCACCCTACCCCCCTGTTCCTGCTCAAGCCCCTGTTTCTCCAGGAAGACTTCTGCCCCATCCTGAGCTCCTGTGGCTTCCTTGGGGATGTCCTGCTCCTGCCCTGAGAACCCTACACCAAAGGCCTATTCTCTGTGGGCTGTGATTCCCAGATGCCAGGTCCGGGTGTCCAGCCCAGCCCTCCCTCCCTGGCACTGTTCCAAGAGTTCTGACCTCACACACTTGTCCACCCTGGGCTCTCAGCCCCCATCCCAACAGCTGCAGGAATTTAAATTGCTGTCAAATGAAGACTCAGGAGAAAAAGATTTCCACATTTGTGCAAAGCACCCAGTCCCTGGGGCAGGAGAGGGGTCATCCCACCCCACACCACTCCACCTCTTTCCACCCTACCCTGTGGCTCTGCACTGTGCGCTGGCCAATGTCACAGAGCCACGCCTTCGGTGAACCTCAATCCCAAAGCAGTGTCCCCAGTAAAGTCAGGCTTGGGCAATGCAAATACGAAGGAGACTGGGCAGGGCTGGGATCGCTCTTGAGGAAAGTGGTGGGCGGGGCGGGGCGGGCGGGCAGGAGGACGGTTCCCAGGCTGAGATGTGCTGAGATGTGCTGAGATTGTGCTGGGCTTGCAGAGTAGAGTGGCAGGTCAGGCAGACCTGTTTAGGATGATCTGCCTCACCTCATCCTCTCCCCACCCACACTTACCCTGCAGGTTCCCAGAAGACGCCAGTCACTGGGATGCAGGTCGATGAGGATGAAGGGAGAAGGTAATAGGCAAAATGGAGTTTTCTCTTCTGAACTTGTCCAAGAGACCCCTTGGGTTCCCCATCTCTCACCTACTAAGGTGCAGGGCAGGTAATGAGCAGTGGATTCTGCTGGGACATGCTGGACGTACCTTATGAGCTATGGGTAATATTAATAAATGATATTAGCTTCCATATATTAGGCGCCTATTGTGTGCCAGGCACTGTGCAATGTAATCTCTAATATAATGTGAAGTTGGGTTCTACATAAACAACTCCATCTTTTATACAAGGAAACTGAGGCTCCGAAAAATTAGGCAATTCATCCCAGGTCATACAGGCAGGATCTGTATTGATTTTATCATGATTTAAAAATTATTTGCATGGTATATTTTATCACTTTGTCATATATTTAACAAAAGCCAAAAAGCATATATTAAAGAAATTGCTTTGTATTTTAGCCAAGAAATATTTGAATAATTTCTGACTATGCAAATATGTGTTCACCAATCCTTATCATAGGGAAGCTTTCATGAAATCACGTTAAAATCTATTTATTTAATCCCAGCAACTCAGGAGGCTGAGGCAGGAGGATTGTACTTCAGCAAAAGTGACATACTAAGCAATTCAGTGAGACCCTGTCTCTAAATAAAAAATGCAAAATAGGGCTAGGGATGTTGCTCAGTGTTCAAGTGCCCCTGAGTTCATACCCCAGTATCTCCACTCCCAAAATCTATCTACTGCAAAATTTTGATCACTTCCTGGGCAGTCATGGACTATGACTTCCTTGCTCAGAGCAACTGACTTGTGAAATAACATAGCCCTCATCTCATTCATTTGTGACTTTTGATTTCCTCATCTCTCCCCTCATCTAGACTGGGTACTTCTTGGGCCCTGAGGTCCTAGCTTTCCATTCGTCTGTAGATCCTTGTCCCCTCCAAACTTGTTGACTCACTGACTGAGTGAGAAAATCATACCCAAATTAGATGATCTTATATAGGATTTGATTTTTTAAATATTAAATATTGACCCAGTGGGAACATATAGCAAAATAGTCACACTAGGGTTTTAGTATTGTTTTTTGCAATTGTCAAAACATGAACAAATCAAAACAATGATCACTTTAGAAATAGAATAATTTTGATTTTGAAAGGATCATATTTACCTGACATTATATAATATAAGCATTGAATCTGCTTGATTATCAATATTTCATTTAAAGGGCTTGTAGACTCATAGATTTAGTCATTCTGTAAATTTAACACAAGTATTGAATGCATACTCCATGCCAGGTGCTAGCTGGTTATCAGAATTACTGCAAAGATAGACCAGGACTTCTCCCTACCTTGATAGAGCAGGAGAGGGTGAAGTTAAATAGAAGTTAAAACAATGAACAGATAGATACACAGATACACACATATGTAGTACATGTAATCACAGATATGTAAATATCTAGATATATTCATATGCATACGCACACATGCCCACATATGAGTGCCACTTTCAAATTGTGAAAGGAAATTCAGAGGAAAAGAGTGACATGTCGTGAGAGAGTCCCTGGGGTGGATATGGATTAGGCTGAGGGGCTGGATTTGGGGAGCTTCCTGTGGAAACCTTTGCTGAGTTGAATCCTCAGGATTTCTAGGCCTTAGAGGAAGAGTGAGGAGAGAATGTCGAAAGGAGGGAATGGTGGGTGCAGAGAGTTTGGCATAGTCAGGGGATAGAGAGGAGGCCAGGGCAGCCAAGGTGAGAGAGGTGGGAAGTGAGTCCGGCAGGTGTGCAGGGTGGGGTCATGCCAGGCCCCAGGGGTCATGGGTAAGGGGCTGGATTTTACCTTCATTGTGGTGGGAAGTCATTGAGTTTTAAGCAAGGGGAAGATATACTGATTTATGTTTATTTTTATTGTGCATATTCATTATCCAGAAGAGTGGGTTTCATTCTGGTATATTGGTACATGTATAGAATATAATTTGAGCATTTTCACTGATTTATGTTTTTTTATAATTTTTTTTAGTTGTGGATGGACACAATACCTTTATTTATTTTTATGTGGTGCTGAGGATCGAACCCAGTGCCTCACACATACTAGGCAAGTGCTCTACCACTGAGCCACAACCCCAGCCCATGATTTATGTTTTTAAAAGATCATTTGGTTGGAGAAGGATCAGAAGGGAAACAGGAAGTTTGGACTGGATGCTGCTCCTGTAGGGCAAGTTGGAGACAAGCTCGTATGGAGATGCTGGAGAGAAAGGGGATGCAGAGATTGCTGCAGAAAAGTCCGCAGAGTTAGGGGCCTGGGGGTGCACTGTCTTCAGTGTGCACCTGAGCCCCTCCCCTTGCCCAGGTTTGACCCACTTCTCACCTCACTGCCAATACTACCCTTCAATCTTGGTAGCTGGGGCTCTGTCCTTAAGCCCTGCACTTTAAAAAGCCTCCATCTCACTCTCCTCGAACCGGCACCTCCTGATAGGACAAAGAGTCTTCAGGTCCAAGGGGCCTGAGAACCCCATCTCAGCCCACTCTACACCAGAGTACTCAGAAAGGGCACAATGACACAGGGAGTTTGCACCAGAATGTGTCTTGCAACCAGAAAAACAAACTGATTAACTGAACTGGAAATCAGCTGGACTTCGCCGTGTGTGTAGTGGGTTAGCCAATCCACGTGCTGGCACCAGATCCTTGTATATCATGGAGGAAAACAAAGATCTCACTTATACTAATGATGCACCCAGAGTTCTTGGGACCCGGATTCCCTGCCAGATGGCTCCCATGCTGTAAGCAAGGGCCTGTGCAGGCAGACCATGCCACCTGTATGTGCTTGCCTAGACCCCAGAGGGTGAAGTGTGACTGCATGTGGGTTGTAGGGGTGGGTCTGGGATGGGGCTCCAGGTCCCTTGCAGCACCAGAGGGAATTAGGGATGAGAGGAAATGGGAGAGATGGCTGCCAGTGAGAGGAGCGTGGCTCCTCCTGGCTCTCTACAGCCAAAGCTCTCCTGTGATCCTCCTGACTTGCTGGGGCCAGGCTGGGCAACAGAGTGGGGAACTGGCTGAGGTTTCTCCCTACCCCCGGAGGGGACATAATAGTGAGGTGTTGCTGTGGACTCCAGAGAGCTAAAAATATTATGCCCCTCCCAACCAGGGCAAGAGAGGGAAGTTGAGGGCTTTAACTATGGAGAGAGATAAGAGGGCCTGGGACTATGACATGAGACCTCTGGGGGTACATCACAGAAGCAGGATGGGGTGTTGGTGGGAAACTGCTAGTGCCAGAAGCTTCTATTTGGGACTGACCCCTTCTCAATAGTTCCCCAGAAGCCTCACCAGGGGCCCCTCTACCCCCTCTGAATCTGTGCCAGTGAGCCAGAGGAGCCAGGAAGACCACAAGACAGCCATGGTGCTGAGCAAGTACTCAGTCCTTCCTGCCTCCAGCAGGAGAGGGGCACAGGGGAAATGGGCATGTGGGAGGCAGGGTCCAGCCTCCTCCCTGTTGGCTCCAGTTCAAAGTGTGCTGGGCATGAGAGGGAGGGAGGGACAGAGTGCTGAACTGAGTAGGAGGTTGGGGCTTGAAGTAGATAAGGATGGTGTCTTCAAAGCTAAAATATGGCACTTGTAAGAATCAAGTAACTGCTCAGCTTTGGGACCTTTAATTGTCTCCACTGTCTAGCAAGGTGGGGGCCCTCAGAGCCCTTAGGAGCCATTTACTGAGAAAAAATGGAAACTTTTGGACACACCTCACCTCCTTTGGTCTTACTCAACCTCCATAGGGAGGCCATTCCTGGTCACAGAAGCTGGCGGAGTAGCCTGTCCCCTCCCCTGGCTCCCTTCCCTCTCCAGGGCTTTTTACTGAGTGTGTACATCACTCACATTGCTTTTGATCTCTTTACATGACTGTGAGCTCCAGCAGACCAGATGTTTGCCTGTTCCATTCACGGCGCACACAGTGGCAATCTGCGACCATTTGGCGAATGAATGAAGGAATGAATGGATGGATGGATGGATGAATATCCCCAGGGATTTGAGGCCTCTTATTGAACAGATTATACATACATAGTGTTCTAGGAAGGAGAGAGCCAATTTTGCTGCTTAGAAAGGTTAACAGAGAGATTTGGGGGCCCCAGGACAGGGGCAGTTGGATATGTGATAATCTTTAGAGTCCAGCTGGAGGACAGAGGGGTCTGGGCTGCTGCACTCTGGGGGAATGATTGGGACAGACTATTTGCAAAGACAGTTTTCCTAAGTTAGAGATTAGGCTTCCTGGCTATGCCTGATGGGGGCGCTCTTGTTCTGCCCCCAGCAGTCCATTCTGCATCCTGCTGGGAGACAGGGAATGGAAGGAAGTCACGTGTATCCCAGAATCTGCTCCTTCTGGAGAGTGTTTAAGGGCACAAACTCTGACCCAGCCTTCCTGGGTTCAATTCCAGCTCTATCATGTACAAGCAGAGTGAGCTCAGCAGGTTACCATGTCTGTGTTTTTTCATCTATGAAAAGGGGATTATTAGTAATGACCTTATTGGTTGTCAGGAGGATTAAGTGAGTTTATGTAATACAAGTGCTCGGGGCAGTGCCTGGCACAAGGATGCCTGTGAGCATCATTCGCTTTTGTCTTTGAGATGCTGTAGGTTGGAAAGCACCCTCTGCCCTGCCCTCTGTAGGTCCCCCTGAACCTTGATGCTCACCTCCCCTTCCCACCTCCTTTGCAAGCCCTCTGAAGCATAGTCTGGCCCTGGCTGGCTCCTTCCTTCCCACCCTCTCCTTTCTGGAGCAGGCCTGAGACCTGCAAGTCACGGGAAGATGGGTATGGCTGGGTGAGTCAGCCCACTCTGCCTCACCTGCCTGCTTCATGCAGCCAACCAGCAACAGGAGGCCAGGGTGTGGGGCGCTGATGTCACCTCACCTTCTGCCAGGACGGCAGAGGTGTCTTCTGAGGAGTGGAGGGACACAGAGCCCCAAGTCACTACAGCTCTCTTCTGAGGGGTCAGAGCTCTCCCTGGCTAGTGGTCTCCAGAATTTTGTCACTCGCTTGAGAGCTTCATTGCTGGACTGCAGAGTCCATCCTTCTTCCCTCACCTGTGTCTCCTGCACCTTCCTAACTTTCAAATCCAGGGCCCTAGTCTAGGTGCACTTCCTGTTCCCCATCCTTCTCCAAAGCCACTTCTTTCACTCTGCTACCTTCATATGATTCTGCAGCCTCAGCTGCGCTTTCTTCTGTCTTTTCCCTCCAAGTCACCCCTCTCTGACATGTCCTACCCTTCCCAGAGGCCTTCCCAGACTGGCTGGGAACAGAACTCTTGCTACTCAAAGTCCACAAACTGGCAGCAAGAACATCACTTGGGAGCCTGGAAATGCTCCAGAAATCCACATGCGCATTACTAGTTGAGGATCTTGAGCAGGTTCCCCCTGTTGTTCCAATGGCCTTTCACTTGAAAAGACAGACTCTAGGAACCTGTGTCAGCTGGTATTAGAATGACTAGAGACAGAGCAGAGAGCATTTCAAATTCCATCATCATGAAATGGGCCCCGCTCCCATCTAGCAACCTGAATCTGTGTTCACACCAGCCTGCCACCTGTCTGTCCAGCCAGCTGAGGCCTGGACAAGGCAGAATCCCCCTGAAAGGCCTCACTGATTAGTTACACTTGGTCAGCAGAGCAAGGTCTCTCCTGGTCATGGCCATTTGGCTTGCCATTTATCATGTTCCAGAAGGTACTTTGCCTGGGATTCCTCTTCAAAAGTAAGCTTAAACAATCTTAGTGTTGTGGTCTGGACTGGTTTTCTGAAGCACTGGTATCTATGGAAGTGCTCTGCTGTGAAATAAGTGGAGGAAGGGCTTTGCACCATCTCTGTTTCTCTTTTTATTTTCCTTTCTCTGCCATAATACACAGTAGCACATCAAATTTTCCTAGTAAAGAGAACTTAATGTTTAACTTTATTTAGACTAGAGTTTCCAAAAACTTAGACCTCCATTGCCACTTAGCCCTTATGAACATCCTGTGGAAATGATTCGGGATACGCTGATGTAATTCCCTTCAGACACCCCAACTGCTAAGACTTTTTTTCGGTACTTAGGATTGAACAGGTACTAGGAATTGCACTGGAGCCATATCCTCAGGCCTTTTAATTTTTATTTTGAGACAAGATCTCACTAAATTGCTGAGGCTGGCCTTGAACTTGTGATTCTCCTGTCTCAGTTTCCAGAGTTGCTAGGATTACACATGTATCTCACCATGCCTGGCTCCAATTGCTAAGACTTTTACATAGGACTCTTTGTTCACTGAAAGACCCTTTACTCCATTTTCCAGGTAAGAAGCTGAGTGTAATAGAGCTGGGCAGGGCCTGGGCTGGTACAGGAAGTGCCCCTGCATCCAGGGTCTATGAGGCTGGATGTCCTCACAAACCTCCATCTCTCCTGTGCACTTGGTGGCTCAGCTATTATTGCAAGCCTCAAATGCTTTCAAATGCTCCAGCCTCATCCTGGAATTGGAGTCCCTGATGGCAGGGGAAAGTGGGCCTGATGGTGTTGGTAAAAGGTGTCATCCCCACCTGAGGGAAGGAGGGGAGGACTTGTCTAATTCCAGTACTTGAGCTGGTGTATGCAGAAAACTCTGCTTTCCTTGCCCATCTGGGGAGAGTGTGGTGGCAAGATTTCTAGCCAAGGGCTTTTGCTGACATTGTGGTTAGATGGAAGATGGAACTGGCAGGGCCAGTTCGAACAGCCTGACTCACAAGCGTCTTCAGCTTCTGCCTCCCGCTGGGGCAGTGTGGTTGAGGAGACTGTGCAGGAGAGGGTGTGGGAATCAATGCAGGAGTGCCAAACTGTGGGATCTCAGTCCTGGTGAGGAAGCTGAGGCAGGCTGGGGCCAAGGTTTGGGGTTTGTGGAGATTCCAGGGAACCTGATGGGCATGGGAAAAGGAGATTGAGAGTCCTGCTCCACTGAGGGTCATAAGGTATCAGCATGGTGAAGCAGCACTGGAAAGACCTCCAGGCATTACCTTCATTTTAGAAAAAAGGAAACAAAACAGGTGAGGAGGTTTTCTAAGGCCAAACACTGGTTGTGGAAGAACTAGGACCTCCTGATGGTTATATTGAGACATCATGTTTTGTAGCATCTGGGCTGCTTCCCCAACAGGAACTGCTATATTCAGAATGACCTGAGAATAAATTTATCCCACTGGATCCATCCGCTCTGGGGAATCCTGTTTCCACATACCAACGTATACCACACCCATTATTTCCCTCCTTATTAGACCCGCTCCCAGAGGAGATTGCCAACACAGGCTGAAAGAGCTTGATTGATTGTCTGGGGCCCCGTGCATCAAAAGAAACCTTCTCATAAGTTTCCAAGTAATACGAGCCCAGAGACCCCAGGAATTTGATGGTTTCCAGATCTGGAGGGCAGAATACACTAGAAATGAGTTGCCAGCCACTCTGTTCCTGGTGCTCCTCAGACCAAATTTAGTGTTTATTTTCCTATTCATAGCTCCAGTTCTTTACAGGGACAGTGACAACCTGAGATGTGTTCAGAGAAGGATGACTTAAGACTGAGAGGGACACTAAGCCATGCCCTAAAGAAATGGTAGAAGAAACGGAGGAGATGGCTCAGCAGCACAAGATGGCTGTGTTCAGATATTGAAATGATTATCATGGGGAAGGGAAATTGTACCTACTCTCCATGGCCCCAGTAGCTAGATAAGGCCTGAGAGTGGAAGTCGTTTGAGCACAGATGCTGGAGCAGTCTCAGAGGCACTTGGAATTCTCTTCCCCTAGAGGGCTCAGAGGTGCTGCTTGGCCAACCTGGAAGGCTGTTATGACTTTCAAGGGCCAGGTATAGGGGAGGGGTTTAGAAGAGTTCTAAAGTTAGTTCCATGTGAGATTCTATCATTCTATACTGGGAGTCATCATTGACTCAAGGCACGATGAACACTTGCTCTATGTTAGACACTGTGCTGGTGTTGAGAAGAATCACAAATATTTTTGAACATAAATTAGAATTTTACTTAAAGATACGAAGGAAAATATACTTGAATGAATAAATGAATGAATAAGAAACATTGTCAAAGAAGTAGAAATTATTAAATAGAACCAAATGGAAATTCTAAAGCTGAAAATATAATATGTAAAATAAAATTCACTGGATGGGCCCAACAGTACATTTAAAATGACAGAAGAAAGAGTCAGTGAACCTGAGCACATATCCATAGAGATAAATCCATAAGAAGAGCAGAAAACAGGGCTGGGATTGTGGCGCAGTGGTAGTGTGCTCGCCTAGCATGTGTGAGGCACTGGGTTCGATCCTCAGCACCACATAAAAATAAAATAAAGATATTCTGTCCACCTACAACTGAAAAAAAAAATATTTAAAAAAAAAAGAAGAGCAGAAAACAAAAATAAACAGATACTCAGTGAGCTGAGGAATAATATCCAAAGGTCTAGCATACTTGTAACTGAAGTCCCAGAATGGGAAGAGAAAGAAAAGACAAAAAATAATTGAAGACATAATGGCCAAAATTTCCCCCACATGGTGAAAGACATAATGTATAGATCCAAGAAACTCAGCAAAGCCCTAGCAAAGGGTATATTACTACTGAACCAATAATGAAGGTGACATTTTGAAAACAGGCAGAGAAAATTGTTAACTCTATATACATAGAAATAATAATACAAATGACTGCTATATACCAAAAATAATGGAGGGCATAAGATCATGGAACAGCTTCTTTAAAGTAATAAAAAAGACTCCATTAATCAGAATTTTATATTTAGGGAAATTACCCTTGAAGCAAAATATAGACATTTAAAGATAATGTAGGGCTGGATGTGTAGCTCAGTGTTTGCCTGGTACTGGCAAGGTCCTGGGTTCAATCCTCAGTATTGAAAAAGAAAGGTTATCCCATTTAAAGAATTTAAAATAAAACAAAGAATTCATTGCCATTAGCCCAGCACAAGAAGAAATGATAAAAAAAATTCTTTAGACTGAAAGGAAATAATACTCAATGGAAATCTGAATCTTCAGGAAAAAATTCAAGGCACCAGAAATGGTTAATATAAAGACTACTTTTTCTCTTAATTTCTTTCAAGTGATATGACATTTTAAAGCAGAATTACAATATTTAATTATTAATACATGTAGATATAATACATATGGTAACTCCCGTATAAATGAAGGGGCTGGCAAATGGACCTGTCTGGTTTCAAGTGCATTTTTTCACTCTTATTTTAGTGAAATAAGAAGACAAGCTGGGCATGGTGGCTCACACTTGTAATCCCAGCACTTTGGGAGGCTGAGACAGGAGAATCGCGAGTTCAAAGCCAGCCTCAGCAATTGCAAGGTGCTAAGCAACTCAGTGAGACCCTGTTTCTACATAAAACACAAAAAATAGGCCTGAGGATGTGGCTCAGTGGTTGAGTGCCCCTGAGTTCAATTCCTGGTACCAAAAAAAAAGGAGACAACCAATTTCCAATTTCTGTTTAACCTCATTCATTAGAAGTAGGTCTCAATCACATTCTTCATCATATTACTGCAGATTGCTATAAAGTTTAAAGTATCAAAGTGTTTCTCTTATCTACCAAAGAAATTGATCTGATAATATAGGTCCTTGCTGTCATCTCCAAGATTATTCCATTTTACTTAAAATGGCACAAGTTCAACTGTTAAGCAGACTGAAAATTTAAAGATTTATATTGTAATCTCTAGAGCAATCAAAAAAAATTTAAAAAGGTATAGCTAAAAAATATATTGATGAATTAAAATGAAACTCTAAAATTATTTATTTAACCCAAAAGAAGAAAGTAAGGAAAGAAAAGCAGAGGAACTAAAGTAGATTTGAAAATAGGAAAACAAATAGTAAAATAAAAAATTTAAATTCAACCACATCAATAATTATACCAAATATAAACTGATTAAACCGTCCATTTAAAATGCAGAGATTATCAGAATGGGTAAAAAGAGTGAGACTCATTTATTTGCTATGTATAAAAGATGAACACTTAACATGAAGATAGAAGTTGAAAGTAAAAATTGGAAAAAAGATATAAGATACAAATTGTAACCATAGGAAAACTGGGCATTAATACCAGACACAATAGATTTCAAAACAGAGTATAATGAGAAACAGAGAAGGACATTTTATGATGACATTCATTGGGAAATTATAGCAAGCAAATACATGTGTAACTTGACAACTGTAGAATACACACGTTTTTCAATTCTACATGATTCATTCACTGAGAAAATATGCTGGGTCATGAAAAAAATCCCCAAATCTCCATAAACGTAAAAGGACTAAAATGATACAGAATATTTTCTCTGAGGATAATAGAGTCAAATTAGAGACAAATAAAAGGAAAGTATCTAGAAACTTCCAACTGTTTGAAATTACATAATACTTCTACATAACCAATGAGATAAAAAAAATCACAAAGGAATTCAGAAAATAGTCTCAACTAAAAGATGATGGAAGCACAATTTGTCCAGACTTATGAGATACAGCTGAAGTAGTGATTAGAGAGAAAGTTACATATTTGAAAAGTCTAAAATCAATTGCCCAAATTTTTACTTTAAGAATTTAGGGCCAAAAAGGGCAAAATAATCCAAAGTAAGCAGAAGAAAGAAAATCACAAAGAGCAGAAACCAAGGAAATAGAAAAACAACAACAACAACAACAAAAACCCTACAGCCCAAAGTTGGTTTTCTGAAAAGGCAAATCCCCAGTCAGACTGTTCAATAAAAGAAAGAAAGACAGATGAGGGAGGGAGGAAGAGAAAGATAGAGATAGAGAGAGATGGAAATTACCAACATCCGAAATGAAAGATGACATACATTATGGATCCTGTAGACATAGATATTTTTAATGCGGCCAAGTTACTCTATCGTGACAAGAGCAAAGCAGGTCAAAGTGGTCACCTCTTAGAAGAGAGGCACATGGGCAGGAAACATGCATGAAGGCACTTTCCGAGGGATGTCAACATTTTGTATTTTGAGAGAGCTCTTGGTTCACAGGTGCATGCGTTTTTCAAAATGTACTTAATGGTATGCTCACGATGTGTACATATCACTGTATCTAAGTTTTATTTGAAAGAGGGAAGTAATAGAAGAAGGAGGAAGAGGAGGAGTTAAGGGAGCCATGAATCCAGTGGTCAGGGCGTGTCAGCGTCATTTGCATGTGCTGACCCTGTGCTTGGTCTGGGATGCCCTACTCTCCGGGCTTCCCTCCCACTCCCCTGGCTGTTCCTTCTCATTTCTCTGGCTGGGTCTCCCGAGTCTTTATACTCTTTCCTGTCTACATGCACTCCATCATCTCATCTAGCCCCATGGTTTAGGAGCCCTCAGATCTTTGCTCAAAGATGTCTGATCCCAATTATTCCAAACCCTCTTTAGAAAGTAGGGCTACTTGGCACCAGTTGGTCCCCTGCTTCATCCTGGTCACCAGCACTGGGACTATAAGAAGAGTCCTGCTCTTCTTACCAACCCTCCCCATGCCTCCACGTTGTGTCCCTGGTGTCAGGTGCTGTCCCAGATGCTGTCAGCCATGTGGCTGTGTGCGTAGGTTCTAGCATTGTGTGTGCGAGTAGGTGTGGGTGTCCCCTAACTTGAGTCTCGTGTTTTGTGAAATCTTGGAAATGGGTTTAAATGGTATTCCAGATAAGAAAATGTCCCTCTTGTTCTATGTGCCATTTCTCCTTCCCTTCCTCTGTTCCTGTGCCAGGCACTGCTTGAATTCTTACCCTCAGGGAACTCATAGTCCAGAGTGGAAAGAGGGCGACAGGCTGTGCCACCCTCAAGGCCGTGGGAGTGTGGTTAGGGCTCCGGCCGATGCTGTTGGGAGCACTAGGTGAGGAGAAGGGCCTTGGAAATAAGGAGCCAAGGGAAGAGACCAGTGCTCCAGACGTGGCCCTGCTACTAGTACTGTGTGACCCTTTCCTTCTCTGAGCCTCAGTGTCCTCACCTGCAAAAGGAGGGAGTTGGACTAGACCAGAGATTTCCCACAGCTCAACTCCATGTTCTGAAAGTTGGGAAGATGGGGGCTGGGAAGGGGGAGCTCCTGCCCAGAGTCCCTCCCATCTGGCTGCTTCTGTGTCTCAGCTTTTCATGTTAGATGCTTTCACCCAAAGGATTCTTGGGCTAGAAATGTGTGACCATTACTTGCTGAGGAAAGCTCTGACGACCCTTGTGACTCTGGCTGTGACCCTCCCATGGGCGGCTCCAGAGTGAGGATCCCAGATTCCGGATGGTGAGTCCAGCATCCCCACACCCCCACCTGCCCTCCTGCCCTGGCCCCTGCAGCCCCAACCTCTGTTTCCTGCCAGTTGTCCAGCCAACAGGAAGCTCTGGTCTGTTGGGGCCAAGAATAAAGGTTGTGCCTCCAGGAGGTCTCAAAGCCTAGAAGACATGGGACCAGGAAGGACCAGCTCTGAGCTGTAGTGAAACAAAGAGAGAGTGGCAAGGAGCACCCCTTTCCAAGTCATGAAACAGGTTGCCTGGAAGATGGCTTTTCTCAGCTCTGCGGAGTTGGAGTCAGGGGCAAAAACATAGCCAGGAGCTATGTTTTTGCTTTGGAAGGTTTTTGGAGGAAGACAAGAATCTCCTCACCCCCAAATATATCTTGAATTAAAAAGGAAAGTTCATAGTAAATGATTGGGGCATAGGTGCTTGTCCTGGCCTCAAATCTAGGTTACAGAGGGCTCAGAAGGGGCAACGTGGTCTGAGGATGGCGTCATTAGAGGGCAGGTTAGGAGCCAACCAAAGTGTTGGCAACTGCTGTCTAAATGACAGCCTGAGTGTCACACCTGGCTCCCATTCCAAGTCCATCACTTACTAGCTGTGTGACCTTGAACGGGTTACTTGGTTCCTCTGAACCACACATTTCCTTTTCTGCAAAATGGGAATCATTGTATCTACTTTGTGGCATCATGTGAAAATTAAAGGTAACTAATGAATGTTGGTGTCCACCATTGATAGTAGTTATAGACTAAGTGGTCACCTTCTTAAGGTTTATACCTGTCCCCCCGACAGCCCAGCAGTCCTCCAGAAAAACATAGACCCCAGAATGCAGAAGTGTGAATCTCAGAGGATCCAGAACAGCATACATGGGCCCTACTGGCCTTGAAGAGATGGTAGGTTTCCTTTCTGAGAGAGGCGGAGAGAGCAGAAACGTCATGGCCATGTGGGAAGGTGGCATTTACTGCCCAGAGATTCAGAAAGCTTAAATACTTCTCACTTATTTATTTACTAACTCATCAGTCATGAAACTTCCTAATGGTTGACTGAAGAGGTTGGAATGCTGGAAGCAGGAAGTCCTTCAGTATATGGGATGTCTCTGCTGTCCTGCATCCATGGGGATCCTCACCTTTGATATGCTCCTCAGAGCAGGCCAAATGTCTCTGGGTGACAGATGCACCCTGCTGAGCCAGCAGCAGGTGTCTGCAGGATGATGGGTTAGGGTGGGAGTGTTAGTCAGTTCTTCATCAATGTGACCAAAATACATGACAAGAACAACTTCAAGGAGGAGTTTATTTTGGGCTCATGGTTTCATAGGTTTCAGTCCATGGTTGGCTGATTCCATTTTTCTGAGCCCCTGAGGTGAGGCAGATAATCTTGCCGAAGAGCATGGCAGAGAAAAGCTGCTCAGCTCATGGAAGCTGGGAGAGAGCAGAAGAAGCCAGGAGGATTTGATTATGCATGGTATCGCCACCACAGCAAACCTTTCCTATCATGTTCTAACACTTCCAGAGTGTACTTGGGCTGGGACGCAAGAGGTCTGTGCCCCAGGCTTGATGCTGCTGCAAACTTGCTATGTGACTCTGGGCAAGTCACTTTGTCTCTTTGGGTCTTAGTTTTCTGGTCTGTAAATTGGAATTTAATTCTCTGTGCTCTTGCTTGTCTTATGAGTATGAAATACCCACCCAAACAGAAAATGAGCACCCAAAGGCTTTGAAAACGAAAGGGGTTATTATGTGGCCCCTTAAGTAAAAAGACTACTGCTGCTATTAACCACATCTGTTCTCTATTTTCTCCAACAGTGTTGGGCTACAGAATGAACTGCATTCCAGAAAATGAAGCTCTCTCTCCCATGGGGGCATTTGGGCCCTGGCTCATGTTAGTTGCAAAGGAAACGGGAAGAAATGGCTTCCAGGCTCAGGGCAGATAGACTTGTGGGCATCCTGGGCATGGAGACTGGGGAGACTCAGTCTTCAGGTCTTTAAAACCTTTTCCTTGCCACCATAGGTTTCTAGATGCTCCTGGTGCCTCTTAGTTTGGTCTTGAGCATGTGCTCCTGGACCCAAGGCCCTCCATGCTCATCAGCCAGTCTCCTAAAGAGCTAGAAAGGCTTGCTAGCCTCTTAGACAGGGAGGGCTGAATTAAGACCTTTGTAGCTCTTTGACACTTCTACACATTAAATACACCCACATCTCACATAAAACCCAAGTTTCTTACCATTAGCTATAATTTCCTGATTATCATATCACTTGTTGAGAATTTTGGGGCTGTGAGACAAAGACACCACAAATTGTTTTCAGGTGTTCATAAGTACTAGCTATAACCATGGATTGCCAGATGGCAGTGAATGTGAGATGCAGTAGCAGATGAATCTTAAGAAGCTAAAGAAGCCAGACACAAAGAAGGACTAACTACTGGCTCCCTTATGTGAAATTCGAGAACAGGAAAAACTGAAATATGGTATCAGAAGCCAGGACAGTGGCTATGTTACCCTTGGGGAGGGGACAAAACAGGAAGGGGCTCAGGTGCTGGTAATGCGCTGCTTCTGGGTCTGGTGCTGTGTAGTGTGAGGAAAGTCCTAGAGCTACAGACATTTTTTTTTGGTGCCAGGGATTGAACTCAGGGGTTCTTAACTACTGAGCCACATCACCAGCCGTATTTTGTGTTTTATGTAGAGACAGGGTCTCACTGAATTGCTTAGCGCCTCGCCATTGCTGAGGCTGGCTTTGAACTTGTGATTCTCCTGTCTCAGCCTCCTAAAGTGCTGGGATTACAGGCGTGCACCACCACGCCCGGAGAGCTACAGACATTTTAAGCTGTGTACTTTCTTTTGAGTCTGTGAGCTATGTTTCAATGAAAGTGTGAACATTTATTGATGTTTAATTTGTAATTTCATCTCATATTTTGTAACCAATACATGAAACATTTCTGGAGGCCCCAGCTAAGTGCATCCAACACTCTGGGCCACTGATGGACACAGTCCTCTCCTGGGCTGTGATGTAGCTGCTAGTTCCTGGCCATTGCTAAGCTTCATGGTGTTCCAGGAGGCCAGGGACTGAGCTGGCTCCAGTACTGCAAGTCAGTCTTTGGCTTCCTGGAACATCCTCCCAAGCTGAGGAAAGCTTCCCTAAGCCTCGCCACCTTCTCCATCCAGGTGGCCCTGGCTCTCACAGATGGCCCACAGCAGTTATGTCCATACCATCTTTAGAATTGATTCTGCATGTCTCATATGCGTGTCTTATCCTATAGGACTCTGTGTGTGTGTGTGTGTGTGTTTGTGTGGCACTGGGGATTGGACCCAGAGGTGCTCCACCATTGCTCCACCACTGAGCTACATCCCCAACCCTTTTTATTTTTTATTTTAAGACAAGATCTCTGCAAGTTTTCCAGGCTGGTCTTGAACTTGTGATCCTCCTGCCTCAGCCTCCCTAGTTACTGGGATTATAGGTGTGTGCTACCTTGCATGGCTCCATATGAACATCTTTAGGCTGGGGTCCTCCATATCATTTTTAAAAAAATTTTTATTTATTTACTTTTTTTTATGTGGTGCTGAGGATCGAACCCAGGGCCTCATGCATGCAAGGCAGGCACTCTACCACTGAGCCACAATCCCAGCCCCCCTCCATATCATTTGTGTTTATGACCCTCCAGCACCTGATACAGAACCCAAGCAGAGCAGGCATCCAGGAAACCCAAGCTCCTTGGAGTTTGCTCTTAAAATTGTCTTTCCTACAGGACCCCACCCAGCTGGGGCTGTGCTTGTGGTGATTTTCCCATTTATAAGCTGGATGACATTGGGCTTGTTTGTCCCATCCTAAGTCTCACTTTAGTTATTTGTAAAATCAGAATAACAAGCCTAGCATCATGGAGTCATGGTGAAGCTCACATGGGCTAAGGGACGGCAGATGTGTATGAGAGTGTCATTCTTCTGCCCTGAGGTGGCATTCTCAATCCTTGCCGGGTATGGGGTCAGGAAGAGGAGATCTTGGAATAAAATGAGTAGCCCCTCCATTTCTCAACAGCACCCCCAAATAATCCATTGCTTTAAAAAGTTCAAAGAAACACTAGCAATTTATTGATTTCCTATATTTCAAAAAAAAAAAGCAAATACACGGCATATCATACAAGGGAACTGGGCCTGGCCAGCACAAAGTTCTTACACAAAGATAAAGCAAGGGGAGGGTGGGCTAGAGGGAGGCACCAGATGACCTGCAGTAGACAGGGACTTCCCTCCCTTGCCCATCAGGGAGCCCCAGCCAGTCGTCTCTCAGCTAGGAGCTGAGGTGGACAAGCAAAGGGCACTTCTGCCTCTTGGGCCCTTGACAGAAGTGTGGGGTCTGAGCAACTAGTCTGGCCCCCACTGGAGAGGCTGCTGGTGGCCAATGACTGGATTGTGTGAAGCACAGGAGATTCTGGAGTTAAGATAGGCATGGGTCTGTGTCCTTTCTCATTTTGTCCCAAATTAGAACTTCTTGTTTTGGGCATCATCCGCAGTAGTCGGAGGCCAACGTGGATTTAAAATCCTAAGACAGGCCCCTAATATGACACATAAGGCCCAGCAAACCTCTTTATCTGGGAAATGCATCCTAAAGTTCCTCTTCGTTTTGCTCTTCCCAAATGATAGGCATGGGTCAGAGACCCATATGAAAAGGCCCACCTGGCCAGTTGAGAGGGCACAAGAAGCAACCAAAATCAGGCCTGGCCTAACTGTCCACACTGGGCCATGGAGGTTCCAGCAGCTGCCTTTTTCCCAGAGCAGACGACTGGGCTCACCTGGCTCTTCACCTGGGTAGGGGTTGAGGAGGGTACAGAGAAAGTGAACCAAGGGGCTGCAGGAAGCCAGGAGCATGCTAAGGGGCTGGCATCGCCCTGGGCATGTAGGAGATTCACTGTAGTGGTTTCTTACCCTCTTGTCCTAACTCTACAGTCCTCTCAGACTGGGGGATCCCTAAAGCCAAGCACCTGGTGCAGTGCCCCACCACACCCCAGCAGAACAAGCTAGGTGAGGACAGAGGTGTGGGCTGCTTAGTTCACTGATGTATCCTAAGTGCTTAGAACACTGCCTGGCACAGAGAGGTGCTCCATAAACACTTTTTTTTTTTTTTTTAAATAAAGAAATGGATTCCTCTGGGTGCTAATGATTGGCAGAGGAGACTTCCTGAAACACACTCCCAGGATAGTCTGGTGGGACCAGGCTCACCCTGGGAGGCCCAGGTTAGCCAAAATGGGGGAAGGTGTTACAGATCCACAGCAGCAGAGCACATCTGGTTAAGTGTCCTGGGACACCTCTTGGAGGAGAGTGTCCCCACACATCCAGCCTCCCCCAACCTCAGTGGCTGCGTCTCTTAATAGACCACCTTGAGTCCAGAAGGGAGTCTTAGTTCTGATGGAGGACGATGAAGAGAAGGAGCAGTTAATGTCTCCCAAACACCAACTGTGCCAGCCTGGGAGGTGCAGGCTAAAAAGAGAATGTCTGGGTGTGCTCAGCTCTGCTTCATTTTGTGGTCTGAACTGAGGGATATTGGCATAGACAGGTCTTCTCATGGGCTCCTCAAGGGCCCTTTTGCTACTGCTCATTGAAATGCACAGTGTGAGGTGCAAGGGGTGCCTGGTGCCCCTAGAAGGCCTCTTATCACATCCCTTATGGGTTTCACAAAAACAGACTGGAGACGGGATGGCTGGGGCTCAGGGGAAGGAAGGCATGGCCACTGTGGGCTTGCTGATAGGATGCCCCTTTTCTGGTCTAGCCAAACTCTCTTCCTTTGGTCTTCTGGGAACCCAAACACTCCCTCACCTGACTTGGCAGGCTTGGTGGGAGGCAATTTCCTGGTTAATTTCCAACTCCTTTCCTCCTGTTCCACGGGAAACCTGAGTAGGTGGATGCCCAGCCCTGGCCTATTCCCTTCTCCACTGGGAAAATGAGACCAAATAGCCATTCCAAGAACAGCTCTTTGGCTTTGAGCACCATGTATTGCCTTATTTATCCTGCAGCACAGGCTCCCTGGAAGCTGGGGCTTTGCAGGTCGAAGCTGCTCTGCAGCTGCAAAGCCCAAGAGAACCCCAAATCCTATCTCTCTGGCTCCTACTCCCAGGGCGACCTCACACAGCTAAGCAAGCAAGATTGTCTTGGTGCCATCCAGAGCCCCACACCCTGCCCAACCCCACACCTTGTGGCACTGTGGGAATGGAGCATTGTCAGATGCACCAGATTTTCCCATGAGATACACCAAACCTTGACACCCCAGCCAATCTCCCTGCCTGCAAACAGCCTTTTAAGGAGGTTAGCTCCAGCCTAGCTCCTTTTTCCCACCTTGCCCCTGAAGATGGCCACAGGAAGGCCGTAGGGTTCCTCTGTGGCCTAACTCTACTGAGGGCCCTTGCCCTAGTACAATACATTTCTAGAACTATAGGCAGCTAACCTAAAAGCACACGTCATCCTTGCCTATGAGGGAGAGACATGGAGACACCTTTGCCCTATCTTATGAGTTGCAACGATACAGTGCACCCAGCTTTTGCAATTTGTAATTACGTTGTTAGGCACTCACACACATACACACTCGCACACACACTTACATTATACACATATATATATACCATTTCTCAGAGAAGGAAGTATTGACATCAGATGTAAGCCCATTTAACTCAAGAAAGTCCCCCCCGCCCAACCTCCCAACCCCCACTGCCTGACAATTCCCCCAAGGAAAAAAAAAAGAATCTAAAAATATCTCCATCATCCAGTTTTCAGGTTTGTTCTTAGTTGCACTTGAACTTTTCCAAATACTGCACAGGATGGACAGAATAACCCATCCAGCATGGCCTGAGGTCTTCTCATATAGGTCATATCTTTCTGGAAAAAGAGAAATCCTCAAGTTAGCATGTAGCAAGATATTTCCATGTGAGTAAGTCTGGCTAATCCTGCCACCCCCTTCTCATTCACATCTGCCCTAATGTGCACTCTGGCCTGAGACTGGATTCAGGGCCACATGGATACCTTCATCCATCGCTCCTGTTGGTTCAGAAGCAGATCAGATTTGTCCTGTCACCTCCACCATCCCCTGCACCCTCAGTTCATTGCTAAGCAGTCACATCACGCTCATTAAGACTCTGCTACCAATAAAAGAGAATAAAATTATGGCATTTGCAGGTAAATGGATGGAATTGGAGAACATCATGCTAAGTGAAGTAAGCCAAGCCCTAAAAACCAAAGGCCAAATGTTCTTTCTAATTAGTGGATGCTGATACATAAGGGGGGTGGGGGTGGGGATCATGGGAGAAATGGAGGAACTTTGGATGGGATGGGGGGAGGTGGGGGAGGGGAGGGGGAATAGGAGTAGCAAAAAATGGTTGAATGAGATGGACATCACTACCCTAGGTACATGTATGAAGACACAAATGGTGTGACTCTATCTTGTTTGCAACCAGAGAGAGGGAAAATTGAGCTCTACATATGTACTATGAGTTGAAAGGCATTTAAATAAATTAATTAATTTTGTAAAAAAAGACTGCTACCCTGCCAGGTATGGGCATACACCTGTGATCTCAGTTACTCAAGAGGCTGAGGCAGGAGGATTGCAAGTTTGAGGCCAGCTTGGGCAACTTAGTAAGACCCTTAGCAATTTAGCAAGACCCTGTCTCAAAATAAAAAAACAAAAAGGACTGGGGATATAGCTCAGTGGTAGAGCATGCCTGGGTTTAGTCCCTAGTACCCCAGTACCCCCTTCTCTCCCACAAAGTCTGCTAACTCTAATCTTCTCCTCTTTCCTGTCCTCAAGTTGCTGAAGCTTATCTATGAGAGTATCTGCAGTCTTATCTAATATTCCTCAGGACCACAGTTACAGTTCTCCTGCCCATCAGGACCCTCCTCTGGCTTTGGGGTTGGGGTGGACTTGCTAGCAGAGGGCCTGGGCTGAGAAATCCCTTCAGTTCAGGAGGCCCTGACCTCATCCCTAGCTACTTGCAGTTGACTCTATCAGTACCACTGGTGAGCCTTTCTGTTTGCTGATGCATGTTTTGAGTATCCCGTGGTTCTTGGATTCCCTGCATAAGAAGCACTTTGGATTCTTGTTTAAAAATGCATTTCCTTGGACTCCACTCCAACAGTCAGAATTGCTGGGGCTAGGAGTGGCTGTGTACATTTTAACAAGCTTCCCAGGTGACTCTGATGAAAGCTAAGGCTCGCACACCTTTGACATGTATTAGTTCTGAGTTTCTGGTCCTTAGAAACATCAGCTGGAAATAAGCTTGTCCACACCAGGTTTATGATGAGAGTGGAAGGTAGATTATAAGAAGGACAGAAAAGTGAGATTTGGATGATCAGACCTAGCATGACATATTGTATAACTCCACTTATCCATATCATATAACCCACAGTAGTCCATGTAAGTGGCACCAACTGAGTTGGGTGGTGGGCAACCTACACAGATATATCCAGAAGTCCTGCCCACACCCGCTGGCCCTTCTGATGCTACTAGGGCATTCTACATCTTTAATCTGTGGTGGGACAACCCAGGACCTCAGTCAGGAGTCTATGTAGCTGTGCTTGCAGTCCTTGTGCTGGTCCAAGCCAGGATGTCTGTCAAGCCAAAGGATGCTTCTGTGTCCCCCGTGAGCACAGGAGCTTGGCCAAGGTTTCAGGGTTGTCTTGGAGGCATACAGGGGTAGGGGTGGGGGTCTGGTTCTTACCTGTGAGCTGAACTTGCTTGGACAATCTCTTCTTAGAATCGGGAGGTAAAGTTCCTGAGGCTGTTGGCCCCGCCTAGGACTCCCAGCATGTTCCTATCGAATCCTTGCTGCAGGGGAGGAACATGAGCTGTTTGGTTTGTCATAGGACAAAACAGTGTGGGGCCAGCCACATCCCTCCCAGACCATCCTTGGGCTCCCGTATCCTCTGGACATGGTGTGCTCTGACCACTGGGCACATGTGTCAGGGCTAAAACTGGACTAATTAAATGTGCAATCAGACCTCATGCCATTCCTATGCAGGAGTTAGTGCGACGTGCCTTGGTTTCCTCCAGCGCATTGGAGTTCCCTACTTGAATTTGCAGAAACTTGAGTCACAGGAAGAGTATGTAGGCTAGAATGCATTCCTCTACACAACGACCAAAATCAGATTAGAGATTGTCAGTGGTTCTTCCATCTGACTGCTCCTGCCTGTCTTATTTTAAATTCTGGTGAGAGCTCTGGGGCAGGGAGGCCAGTCCCAGTATTTCTCAACTCAGGGTCAGGGGCTGGTGCTGGGTGAGAAGCCGCTGTGCTATGAGGTTCTGTTTACTTGTCCGTTCTCTCGCTGGCTGCTCACCAGCCCCTGAACTCCTGCTGGGGGGAGACAGGGTCTCACTCCTGTTATTTCTTCTAGCATAGAGCAGGTGCTAATGCATGCTTCAGAGTGAACAAGGACAGCAGTCCTGGTCCCACCAGGGCCAGGGGCAGGGGTGACTTGCAGAGGGCCCTGAGTGCTGAGGTCCAGGTCAGCTTATTGCTGATCTGTGGGAACAGGAAGGGAGATGTTTCCAAACAGCAAAGTCTCAGGCCTACTGCATTGGGCGTGTATGACATGACCTTGTTTTTCCCCCCTGCAGATTTACTTGCTTGCTCCTGTTGAGCTTGGCTGAATTTGGTGGAAAGAACACAGGAGTGAAAAGTTCTGGATCCCAGCCTCAGTCCTGCCCTGACTCGCTGAGTCAAGACAAACTCTTTAGATCCTGATTCTGTAGTCAGCAAAAGGGACATAAACCATGTGACCTGCCTCACCTATGCTTATGACAACTTAATTGATGATGGATCTGAATGTGCTTTTGTTGTTGTTGTTATTTGTTTTTTGATACTGGGGATTGAACTCAGGGGCACTCGACCACTGAGCCACATCCCCAGCCCTATTTTGTGTTTTATGTAGAGACAGGGTCTCACTGAGTTGCTTAGCACCTCGCTGTTGCTGAGGCTGGCTTTAAACTCCAGATTCTCCTGTCTCGGCCTCCCAAAGTGCTGGGATTACAGGCGTGCACCACCACGCCCAGCTCTGAATGTGCTTTGGGAGCAGAAGCCTTGACCTAGATCCTGCCAAGGCTATTGTCAAGTACAACTGGATAAACAAGTGAAGACTGAATGGGGACACTGGTTCCCGAAGGACTGCATATAAAGGAATTCACACACAGAACCTAAGAAGTGGACTCCCTGTGCGTCCTTAGGCCAGGAGGGGCTCTGTGTTTTTGGATGAGTTGAACCCTTTGGACCACCTTCAAACAGCTCAAGGAAGCTGTCACCCTGCCGTCCTTACCTGTCTCCCCACCCCCACCCCGTATCTATCTGGTAGCTATCACTTAGCCAAGCCCACCCTCATGGTGGGATGCTGGAAAAGAAGGTTGATTAGTAAATGGAGAACAAGGGCCACTCTTTGCCTTCAGATTTCCCAACCAACTTGGACCATGTTGGCTTCCTAGGCCCCTTACTGTCTCCCTGCTCTGCTAGAGGAAAGCTGTCCCTCCTTATGCCCAGGTTAGTCTCCTGTCCTCCTTGCCCCCCATCTCCTTCATTCTCCCTTCTTTGCCCACTCCCTCTCATCTAAGGACAGAGACACTAGGCTCCCCTCTGCGTTCCACAGGCCTCCTTCAATTTCTCCTCTGTCTCTTTTCTTCCTGGGCCAAAGTGCAGTGAGGGGTAACTCCTGTCCATGCTTCCTCTCTCCTGTCCCCATCACTGCCTCACCACGGCCACCAGCCCTGCAATACTCTCCTTGCTTTGCCAGGAGTGCTTTTTGAGGTCCCCAGAGACTTCCGAATTAGCAGCCAGATCCAGAGCCTTTCCCAGTTCCATCCTCCTCGTCCCCTCCACAGCACTGAGCACAGCTCCCAGCTGCCCTTACAGCTCTCTTTCTACAAGATCTTCTTCCCTTTTCCAGAAACTTGTACAGATCACCCTGCTTCCCTGGCCTTCTTCCTTCTCAGTCCCCACGTGAAGGTCTTCATGCCTCTGCCCTTGTCCCCCAAGACTTCTCCACAGGCAAGGGCCCCATGAGGGTCTTGCCTGTTCTCATAGTGTCCCCAATCTGTACTGCAGTTCCGGCTTCTGCCAGGGTCCCACTCCACATCCCCCAGGCCATCCAGATCCAACCACCTACTCTCACCCCAAGAGCCTCCCCTCCAGCTCTCCCGGCTGGTCTGTGTCTGTTAATGCAGCCGCAGCCTCCAAGCTAAAGCCTCAAGTGCCATCAGCACTTGCTTCTACGTCTGCCTTCTCTCCTTATTCCCACCTCTCCGTGGCCTATACCTCAACCCAAAGAATGAGGAAGCTCTGTAGGGATAGGAAAGAGGGGTCAGTGTGGAGGTGTCTCCGAACACAGCCTGATGGAGGACTTGGGGCCTGCTGACGCTGGGAAGTTTTGAGGACCGGCAGAGGCAGATCACAATGGACAAGCAGAGCAGCCTCCAGAGTCTTCTCCACCTCACTCACTGGTGTGCAATTATTTTTTTCCAGGCCTGCTTCCATCATGAGACCCTTTACTCAAAACCTCAATCTGTTCCCCAGTGCCAAGGGTACAAGTCCAAACTCTGCCTGAAATTCAAGGGGGCTTTGTAATCAAGCCCAAACCTGTCAGGCCCCCAAATGACTCATACACTGTTTGTCCACATGCTTTTCACTTTTCTCCTAAACAATGCCACCCCACAGAGGTGATTGTGCATGTAGCCTTTGCTCTCCACATGCTTGGCTCCCCTGGTAGATCCTGGAGCCCAGGGATTTGGGCAGAGCATTGATCACGTTCATTGCCATGCAGGCTCTGCCGCTCAGACTCTGGTGCAAGTCTCACCTGACTGGGTCGAGCGGGCTGATCTGCCTCCCGCTTCTTGATCCACTAGGACTTTGGTACAGAGTAAGTTTGGGAAGAGCCTCATCAGAAGGGGCTATTGGTGTGGGTGCTTACCTGTCTGAGGACACCCTGCAGCTCCTTGCTGGACCACATGTCAGAGAGGAGGAGCCGGGCAGCCTCTGCAGCCTTGGGGGAGACACTGGGCAGGTGGGAAGTGCATGTGTGAGATGAGACCCCAGGAGGCACAGGAACGCCCTCCACCCTCAACCCTCCCTTCCAGGTCTTAGAGACAAAAGTGGGGAGGTTCCAGGGTGCACAAGAGTGTTGGGTCCTGGTTACTATACAGTGGGCACCCCTGCCCACCTAGAGGCACCCCAGACGTCACGAACTGATAGTGGACCACTGTTCTATAGCCCTTTGTCCTGGAAAGAGAGAGTCCATGGAGCAGAATAAAGTCCCCACAGAGTTGGGTCTGGTGCTCCATGCTTCCTGCCAACCTTCTAAGGATCCATTGTCCCCACCATGTCCCCCAAACAAATAGCATCTACCTTTGTCCCCTCTCCTGAGGCCTGGAGGCTGCACCCATACCTCCAGGAGCGTGGCTTCTGGACCTTCTTTCCCTTGGAGCCCCCTACCTGTGCCTCCCCCATCCTAGGTGCTTTCCTGCTCCATGTTTATTTCTACTGTTCAGAGCCAGGGGGGCTGTGATGTGGGGTCAGGTGGACACGGGCACCCACACCCACCCTACCCACCTGCTGCGGCACAGGTTGATGACGTTGTTGAGCATGCTGCTGGAGAAGTACTGCTTGGCCATCTGTGGCTGTGAGGTCATCAGGTTCCTCACAGTGTAGCAGGCTGAGGCCAAGATGTCTTCAGAATTGCTGGTATTGCCAGTATGGCTGGTGAGGAGCCTGGTCACCTCTGGGAACACTTGGTTCCCTAGGATAGGAAGGGGTGGGATGTGAGATCAGGATTGCTGATGGAAAGAGGAGCTGAGGGGTCCTCTTTGGCTCACAGTCCTGGGCTGCCCTTAGCCAGGCTCTGAGCAAGGTAATCCCTTGGGCCTTGGAGCCAGTTCCAACCCAGATGGGACCCTCTCTTAGGTGACCGGCCTCCTCCCAGCTCCACCCCTCTCCTGGGCCAGCTTCCCCCCAGAATGCTCTCCCTGGGGAATGATTCAAGGTTGACCTTCCAGTGGGCTCCTGCATGTCCTCTCTGGATGGGAAGGTGTGGGTGCTCTTACCCATCACTCTGTGCAGCACGGGGTGGCGGGACATGTTGCTCAGGAGGGAGGCCCCAGAACGAACCACGTCTGAGTTGCCAGATTGCAAGAGGCGGGCGATTTGTGGTAAGCCCTTTTCCTTCAGCCCAATCAACTGGCTCATGCCACTGGACATCTACAAGAAAGGGCCCCAGAGGAGCTGGCTTGTGGTTTCTCATACATAATAGCAGGCAGAGGGGCAGCCTATCCAAACAGACCCAGAACCTTTCTCCTTCACACTGGAAGCAAGGGCAGAGACCCACACATTACTTCCATATGAGTGACTGCAGACCTGTCCTCCTTTTCTGTCCCTGCTCCCTGCTGTCAGGTGGCTGAAAAGAGGAAGTCTCATTTCTCTCCCTCATGGGGATCCAGAGTCAACTTCTAATTAACAGCAGAATCACTCACCCCACTCTCTCAGCTCTGCCTTCCTGAAGAATCTGCTCACACAGAACTGCATGTTCAAGGGCACATGTCACTTAAAAAATGTCTGTCATCTTCCTCCCTACCTCTGCAGGAGTTGATCCATATTTGTGGAGGGCTTGCCAGAGACAAAGATGGATGGGGTTCCCTGGAGGGAGGTCAGCTCATCCAAGCCTCACAGCAACCAATGTATCCAGATGTGACCTGGCCCAGGGTTGTGTGGGGTCCTCAGAAGCCCCAGCCTCCTCCTCTCATAGTCAAGGAAGTTTCCTTTATACTCAGTTTACCTGCATCCCACGGCTGTCCATTTCCCTTTCACTCTAAGTAAAGCTGGGAAACAACGGTCCCTCTCTCCCTCTCTAAGCTCTTTTGGGTTGCAAACAGGCTTGCTCTGATCTCACTCCATCATGCCCCTCAAAATCTATTTGGTTTTAAACCTCTACCGATTCTGTCACATATTCCTCTGGACCTGTGCATGTCCCAAACTCTCACTTCTTCCACTTCTGTTAATTCACCAAATGGAGACTCCTTCTGCTAGACCCATGTTCCACCCCTGTCCCTGACACCAGGCAGAGCCCAGGAGGCCAGAGACTGCAAGGCAAAGGGAACAGTGTGGGTACAACAGTGTGGGTACATCCAACAGGGGTGGGCCTTTCCACTAAGCCCCATCCCAGAGTTCCCCAAAAGCTCGGGCATCTTGGCCCTTGTCCTATCCTGGGTCCAGCCCAGGGCCTGGCATACACCAGGCACCCTGCTCATGTCTGCAGCATGAAGCTCAGAGCTGTTTGTGTTTGATAGACTCGTCCAGGAACACGTAGGTGGGAAAAGAGGAGAGCAAACCCTGGAGCGCGAGTTGGAGGAATGGGAAGGAGCAGAAGGGAGAGGGCCCTCCTCACCAGCCCCTTGCTGGCTGTCAGGTTCTGCAGGGCACCCGCGCAGGCCTCCAGGGTGGCATCTTTCTTGCTTTTGCCCATGAGGTTTAGGTAGGTGCGGACGGCGTCTGAGTGGTAGAGCCAGCTGCTGCCCTTGGGGTTGGTTTCTTCCTCAGGAAGGGGGCACTCATAGTTGTTGTTCTGAGGACAAAGAGCGAGTCAGTGTGAAGCCTGGTGAGGGGACACAACCTGAGACTCCTGCTCCTTCCCCAACCTTGGTACCTGGTGGGAGGCTGAGGCATGCCTACCAAGGCAGGGAGCCTGGACACCACCCCGTCACCCCTTTACTCTGTGCATCCCAGCTTGCCATGGAATTGGAGGAAAGGCCATGGTCCTTGGGACTGTCTCCTGGAGGTGGAGAGCATTACTGATGTCCTGGAAGTGCTCTGGGTGGCCTCTGCTCAGACCTTTTTGCTGTGTGAGGCTGCTCTGGGGTCTCACAGTAGGATGCTTCCTTCCTTCCAGAGTCCTAATGTGGTCTGACCTACCTTGGGCCTCCCAGGGCAGGTTTAAGACCTGGCTGTCACAGATGTGCCCAGTGGAGGAGGCCTAACCCCTTCTTCCAAGGCACGCTTTTCAGGAGGCTCAGAAGGTAGTGGGAACCAGCACCAGAGATGGGTCAGAGTTCCTGGTTGTCCCCAATCCTCAGAGGCCAAGGAGAAGTCAGGGGAGACTGAAGTTTACCTCCCAGGGGGGTGATCTGGACCCTTACAGATCCCCTTCACATGCAAGATGAAGCTCCCAGAGCATAACACATTCCCAAGGCCATGGCTTTGGCAGGGACCTGTCCCCTAGGGATGCTTTCAGGCCTCACAAGGGCCGAGAGGAAAGGTGGGGTGGAGCAGAGGACCTGGTGGAGTACTTAGTGGTGGGCCCTGGCTTTATCCTCACCATCATCCTGTCGCTCTTGTTGCTGAAGCAGCCGGTGGAAGACTTCTCCGTGTAGGCATTGCGGGTGTTATACTCCAGCTGGCGGTAGCGGGTGGGCACCTCAGCATCCAGGCGGTAGGAGAGGTTGTGCAGGATGCACATGCAGTTCTCCACGGACTGGGGAGCAAGCAGAAGCAGGTGCCTGAGCCACTGCTCAGCCCCCGCTGGGGTCCTGGGCTCTACACCTGTCTGACTAATCAAGAGTGGACTCAAGGGATATGAGCACCATCACCCTCCATAACCTCCGTCTGGAAAGAGCTCCCTGGGACACTCCTGGGACTTGGACTTGAATCCTGCTTCTCTCTTCTCCTGGCTGTTTGAACTTGAGTGACTTGCCTCATCTTTATGGGCTTCAGTTTCCCCAACTGTAAAATGGGACTAAAATTACTTCACTGGGTTATTGAGAAGATGATGCAGTTGACCCTTCAATATCCTTGGGCTTTGCTTCCATGGATTCAACCAACCAGGACTGAAATTATTTTTAAAAATATTGCTTTTCCACTGAACATGAACAGATTTATTTCTCATCATTATTCCCTAAACAATATAGTATAACAACTGTTTATGTAGCATTTACATTATATTAGGTGTTTTAAGTAATATAGAGATGATTTAAAGGATATGGGAGGAAAACCAGGCATGATGGCGCATGCCTATAATTCCAACCATACGGGAGGCTGAGGCAGGAGGATTGCAAGTTTGAAGCCAGCCTGGGAAACTTAGAACCTGTCTCAAATTTTTTTAAAAAAGGGAAATAGGGCTGAGAGTGTTGTGGGTTTAATTCCCAATACATACATACATACATATATATATATATATATATATTTATGAGATGTGCATAGATTATATGCAAATCCTATACCATTTTATAAAAGGGATTTGAGCATCTGTGGATTTTGTATCCTTGGGGATCCTGGAACCATTGCCCAGGATGGTACTATCCATGGAGAGTACCTACCATGGGGCCTTGCACACCGTAGGATACAACAGACCTGAGTGTTTCTATTGCTATGGACAAAGTGTTAATGGGAATATGGCTGCGCTTCTGGATCAATCTCCTTCTCGAGCAGCCTCAATTCCTTTAGTTTCCAAAGCCCCATTGCTTTCTCCTGCTCCCCTTCCATGACCACACCTCAGTCTCCGTATCAAAGGTGGTAGAGCATATCAATAGTGAGAACTGGGCTCTGGGACTTCACAGCAGGAGCTGTCATTTGCCTTTGGTGTACCTTCAGGCCACAGGGCTTGATGGCCACAAACTTGCCCCCCTAATGATGCTTGGGTCCTGCTGGGATCTGAGGGAATCTGATTTCTGGGGCTTGGGGTCACATGGGCCTAAGGGATCTTGCTTGCAGAACAGAAAAGCGCTTGCCTGCAGGAACCTGGCTGGACAGCCAAGTGACAAGGCTCTCTCCTGAGGCTCTGTTGTCACTTCTAGTGGAAGGAGCAGTAGATAAAATCCTTCCTCATGGGACTGGGCTCAGGACCCAGGTGCTGTGATACGCAGCCTGTCCCCTGTGGACATGGAGAACACTGCAGCCCACTGTCTCCCTGTTTCCTGAGCCACTATCCTTCCACAGTGGCAATGAACAAAGCTTTGGTTTGTCTTCACTCATGATGCGTTTTTTTCTGTTTGTTCTGGTATGTCCCAAAGTCCAGAGAGGGCAGGAGGATAGCCTACTAATGGCCTTTTGGAGGCAGTGGAAGGGCAGCAGGGCAAGGAGTCCCATTTCAGGAAAAATTTTGAGACCCTGGGAACACCAGTGTGTGTCCTCAGGGTTGCAAATGGGGCTCAGCATCACTAGTGACAGTGTGGCCTCCAGAGTCTGCCTCTATGGGTTATGACCTTGCTCCAAGTGTCCCCTCCATTGCTCCAAACTCCAAGCTACTGTTCTGTCAGTGAGCCAGGCCTTAAAGTCACCCAGAAAGTGCAACCCTGACTCCTTGGATCTGGGAGAGAGACCGAGGAGCTGGCCTCACTGATTCCAGGTGTGGCCCTGGGCTTTACAGCTCTGGACAGAGGACAGGGGCTAGGGCTGGAGGTCAAGGTGACACCAGGGCTGCACTCTTACCTTATCATCGCAGCGGCTGGCTGCCACACAGTTCTGGACATAGGCCATGAGGGAGTCAATGAGACCCGAGTAGTTCCGCATGGTCTGGCGGCCTGTGTCAGCAGAGCTCAGGTTCCTGCAGAAGAGAACAGGAAGGGTGGGAGGATGTAGGCAAGGTGGGAGAGAGGACAGAGAGGGAGGTGGGGACAGTGTGGTAGAGACACATAGTGGGGGATAGGGGGACAGGTGGAAAAGAGCAGGCAGACAGGATAGGGTGGAGGTTGGGGGTTGGAGGTAGGAGGAGAAAGGAAGGAGAAGAGGACAGAGGAAAAGAGTGAAGAGGGGTAAAGAAAACCTGCCTGGGGCTGGGGGTGTGGCTCAGTGGTAGAGCACTTGCCCAGCACGTGTGAGGTACTGGGTTCAATCCTCAGCACCACATAAAAATAAATAAATAAAATAAAAAGGTAATGTGTCCATCTACAACTAAAAAAATATTTAAAAAAAAGAAAGAAAGAAAACCTGCTTGGATCTCTCTGTGGGGTGCTGGATGGGGAACAGATGCACACTCCCCATCAAGCTGCACTTGGCCCCCAGCTGTAGCTCATTCCCAAGCATTTTGGGCCCTGCTGCTTGGGGGCTGTGTGTGCATGTGTGTGTGTCTGCTACTGCTCCTAGTAGCCTTGCAGCCTATAAAGTCCTTAATTACATTGGCTTTTCATCTCCCTAGTCTCTCTGCTCCCCAGAGGTCTGGAGAATCCCAGCCAGATGCACCCTCCAGCCTGGGGGTTTCTCAGCAACTGGGGAAGACATACCCCAATGGAGCAAGGTGTGACCCTACAGGGAATCTTGCTCCACTGTTCCACACTCTGCAGCAGTCCCCAACCCTGGCTTGTAAACCTCTGCTCTGAGAACAACCACCCCAGATCCCTCCTCCAGCAGCCCCCAGGGACTATGTCATACCCTGGCGTGGAACTCTGGAAACTTTGGGCAAAACAGTGCCATCCTCATGCCAATGAACATGGCAAGTGGTTTGAACACCACAGCTGGGAAGTGATTCATAAGCAGCCAATCAGTAGGCTTTTGTCTAAAAGAATGCTCTTCAAGATAGAACAAGAAATGCATTTTTTCTGAGGTGGAGGAGGAGGAAATGGTGGAACCAGTTTGGATACTCTGATCCAGGTGTTTCTACCCTTTGCATTCTAATTGAAGTCCTCTGCATCTCCTCCTCCAAGATGATAGGTCCTGATCCTAAGCCACAGTTAGGGAAGGTAGCAAGGCCTGGGTCCCATGTCTTGGCGCCAGCCCTTGAGAAGCAGTGCCAGGCTGGATGCTAGGTTCTCTGGCTGAATGTTGGTTGAGATGGCTCTGGGGCCAGGGAAGAAAGACCTCAAGTGCCCTCTTCTCTTACCTCAAGCAACCTGTGGCATTGAAGAAGACCTCAGGATCCACCACTTCTCGGGACATGTTGCTGTTGCCATCACACCAGCCCGAGAAAGGGATGATGACTCGGTCGACCAGAATAGGCAGAGCCTCGGCCACCAGCTCCTCCTTCAGCTCATCAGTGGAAGACAGGTTCCAGAGCAGCCCTAGGGGTTGGAGATGGTCAACTGAACATGTATGGGCTCTGCAAAACTTGGAGACTATGGTATCACCCTAGTCTGGGCTCTTCTAGCAAATGGACCCTTTCAGGTAGGCTTGGTCTATCCAACCAATTGTCTGACTCTTTGATGAGCCAATTCTCAGTGCCCTCACTAGACTGCAGGTATTTTGAGGGACAGGAACATCTGTCTAGGTCAAAATTATGCACATGGCAAGTGACTATAATATAGTTGATTGATCAGCAGTTTTTAGTGTAAATTTTAGCACTCAGAATCTTCTTACATTCTTTATTTTCTATCTGAAAGTCCTTCCAGAAAAACTTATCAGTTATTACTCTACATGGTCTCATCTTCCCAGTCCAAGTCAAGGTCTTCATGGTGAACTGTCTTATACCCCACCTTGAGTCTATGAATCAAACCTTCCTCCTCTTGCTCTCCAGCATTGGACCATGACCTGCTGTGGATTAGCACATCATTTGAGGTCACCATAGGACATTACTAATCTGGCCAAGGTCAATGCCACTGGGCTCTCAGAATTTTGCCCAGACAAATCTTTATAGCTCTGCCTTGGCCTGGCCTGGAGGGACTGGCCTGCACCCCAGCTGAAGGTTACAGCCTTCAGTCTTGCACGGTGCCCTACCAGTCAGTTGTTTTTGGATCTCGTTGCTTCCAGTCTTCCTCAGGAGGTTGACAGCCTCACGGATTCCATTCTGCCTCCGGGTCTCCAGCTTGTTGGTGGTGCTCCGGAACAC
The DNA here is from genome assembly GCA_028644305.1 of Xerus rutilus. Classification (NCBI taxonomy): domain Eukaryota; kingdom Metazoa; phylum Chordata; class Mammalia; order Rodentia; family Sciuridae; genus Xerus; species Xerus rutilus. The sequence continues at coordinate 63,283,822 of CM053410.1, forward strand.
CAGGTTACGCAGGGCCCCTGCGGCAGCCTGCTGGACATTCTGGTTCGGGCTGCGGAGGAGGTCCACCAGCTTGCAGATGCCTCCCAACTGATAGACCTGCCGGAAGAGGTGCCATGTTGCCTGGTCAAGGGAGGGAGGCTGAGCCACTCATTTTCTGCTTAAAGAAGATTTTTCTCAACTCCCCCCCCCAAAATGTCTACTTTCAGTTCAGAAATATACAAATCAATCCAAACAAATAAGCAGCATAAGGTAATGGCAACAGACCCAGACCAGAAGCCAGAAGACCTGGACTCAGGTTCCAGCTTCCTCACATCCTGACTAGAAGACCTTCAGCAAGTTGTCCTTCTTTCCTGAGCCCTATTTTCCTCCTCTAGAGGATGGTGGTGAGGGTCAGATGAGAAAACGTATATATGCACACCTCAAAATCCTAGGCAGAACACAGATATAGGGAGATGCTCCCATGGACCCATGGGAATTCTCTCTTCTATGGCAGAAATTTTAATGGAAGTAACCCTGGCCTCTAGGAAACTCATTTATGCCACAATATCCTTGGGCTGAACTGCAAAGTGTATGTGTCCCCCTTGTTAGCGAGACAGAGAGAGAAAGAGAGAGAGACAGAGAGACAGAGAGACACTCGAGGGAGTAAGGAGCAGTCATGTTCTTTAGTGAAATTGAGATACGGGATTTCTGTCACTAAAGGGTCTCTTATGTGACCCGTGGAGGAAATGTACTTGCCTAGTGTCCACTCAACAGAGGGCTTTGCTCTGCAGGTTAAGATGCCAGCTTTGACCTTGGGCAATGCCAGGCATACTTCTTATTCCTGGAAGCTGCTCAGGTGAGAAGAAGCCAACTGTACATATCCCTACTCATCTCCAAATGCAGGGTCAAGCTGATCCACAAGGCTCTGCTCCCGTCTACGGGGGAGGAAAGTATGCAGCCTATTACCTGTTGCTTGGCAGATTCATCCTGGAAGCAGGTGTGCTGGATGTAATAGGCCCCGATGGCCTGGTATTTCTCATCCTGGGAGCTCAGGTACTGCACAGCCTTGGGGATGGTTAGCCCACTGCACTCAATGTCCTCGCTGCAGATCCTGCAAAGAATGGACGACAGGGGTGTGTTACAGGGTGAGCTGGGAGCCCTGATGAGCTGGCCCAGAACTCTTCCTTGCACAAGCAACCACAGCCTCCTCTGCCTTCCAGAGGGCCAGAACAAGGCCCTCCGGCCCACTTGGAGAATACCACTATGCAACAGCTTCCCCAGACAAGGGGCAGGCTCACCCACTGCATTTCCAGCCTATGGGAACACAGGTTCTGATGAGGCCCTGGTCTTGGGTTAGGGTCCAAGCAGGACAGTTGTCTCTGCCTTGAGCAAAACTCTACCCTATTCCCTGAGGGTAAGCTTTCCACCTATCATGTCATTTGTCATGTTTGTATCCAGTATTGGGAAAATGGAAGAGAATGGCTTCCTTCCATCCATCCATCCATCCATCCATCCATCAATCCATCCATCCATCCTAAGTCCAACTGGCTCTTCTTACACAAAACATCTCACACCTTCCCATCCTCATGGCCACCACATTCTTCCTGATCAGGATCACTCTCAGGGGATGATCACCAGAGACCCCACAGTTGGATCCCTTCTCCAAACTCCTCCAGCCAGCACATTACAGCTAAAACCCTGTCCCCTGTGTTTTTTCCTAGTTCAGATACCATCAGAAGCTTCTCCATACTGCAGGTTCAAGTTCAAACTGCTTAGGCTGACATCTCAGGGCATGCATTAGTTTGAGCCAGAGGAGATGGCTGATAGTCTACCTTCTTTGAACTGCAAACCATAAATTTTATGTTTTAACCTAATCATGTGGCTCCACTGTGATATCTTGCACACAAAGGCAGGCCTGATGCACTCCCCGTTTTTGCAAAGCCTTCCAGAGAAGGATCCCTTTCTCCTAAGAACCCCTTCAGCTCCCAGGGCCAGAGTCACAGGCAGCCTTTGCTGTGTCCTGGGTGTATCCTGCTTCCCAAGAGATAGAAAGTTCATCGAGGGCAGGGGCAAATCTTCTGTGATACCCAGCCCTATCCCATGGATATCCTTCATCATTTACAGAAGGAGTCCTCTCTTCCTTCATACTAGACTCACATTCTGCTTCAGTAGGTGCTCAATAAACAGTCATGGTTTTAACTAGGGCAACCCAACTGGATTTCTGGAAAAATCACCCACAGGGCAGAGCTCTGATGCTGGGTTAGTAGCACCCTGACCCGTAGTGAGAGAATGTCATCCGGCAAACATCTAAATAGCTTGTTGCTCAAGCCCTCCATATCCTATCTGGGCCCTCTATTCAGGGCCTCTAGTTGGGGACAGATATTGCCCTGATCAGAGTCTCCAAGGGAGAGAGATTTCTTATTCATTTTCCAAATTATCACAAATCTATGTTGTGGTCTTCAAGTAGAATTCCACTTTAGAATGGGGTTCTGCTTATTTTCAGCACAGTATTCAGCATAGGATATAGAAACAATTGTGTGGCTTTGGGTGAGCTACTTGACATCTCTGTCTTGTTTCCTCCTCAGAAATGCTAGGTCCTTCCTGGAAGGGGTTGTGATGGTTAAAGATAAAGAACACGATGCTCCTAGTGTTCTGTGAGAGGTGGACTGTGTAGCTCAGAAGAGCTCTGGGCCATCCGTTCCTGGCCACACCCCTACACTCGCCACAGAGCCTCGCATGTGATATTTGCTCAGCAAATATTTGCCAAATAAATGAACAACAATCACTAAATGATAAAGAATATTTTTAAGTTTCATGGAGCTCTGATGCCTGAGGGACAGGATCAATGTCACTCACCACACTGTGACCCCAAAGCACCCTGTGCTTGTGGCTCTTTTTGTTCCCCCAGTGATAGGGATGGAACTCATGGGCAGTGGCCTTTCAACACTCTGGACAGGAGCTGTGCTCTGTCCCTGAGCCCTAGACCATTTCCCTCAGGTTTCTGTCTATCTGTCCTAACTGTCCTTTGGACTTTTGGACTTACCTGTTTTATAACATAACCCATAACCTGTTCTATTCCCATCATTTACACCAGGTCCTATTTCTTTGCTTCCAGAACATGGAGATTGATGTGTCTAAGACCAGAGGATCTCAGACTCTAACATGAATCCCAGTCACCTGTGGGGCTGATTGGGACATGAATTGCTTGGGCTCCTCTGGTGTTTCTGAGTCAAGGGGACTGGGGGACCCAAGAATGAGAATTTCTATCACATTCCTGGGTGATGCCGATGTTGCAGGTTGGAGGAGTTCACTTGGAGAATCATTGGCTTCCTTGACCGTCTCTAGTTAGCTAACCCTCTACTCATAACCTGCCTGTGATCTTTAAATTTATATACTCAATATCTGGGTTCTGTCTCCCTTTCATGCTGAACTCCCTGGGGTCATGGTCCCTCAGGCCAGGGACTCTCCAGGGCACTGATGGCAAAGCCAGGACAGAGGCTATGCCTCTCCCCACTTCCTGGGAACCCCTTGCAGAGGGAGCTGGACTAGCAGCTTGCCTCTTACTTGTCCCTGCCTGGCCCCCACCCCAGCCTAGCAGCACTCACTTGGAGCTGGCCCTTGAGTGGCCAAAGGACAGGTCCTTGTTGCAGGAGATAGGTGGCACATAGACTGGGTCCTGCTTGGAGGTGCAAGATGGTGGATGCACCGGGCACTTCTTGATGGCCTTTTGACCACTGCAGGTGCTATAAAAGCTGTAGCGGTTCTGGGTGGTCTTGTGGCCCTTGCTGCCCAGTGTGCCCTTGCGCAGAGTGCCCCTTGGATCGCAGTAGAGGTCGGGCTCGCTGCGGCTTGCCTTGATTTTCTGCATGAAGCAGATGTCACTGCCCGCACCGGTGGTGTTACAGCTCCCGCGGGGGTAGTGCCGGCTCCAGTTCTCCATCTGACTGTAGGAGCTGAAGCGCCTGTTGTCCTGCTCCCGCTTGAGAGTCCCATTGTAGATCTGGTCAGGGAAAGAGGGAGAAGCTCAATCAAGCTTTTCCAAGATCCCTGATAGGTGATCTTGGATCCTGCTGGCCATCGGATACTGCCCTCCCCCATAATGTTTAGAGTACCATAATGTTTAGAGAGGAAGGAACTGTAGCCATAATCTGCTATATTTTGAACAGTGAAGTTTGATCTACTATGGAGGATGTCATTTAGGAGACTGTGCTCAGCATTATTAAAAATAGAGAATTGAACAATATATATGGAAATAGGAAAAACTAGAGTGCAATGTTCATAATAATGACACGTTTTGTGAACTGGTGCTGGATTGCAATGTAAAATGGACTTCTCACTGTGGGATGCACTCCAGAAAGTCTGACAGCCACTGATCTGGCCACACAGTCCAGGTTGGAAATCGCAGACCCAGAGAGAAGAGTGCCTTCCAATAGTCACTCAATAAGGCAAGGATGAAACCAAGACTTGACCTTGAATCTCAAGCCCTGGCCTCATCACCTTGGGCCATTCCCAGGCACCAATAGTTTCTCTTTGGTCACTTGTACCTAGTGCTTGGAAACTTCTATCCTGACCAGGACTGTTTCCCACAGTTATTTTCTGCTACATTCTTCATTTTGCTCCTCTCTCCAAGGGCAAGAAGCAAAGAGTAATAGGTCCTCCAGGGGAAAACCATCAAAGGCTGAAGAGGGACAGTACTCCTGCTCCCTGGGCCCTCTGTTATAAGGACCAACTTGCTAGGGGTCACCTGCAACAAGGAGATGGGCCCCAGGGCTGAAGGGTGGGGCACAGGCTGGGCCTCTGGGCTTTGCTATCAGGCTACCATGATGGAGAAGCTGGCCAGGGGCTCAGTCCAAAAGGACAACAGACCAGGGACAATAAGGCGCCCAGGTTCTGTGTGAGCCCCTTTGGACGTTAGCCTCTACAAGAGGTGCCTGCAGAGACTTGGTGGTAATTAACTCTGGGACAAAACTGTCCCAGGAGAACTTTCCCAGGAGCTCACAAGCTGGTGGGTCTGGCCTGCTGGGACTTGCTCTCAGACTAGAGGATCAACACTGAGCCTGATAAAATGTCTCCATACAGGTGCTGACTTGGGACTCACCTTTGCTAGGATGAGCCAGGGCCAAGTTCAGCCCAGATCTCCCTGTCCCACCCAGAGAGAAGGGTGGGGGGAGAGAGAGAAGGAGAGGGATGGGGGGAGAATGAAAGGAAGAGAGCATGGGGCAGGGAGCAGGGGAGAGAAAATGAGAGAAGGAGAGAGAATGAGTGTCTGTGTGTATAGGGAAGGTCCTTTGGGAACTAGGCAGGTCTCCAGAATGCAGGATCTGGCCACACAGAACTAGAGAGGAGCTGTCCTTCAGCTTGGACCTCATTTAACTCTGCAGGGGAGCATAGAAAACAGGAAGTTCTCATGGTTTGTGATCCCAGAAAGACTGGATGTCAAGCTACCCATTGGAAGTGACATTCAAAATGAAGAAGCCATAAGCTGTTAACTTTGGCAGTGGCAGCTCATCCTCCTCACCCACACACCCAGCTGTGCACTCAGGCAGGTGCGATTTTCTTCCCCAAACTGGGTCAGACCAACCTCCCTCAAAGGGAACTGGTGTGTGGGGGTTGGGAGAGACAGAAGCAGAGAGTGACAAGGCAGAGGCCAGGGGAGCAGGCAGCATCCTGAGCATCGGACATGGAATGAGCACCTTGCAGATCAATGAGGCTATACTCTGCGTCTTCTCAGGGGAGGGAAGGTGGCAGATGGCATCTTGGAAGGAAAGCCAAGTGCTCCTAAATAGCAGGCTAAACCTTAAGAGGAAACATAACAAGGCTCTCCCTTGTGCTCAGTAAATGACACACCTGGCTCTCATCGCAGACACTGATGAGGAGTCCAGACGCTCTCCTGGCCCAAACCCAGCAAAGATGTGATCACGCTGATTAAGCCTGACAGAGGCCTTGGGCTCTGCTCCCCTGTGCTGGGAAAAGGAGCACCAGGCGTCCCTGGCAAGTCTCAGCGGGAGTGGGCTGCACTAAGGAATGGGTGCTGGCTGTACCTGCAGGGGAGCAGGCAGGGCACCCAAGGAAGGGATGCTCGGCCTTGGGACTGATTTTCCAGCCCCCCACGTGGGCCACAGTGATATCACTCATTCCTGGAAACCCCACCCTAGCTTTTGGAGGCATGTGCTGGTGGGCTCTGTGGTATGGTGACTAAGGTCAGTTATAAATGGCCTTCTCTCATCACTGTGGCCTTTGGCTATCACTTTGACAAGCAGGAGACAAATTTAGCCAGACCCTGTCCTCCCCCAGTTCCACAAGGAGGCCTGGGTCCCCTCCACTGCTCAAATGAGGTGGGCCTCCTCTAGCCCTCTCTGTACAGATGGCCTGTGATCAACTTTGGCCTGTGGCCTCTAAGTATTCCTCAAGCCTCGTGGGCTGGAACTTAAATAGCAGAAGACCCAGTGATAAAGAACATGGACACTAGGGCCAGACTGCCCTGGCTATGCCCTTTGCCTGAGGGGTATGACCTTGGGCCAGTGACTTAAGCCCAATGTGCCTTGGTTTTCTCCATCTATATAACTGGGATTATAATTGTACCCAATATACAGGGTCACTGGGAGAAGCTAATGAACTAATGTTTGTAAAGCATTTAGGACAGTACAAGACACAAATGTTTGTTCAATGGAGACATCTGTATCCCTCTGACTCTCAGACTGGGGACAGGCTGGCTGCTTTAGGATCTGGCTGAGGGTTTTACATCATCTACACCATACCTGAAGAAGCTACCAGGTTGGCACAGAGGGGATGAACCAAGAAAGCCAGCATAGCCCAGGAAGAAAATGCACCCAGGATTTAAAGCGCCATGCTGGTCATGGGGCATATAACAGGGCACATAATAGGTCCAAATATGTCCAGAAAAATGAGGGAACCTGCCTCCTGCCGCCATGGCACACCTAGAGTGAAGCTAGGCTGTGTGTTGGACAAGTTCAGTGTTATGAGGTGCTTAGGCATCAGAGGCAGGACAATTGTTCATTGTGCAGGATACCCCAGGCATCAAAAGCTGTTTAGTGGCCCAGGCCTCTAGGCCTTAAATGCTAACAATACCTTGCAGTCATTGTGACTAACAAAAATGTCCCTCCCACATTTCCAAACACTGTCTTCCATGTCCCAAGTGAGCAGCTGCAGCCAGAAGAAAATGTGCGGGCAGCAGTGTGCAGATGTGCCCACAGCAGGTGGGAGAGTTTTGTTGCTAATACCAGTCTCCAGCCACACCCCCACAGTAGATAGTGATCTGCTGGCAACCTCCTCTTCTTTGAATACAAAGAACAGACAGACACACACACACACACAGAGGTCTGGTTATCTTATGCTTCCTTGGGAAACTCCAGCCTCAGGTGGGACAGCTCATGGATCAGAACATTCTAGATCAGGTACTCAACTTCCTGGGAGCAGAGCTGACCATTCAACCAGACAGAAGACTGGGCTAGACAGCCAGGTTGAAGCCAAGGTTGCACTTAGAGAGACATGTTTCTCCACTTGGGAGACCATAGGGCTCTTGAGGGTCCACCCTGGAATTCATAGCCCAAGGCAGGCCAGGGAAGGCTGTTTGAGTGGGAGTCTCCTCCAGTCAGTCCCTGCTCTGCTCAAAGTTCTGCTAATGACCTGGGTCTTGTGACTCAACTGCCTTTCTTCTTTCCTCCCCTTCCTTCTTGGAGAAGTGTGGTGTTTAACTCTCTTCCTATTCCTCCTTGAGTTGGGAAGCTCTCTGAGGCCCACCCTTCACTTTGCAAGCAAGTCCGAGAGGGTAACTGTACCCAAGTAAAGCAATCTCAGCCAAAGATCCAGGGCCTCAAAGACCAGAATGTAGGTAGCTTTCCCTGGAGAAAGAACCATGCAGTCTGAAGAGATTTCCAAACCAGAAGAGCTCCTGTGTGCCTAGGTCATAGGACAGGACAGCAACTAATCAGGAAAAGGTAGTATCTTTCTGTCATTCCATCTGAGAATCCTTTCTGCCTCTTCCCTTTGCACCTCCAGTGCCCAGATTGTGATCCTGGCTCTCCTCAGGTTACTCCTGGGTACCTCCAAGGCTCTGCTATCACCTCCTCCTTCCTCAGGCAAAGCTTCCATTGGCCTTGGCTTTGCTGGAGAGACTGAGGTGTCTCTGCTACTTCCAAGGCAAGCTATCGTCCTGGGCCCAGCCTGCCTATCCAGCCATCTCTTCTCCCCACACATCCCCTTGCTGTGCCATGGCAGCAGCCATGTCCAGTGCCCCTGCTTCAGCTGAGACTCATCTCTATCCTGCATGGCTTTCCTTTCCCACCCGCTTTCAAATCTTATTTTTCTCTCAGGTTTCTGCTCAAACCTGTCATCTCCACAAATCCTGCTTTGACCCAACACCACCCTACTTCCAGATATCAAGAGTGCTCACAGTTGAAATTCTTCCCCCGCCATGCCCAGATGCCTATGGCCTTGGATGCTCTGTAGTTGCTAATGTAGGTTTCTGTCATTCCTCCAAACTCTCTAGGGCAAAGATGTCCTTTGTTGTGTTTAGAACAGGGGTGGACTCACAGCAAGTGCTCATAAAAAGGGATCTCATAATGACCAGGAGAATTTGTACTAGGATGGGTATTCTGGTTGCTGATGGGCATTGGGGTTCCCTCAGCCTCAGTACAGAGGAGTCACCACAAGCAAAGTGAGCTGCTAGGGAGGCAGGAGGGCTCCAGACAGGGTGAGCCTGCCTGGGGTACAGCACAGACCATCCATTGTGGTCTAGGATTCTTCCCTCTACCTCCTGACTTGGGTGACAGCTGCTAGCTGGCTGAGCCTGGAGAGCTCTGTTCTAGCCCTGGCTGACAGAATAGAAGCTGCCTGGCTCTCTGGGAGCTGGGTATGTGCTGGGCAGGCCAAGATGAAAAGAGTGTCTGTGTCCCTAGCTATTAGCCCATTTTGAAACCAAGCTTCTGCTAGCAAGGTGGGGCTGGCCAAACCGGCTCCTCCACAGGACACACCCTGCTCTGCCCTGGGAGTCATACACCCAGCAGAGTGCCCAACAGGGCCATCTTCAGAAAGGCAATTCCCCATGCCCTCTTCATGAAAGCGAGCACACACACGATTTCATAGGGTCTTCCTTTCTCTTGGGCCTGGGAGGGCTCTCTTGAGAAAGGACTTTGATTGAAATCCCTTTGAGGACAGGTTCCATTTGCCATTTTTCTAGCCCCTGCCACTGCCACTCAGCGCCCACTGAGGGGCCCTCCTGCAGTAGGCACACAGCAGCCCTCTTTTATCTTACTGGGGCTTCAGTCAGGCTTGGGGGACTGGACAGAGCTAGCCAGTCTTTGGCAGCAAGATGTGTATCACACACGGCTAGGCATCTCTACTCTGAGCTTTTCTAGGGACTGGCTGAGTTCAGGTCCTCTCCCAGCATGGTGCTGTGGAGGGGCATGGGGACCTGGGAGTGGAGACTTCTCCCAGAGGGGCAAGGTGGCTGCTTATGCGACAGTCTGAGTCAGCACAGGAGCCACCAGGGCCTGAATCACTAAAGATGGGACTTTAGCAGGAGAGTGTCACTCCCTGACTCCTCTGGGCACAGATCCTTCCCGAGAAGCAGGGGTTCCACCCTGGGCTGAGCTTCTTTTTTTTTCTTTCCTTGGCATATCACTTTGGATAGAAACCCTAAGGTCTGGGCAGAGAGCAATCCCATTTGGCTTTGGAGGAGGCCATGGTGGGTGTGCCTCACTGGAATCCTCCAAGGCAGAGAGGAGCTGTGCCCACCATTCCATCACCAGACTGGAGACCATCAGTGCCTGTAGGAGACAACACCAGAAGCCACCTGATGGGCATCTGTGAACTGAAGGGCAGGGGCTGGTGGACAATCATAATTGTCTACCAGGAAGAGGCACGAAAGCAACCTGACACAGCCCGATGCTAGGGTGTGCAGGTTTTGTCACCTGTTTTTTTTGTTGTTGTTGTTCTGGGGATTGAACCCAGGGCCTTGTGCATGCAAGGCAAGTACTCTACCAGCTGAGCTATATCCTCAGCCCACTGTCACCTGAATTGTTGAAGCCCATCCTAAGAGCACAGACTTTACTAGAACGCTGGTTACTAATGTTCAGTGTCTCTTATAATCTCCAAAGTGTAGAAACCGTGAGTGTGCATTCATCAGAAATGCTAACAAACATTTGTGGATAACAGAGGACATGTTTACTAAAGTTTTGAGATAACTGAAGTCCAGGTAGAAAAGACCTACAAAGCTCCAGGCTGCAGCCTGAGGGTGCTCAGGGAGGACAGGAATCTGGGGTAACGGAGGCTTTTTGGCCTCTCGGGTTCCAGGGGGGTCAGAATCACAGCAGTTCCTGGTGTCCAGTGGGAGATACTCAGCTGCAAGCTAACACTCAGTAACATTTGCTGTCTGAACCAACAACTATGCCAGTACCTAGCTCTGTCTCTGCACTCTGCACCCTGCCTGATCTCTACACCACAGGAGAAATGCCCCTCCACTGCTCCCTTCCACAGGGGAGCAATAGGTTTTCCCAGCCCCTGACACTCCTAAGATGGATGTGGCAATAGGAACCTCAGGTTTCCTACACAGGTATCTGTTTCTTTCTGGAAGGGGAATCCCAGGCAGGTGTCTGTCACTTCAGATGCAGCTGACAAACCCCTGGTCATTGGCCATCTCTTCCATGAGCTCAGATAAGTTGGAGCCCCAGCTGTTCAGCCTTCCAGGAGCCCCATGTTCTGTAGTCTTGGCTTCTAGCTTTTGAGTCTAGAGGCCAGCTCAACTACGCAGTGATAAATCATCCCAGGGAGGGAAAGGCAAGATGTCCATCCCAATGTGAAATCACTCCCGGAGTCTTGGATGATGGGTCAGCTCCCCAGGAGAGCACACTTGAAGGTCAGGGAGATCCCCTGGGTGAGCTCCCCCGACCCCATGCTGGCACAGCTCAGGGAGAGGCTGGATGTTCACTGAGCCTGAAGGTGTTTCCCAGCCCCAAGAAGAGGAGGACCAGAAGCTGCATGGTGGAAACGTCCTGAAGGGCAGATTCTTACCTGGCCCAAAAGAGCTTCCTGGAGATCCACTGGATAAAGAATCCACCTGATTAGATGGTCAAGAATCACACACATGAAGAGAGGGATACTTGACCAGATTCCCTGGTGCTTGGGTAAGCAATCTTCTCCATTACCCTGTGATGAGCAGGTGTGTACGTGTGTGCATACACCTGAATGCACACTCATACACTGCTGTACGCACCACCCACCTACTCACATGCAATGCACACTTTTCCAGGGGTGGACTCAGGTCTTTCTAAGTTCCCTGAGCATGTCCTAGAATGCTTTAGCAGGTGTGGTGCTTTACGGTTTGCAGAGGGCTTCCTTCTGAACCATCCTGTTCGAGCCTCGCAGCATCACCCACTCTCCCACCTGACCAATGAGGTTTCAGGGCAGAGAGCTGGGAGCCTCTGAACTGGAGGAACTTGAGGCTTGGAGAACTTGAGGCTTGTCCAAAGCCACGTGGCTAAGATGCAGCAGACCCTGAACCAGAACTCAAGTCTCTGACCTGTCCCCTGGGCCCTGCCATGACAGCCTGGGAACTGGAGCAAGGTCTAAATGGTGAAGAGTTTCCTCTTTAGGAACTCTAGCAGCGTCTCTGGTCAGTTGCTGTCCCAACTCCTAGAAGACCCCCTCTTCAGGGATGCCAGGCCTAGGAGGTGCTTGCTCCTCCTCTTCTGGCTGACTGTTGAAGTCCTGGGAGATGTTTAGGAATAGGGTAGGGCTGGGGCGTGGCTCAGTGGTAGAGTGCTTGCCTAGCATGCTTGAGGCCCTGGTTCCATTTCCAGTAAAGGAGGAGGGGAAGGGGAAGGGAGGGAGAAGGAGGAGGGGGAGGAGGGACTAAAGGGCGGAGTTATCCAGCTGTGGGACGCAATTCTACTAGTAGCCCAATGAGGTGGAGCAAAATTCCCTTTGGCCTAAGGGGTGTATGTGGCATGGGGACCCTATGATCTTAATAATTAGTTTGTCCTGGCTAGAACCACAAGAGGAATGGTGGGGACAGTGGCTGGTTTGTGTCCCTCTAACCACACCCTACTGTAGATGTACCACCCGCACAGGCCCCAGCTGGGCTGCACACACAGGGGCTCCTGTGGGGGTTGGTAGCAGAGGCTGAACCCTAAAGTCTCCTGGAATTACTCAAGTCTTACTGAGGTTCAGGTTCAGGGAGCTGGGCCACTCCAAGCTTCTGGGGAGGTCAGGAACTGGGAGGAGGGAGGGTCACTGATTGGCACTGAGCACTCCGCTTTGCCCCCAGCACTCCTGAGAGGGGCTTAGGGCCATAAGAGAATGTGGAAGAAGCTAAGGGATTTCCTGTGGATCCTCTCCAGGTGGATTCCAAAGGACAGTCATTCCACAGAGCTCAGTGCTCAGCAAACCCTGATGGTATGCAGACCTGTAGAGGTCAGTCAAACATCACCTGTACCTGCTCCACTGAAAAAAGTATGTAGCCAGGTGTGGACAGGTATCATAGGTGAGGGGCAGGGCCTTAGTTGGATGCTTTCCTCCTTGGCCCTGGGCCTGACTTGCTGGACTGCTGTAGGGAAACCACTCCAAACCATTAGCTAAAACCCCCAAGGCTTCCCCACGTGCCACCATGCACCATTGGTGGCTATGAGGTGACTTCAGGGGATTCAAGAACATGGCAATAACTAACATTGAAGCATCCAGAAAGCTCTTTGCTTTTCCATTTTGAAAACCACAAAGAGAAAGCCTGGGTAGGAGCCAATATGATGCCTCAGTACTTGCCAACCTCCCTTTCTGAGCAAAACAAACCAAAATTTTCTCTCAGGTAAACCTACCTTGCTAGAATTAAATGATGTTCTGTTTCTTCCTATTAATTATTATTTATCGTTAAGGTCATGGTTAGTCTTCCTTTATGGCAAAGGCTACTGGTTTTCTTTCTTTTTTTTTTTTGGTACTGGGGATTGAACTCAGGGGCACTCGACCACTAAGCCACATCCCCAGTCCTATTTTGTGTTTTATGTAGAGACAGGGTCTCACTGAGTTGCTTAGCGCCTCGCCGTTGCTGAGGCTGGCTTTGAACTCGCGATTCTCCTGTCTCAGCCTTCCTAAGTGCTGGGATTACAGGCTTGCGCCACCGCGCCCGGCTCTGGTTTTCTCTTTTTAAAAATTGTTTTCATTTGAGTTAGTGATATAGTTTCCTTTCAAAAGAAATGTAAAGAAATTTAAAAGTAATTCCTTGAAAAATAGGTAAATAACAGTTGGTATGATGATTTGGAAAAAACTGTGACATCAGAGGGCATTCAGGAAACATGATGGTCCACAGTGGCAAAGGGAGTGCCATGTGGCAGTGTGGGCAGGAACTGAGCAAAGAGTTGAGGGATTGGTTCCAGTCCTGGTTCTTTCCTTGTCTAGCTGTGCAGCCTTGGGCAATCAGCTTACCTCTCTGAGCCTCAGTTTCCCCAACTACAGACTGCCCTATAAGGCTTCTGGCATCAGGCGTTTATGATTCAGCCCTTTCTGAAGTCACAGCCTCCTTCTCTGCCTATCTCAGCTCTGTCTTTGTGTCCTTCCAGGCCCCGCCCTGGCGTATAGGGTGAGGGTGGGAGGGGAGGAGCCCCTGCTGCTTCTCTCCCCGCCTGTGTCTCTATGCATCCCCCACCACACCCCACCTCCTGATATGATTTTGTTTTTCAGCTGAGTTTGCGCTCCTGGGCAGGCAGGCCTCGCAGAGACTTGCCAGGGCCCTGGGGGAGAAAGCTGAGCCTCACCCTAGCAAAGGGTGGGGATGGCCCTCCCACCCACTTGGGAAATGCTGCTGCATTTGTCTCACTGAAGCCCAGGCACAAACAAAAAAATTCCCAAAGCAGCAAAAAGCCACCAGAAGATCTCACCTCCCCCGACCTCCACTTGGTTTCAATGGCCCTTCTTGGCGTCCCTTGCTTTTTTGGCCTCAAACTTTCCCAGCAAGGCAGAAGACCTGACTCCCTTTTCTTCCCAACCCCTGCCTTCCTGGCGCCCTCTTCCCTTCCCTCTTCACACCCGCCCTCAAGTCCCCAGAGACTCAGTTCTGCCGAATCCACCTGTGAGCGACCAGTGAGCCCCTGCGCTGTTCTGCAGCTTAATTTCCTGCAAATCACACTGGAGTAATGACATCTGGTTCCCTACAGATCTCACACAGACGGAAGGAGCTCTGTGTGTAGATTCCAAATGCTTCACTAGCACAAGGGATCATTGAATTACTAGGGTCCCGAGGATGTGAGAGCTGACTGGGAAATCGCAGTGGGGCCTACGCTGCGTCACAGCCCCCACTGCTTACAACCTAGACCCACAAGGGCCTTATCCCCAAATCTCCAAAAGTCCTGGCACGACACTTCCGGGAGAGAGCTTGGGGATCACCTGGACCCACCCCTTCATTTGCAGAGGAAACAGGCCTGCAGAGGTTTGTCAGCCTGTGCTGCAAGAGTTAGCTGTAATTATATCCTCTCACATGCTGTCATTTCATCTGTTCGTTGTTACTAAGTATATTGTAAGAACTCTAAAGACTTGTTAGTTGTGTTATTTTTTGTGCCCTCCCACCCCACAAAGGAACCCCAAACAAGACTCCACTAATCTCTTCTGGAGTGAAATAAAGACACTTACACAATCATCTTTGTTCTTCAAATCTTCCCTCTAAAGTTTCAGAGGCTACACTTGAAATATGTGACAGTGGAGGGTGGGGGTGGCACTGGGATTGGGGGGAAGAGAGCAATGGTCAAGTTTTCCAGAAACTTCCTTTTGCGGGGGAAGACACTATCCCATTCTCTGTGGCCAGAGAATTAACCTGCCTCCCAGTACCTGGTCAGAATGAAAGCAACTGAGCCCCAGTTGTTTCAATCCAAGTATGAGTTGGCCCAGCCTGGCCAGAAGCTGAGCTCTACACAAGTGGACATGCTTCTGTCATCTCAGTGGAGAGTGGCCTTCCTTCCTGCGATTTTTCGGAGAATCCTGGGCTGGGTATGCCTGATACTTCCCATAAGCCCTGCAGCTGTCACACTGTGTCCCTCGGCAGTGACATCTCTCCCTAAACAACTGCCAAATTGCCCAGCCTTCCTTCCTCTCCCCCACAAGGGACCACACATCCAGCACAGGGACCCTAAGATTCTGCTGCTCCTCACCAGGGCAAAAGTATGGGGAAGGGCCAGAATGCTCACTCAGCTCTGAGGCACATTATGCGTTCCAGGCCCCTTGGGATTGGCTGCAGGAGACCAGGGAGGCTGGCAAGACCTCCAGAGGTGGCTCCTCGCTAGCAGCTGCCCTCCTCAGGATGACGCCCATTCTTGTGAACAGTTAGAAAGGTACACTTCTCTTCCACCCTCCATCCTTGGTAGGATAGCTCTCTTCTCATTTACTTTCATATCCAGTTCAAAGTTCAGTTCCCTCAGGAGCTCAGTTCAGTTCCTCCATCTGGAGGAGCCCCACCCTGGAGGACACCATGCACATAATTACCAGAACAGGTACTCCTCCTTTGTAGGCACCCAGTGCTGAGGCCTAAGTGGGAGCATCCTCCTTCTTTCCCTCAGGGAAGGACAGAGGATGATGTCAGAGCTGCACAGAGGCTGAGCAGCCATCTAGTGTTGCTGATGATACACCTGAGGCCCAGGAAGAAGAGGGTCCTTGTCAGACACCCCAGGACAGTGATGGAGAATCAGCCCCTAGACCAGTTTCTTCCTTCTCTCTACTTAACATGCTTTCCTGGCTTACCCAGTCTTCAGCCAGGAGAATAGGCCTCAAGTCACATGGAGGGAAAAGCAGGCACAGAAAGGAAGCTCCTGAGTTTGTCCCCAATGTTAAAGATGTCAGGTTTTATAAACCTGTGACTTATAAAGGACAGCGCATGTTCCAGGCACCCTCCAGACATAGATGTTTGTCATATACTTCTGCTACGTAGTTTAAATATAGGGAGTATCCCTGTAGCAGTGATTTATCTGTGAAAACATACCACACGCTCAGCCACCGCCTTCTGCAGGGAGGGGCGCCCATGGGAGCCTCCCCGTCAACTCTCTCACTTACCTCCATTCTCTCTCTGAGGCACATTCTGTCCCTTGGCAAGTAGGATCATTGTCTTTTCTTGTTGGGTGAGAGCCTAGGGCCCTTGTGGGACCCTCCTATCTCCCAGGGCTGGGTGGGAGTGAGTCATGAGCTGGCAGCAGGGACACTGAGTTGGCAAACACATCAATCACTGCCTCGTGGAGCAGGATCCATGCCTGCATGGGAGCAGGAGGCTGTGGTCTAGTCTCTCTTCCTCTCACCTAGACTTTTCAAGAAAAGATAGAGGCCCAGCAAGTACTATCAAAGGAGCCCAGCTCACACACCTGGAAAGTGGCGCGGAGAGTAGGAAGGGGAGGGTTGGGGGCGGTGGCAGAGGAGAGGATTGAGTCTCAGTTTTAATTCAGCGTAGTTACTCAGCAGAGCTATTTGCTGTGCCTCAGGTTCCTCCTCTGTAAAGCTAAAGTAAATGGCAGTCCTACTCTCCCTCCTCTTGTAAGGGCTAATTAACTGGTTCCTGGAGATGCTCAGATGAAAGCAGAGAGGAACTATGAAGCCTTCATCCATCTGGAGGCCTGAAGCAGAAAGCTGGGCTAGAGGAACTGACACTATTTCTGACCCCGGAGAGACCATGGGTTTGGCTTTGGGGCCCTGCAGCTACCGAGTCAGCTCTCAAGCCACATGAAACCCTCAATGAGTCTTTGGCTAGGATCTAGTCCAACTGCCTTGCTCCATTGTTGAGAAAACCAAGTCCTAGAGAGGCAAAGGCCCTCAGTTTGTAGCAGCCTAGATTGAGAGTGGAATCCAGGTCTCTTACTGCCGATCTGATATGGCATATCCATAACTCTCCTACTTTCCTTTGCAATAGGAACTTTCAACCATTTCAGAGGTGGGCTAGCTGCGGCTTAGCCAGATTAAGAATTTGACTAGAGTCACACAGCTTGTTAAGGGAAAGAACCAGGATTGGAATCTAATATGAAGTCCAGAGCTCATTTCTTCACACCAAGTTGTCTCTGGGCACAGTATCTGTGGATTGGTAATAACAGTCTTGTTCTGCTGTTTCTAGGATAAGGGTTCTGCCATGTTTCTCTCTGGAACCCTCTGCAGTACTTGGCCCATAACTGTCATGTGGACAGTCAATCAACATGGCTAACTCTGACTGAGGGTAGCTCACCAACCTGGAGAGCACTGTGTTTGAATTTTCCACACCTCATTAAAACCTCATGGAACCACAGTTCCCTCATCTGTAATAAGACTCATGCAGTTTGCTTTGATTCTAGGGTGGGCAAGATCAGATCTCCTCAGGGTAAGAGTCTCCAGCATGTTGTATAAGACCTTGTCATGATGGAATCATCAAATACCAACATCAATTAGGCAAGGGGCTGGGAGAAAGATCTAGTACAAAGACAGAATTCTGTCTTAATAATGTTCCTAGAGATTCTCACTCTTAAGCACATCAGGCTGGATTGAACCGAGCATGGTTGAGTGATTTAATATGGTGGTCACCATGGTATGCCATGTTCCAGACCACCCAGCTTCTTTCCTCTAAGGTTCAGACCATAGGAAGGATGTCCCAGTCCAATCCACAACCAAAGAATATTTTACTTGATAAAATTCCCAGAAGTACAGATGTTCAAGATGAGCCTCTTAGTTTGAAAAAAGAAAAGCCTTTTAGCACTAGAGTTGGTAGAAAAGGGGATTGCCATGTTAATCCCACATGCATGCCCGGGGAATCAAGATTATCAACTTGCTTCAGCCTCATTAGGGACCAATCCAGGGGGCAGAAACCTATTTTTCGCTTTGGAATAGAAGGCTGTGCCTTCCACTGGAGATTCTCACTCTTAAGCAAGTCAGGGTGGATTTCACTTAGCATGGTTGAGTGATTTGAATGGCGGTCACCGTGGTAGGTAGCACTATGGCGATAGCTCTTCATTGCCCTCATCCTGATCTTAGCTGACTCAGAAGAAGGTGTTAAAGCGACCCATTATAAGGACAACTAAGATGGGCCCAAAACCTCCATATTCTCACCAGAAATAGCAGCCGAAAGTAATCTTCTTGGGTCCCTAGCATAGGACAAAAATACTTAAAGCAGTTTTGATTTTATCATGTAAGGTTGCCAGACTCAGATAATAAAAGCACAGATGTGGAATTATGTTTGAATTTCAGATGAACAACACATAACTTTTCAGTATAGCTATGCCCCAAATATTGTACTTTGGTGTATTTTGTCTGGTAATCTTACGTTGGCTTATAGCCAAGTGAACCCAGCTTGAGTCTAGGAGGGAAAAAACATGACCATACCCTGCTTGTCCTGTTGGAGGTAGGATGCCCTCCAAGGACAGTAGATTGGTTGAAAAGCAGAGAGAGGAGGAATGAAGGAATTTGAACTCACGGGTCTCTTGCAAGCCCTAGAACATGAGCATAGTATTAAGATACAGATATTGTGGAAACCCATAAAATGGTCATCACAGAAAGTGCAAATGTTGGGGGTAACATAACCAAACTCCATCAGGTTGGTAGTTAGAGGTCAGAGATTGAGGCTGTACCATTTGGCAGACGTGTGACCTTTAGGGAGTAGTTTGTCCTCTGTGGGTCTGAGTTTTCTCACTGTAAAATGTAAACCCTTTTGGGACTCTAATATTCATGAGTCTGGTTCTGAAAACTGGAGCCTTGGAGCTGATTCTGTCTGTCTGAGAGACCAGGCCCAATCTTTTGCCCTAACTGGCCAGCTCCCTCCAATCCCTGAGGTCTGCATGACTCTGGGGCTCCTGCACTGTTCTCCAGCAGACCCTGGTCTCTGAGGGAGGAGGCTAGAGTGGCCAGTGGAAGTCAAGAACTGTCTGGGCCAATAACTTTCTTTGGACTAGTCTTTTCCTTAATCCCCTTCATGCTTTTTGTAGGTCAGACTTTATTTTAAGCCTTGCAAAACTCTCTATAGTCAATTGCTAAATCTGTGGTATAGGTGATCACAGATTATAAATTGTATGATGATTTTTTAAAATTAAAAGGCTATTGCTGATAGAATATAAAGTGAAACTATAAGGTAATATTTCATACATTTAAATAAAATATATGCTCATTGGTGACAAAAATTTGGAACTATAGCTAAATCTGAGGAATGAAGTACTTAAAGTGGGTAATATTTTCTGGTCAACCAGGTCACAACAATAAAGAAATGAGACTGGTTCTTGTATGGCTCCTAAAATACGTACACCAAACACAGCTCTATTTTAAAATGTTTAAGCCAGGAATGGTGTTTTGAGCTTGTAGTCCCAGCTACTTTGTAAGGGAGAGGCTGAGGCAGGGGAATTGCCTGAGCCCAGAAATCAGGAGGCCAGCCTGAGAAACATAGTGAGATCCCATTTCAAAAAAGAAAGAATAAAAAATGTTTGGAGATTCTAGAAACATCTTGAGATTTTGAATAGGAATAGTATTGGTGTAACACCCGAGTACAGAAACTAATATCTGCATTCTTTTTGTTGACCCCTGTGCTTCCTCCAACTTGATTAGAAGTTCAGTGGGGGCAAAGCCAGAGTCTTTTCAACTGTCTCTGCAAGGCGCTTCACTTTCTGCCATGCCCCAGCAATTGCTCAATAGCATTTGGCT
This sequence comes from Xerus rutilus, assembly GCA_028644305.1. Lineage (NCBI taxonomy): Eukaryota > Metazoa > Chordata > Mammalia > Rodentia > Sciuridae > Xerus > Xerus rutilus. Next base: position 63,303,427 of record CM053410.1, read on the forward strand.
GACTGAGTGAATATAAAGTGTCTGCAGGAAATGGTCCTCCACCAGCTATCAGAAGCTCCTGAAAACATGCTGACGTCGCGGTGCAGCAGGGCCACACCCTCCTCCCCACGCTGCCTGCTTTCACCTGCCATATTGGTTTCACTAGAGAGTGGGAAATAAAGCATTCCATGCCAGTTGTACCATCCCTGGGAAAATTCCACAGGCATGGGATTATCTCATGCCACAGATCTCTATTTCCATTTTTCCCGCTCTTCTTCTCCCTAAATCTGGACCCCGTTTGGTTTTGCCCAGTGCTCAACTGATTATATGTCTGGCTCCAGTATCAATTATTCCACTTCCTGTGCTTGGCCCACTCCCTCTGCCAAATCCTCGTGTGTGCTCAGCTCTTCCCTGTTCCCATAGCCTCTCCTGAACTGAGAGGAGACGGGACGTGCCTCAGCAGCTACCCTGTCATGAGTCATGTCTGCCATCCTGCCAGCCAAGGAGTGAGGAGGGTGGGGCCTGAGGGTGCGGGGAAGGAAAGGGATTTTCACTGGTTGTCAGAAAATGGGCACAGGGAGGGGTGGCAGCATTAAAGCTAGCAAGACAGTTGAGGATTGAGTTAATTAACCAGAAGCAAAGCACTCAACATGGGCCACATGAGGATGGATTTCAGAAACACCTCCTCCCAAATTTCCATGGTTACACTGTCCATTGGATACCATGCACAGTTAATGTGGCTTGATATCAACCTGTGAGCAAAGCAGACACTTCCACTTTATGGATGAGAAAACTAATGCCCAGAGTGGTCCCAAGAGTGGGAGAATGTGAAACGTCTAAGCTCTGACCTAGTAACATCTTGTATGTAAAGACACATAACATCTGTATTGTCAGCATGATTATTTACTTGGATTCCTGGTCCAGCCACCTGTCTTCTTTGGGTTTCACTTAATCCCTTTACCTACATATTACTAAGACGTATCTCAGAGTCTGTCTGGCCATCAATCACCCTTTGTGTCAAAGCCCTTTCACATCTGTGCTTGATGGGCCAGCTTACTGGGTTCAGTCTTCCCTAGTGCATTCATGTGTCGGCTAACATCAAGAATCATGGAAAAAAACAAGGGACGGCTAACATCCTTAGTTAGTGCCGGCTTAGTTAGTGTCGGCTAACATCAAGAATCGTGGAAAAAAACAAGGGACATTAAACGGCAGCAAATGTAATTCTCTTACTTTGACTCCCCAACTAATACGTGAGAAAGACACAGCCACTAAAAATTAAGAACTGAATCAAACCAATGACAAAAGAACACCACATTCATAAACCACCCACCTCCTTCCTTGCCCACTACCCCAGGATCTTTGACAATCAAGAGTGGCATCTGTGAGCAACGTAACTCAAGGCAAATGCTACTGATCTGTAATCTCAAGAAGACAGAGCCCCAGAAGTGACATTCACCCCCATCTCCACAAGGTCTCACGAAAGAATCCCCAAGAACAAGGCAAGCTAAAATTGAAATCAGTGAAAATAAATGAAAATCATAGAATTTGGGGACTGGGAGAATTTGGAGATGCCTGGTACCCCTGATTTTAGAGTAGAAGAAAACTGTACTAGTTTGTACAATTATATCAAAAGCACCTACCGGGTGCTTGGCACAGAGTTCCCCTCAGTAAGTATCTATTCAGTAAATGGGCAGATGGCTAGAGTGGGTTGAAATCACATAGGAAGAGAGAGACTAAACCAGAATTACAGGATCTAGAATAATCTCTACTCATATGAATTTTTTTTAAATCTGAAGAATTGTTGTAATGTTTTTTAATGTACAATACCCTGAAGTAGAATTTTTAAAAATTTTTTAAAAATATTTTTTTAGTTGTAGATGGACACAATGTCTTTATTTTTATGTGGTGCTGAGGATTGAACCCAGTGCTTTACACATGCACGGCAAGCACCCTACCACTGAGCCACAACCCCAGCCCCAAAGTAGAATTTTTTTGTGTCTGCTTTACCTGACCTCAAGGCCAGAGGGTGAAGTAACTTGCCCAAAGTCACAAGCTTAGTGAGCGACAGAGCTCAAATGTGAGCCCAAATTTGTCTGACTTAAAACTCAAGCAAGGATTCAATCCAGCACCTACCTATTTTTGGAGTCACTGCAGTGGACATGCTCTCTTGGCCTCAGGGACCTTCTAGAGTCCCTCTTTGGCCATCAGTACATACTAAAGAGGGAAGACTTTTCAGGATTTTTCTAGAAACAGCTAAACTGGTCTGTAAATTGGCCTTAAGAATTCATACTTCTCTCAAATACATGATTGAATCAAACACATTGGAAAATGGAGTTTTTAATGCTCTTTTCTTTATGCTTTGTCTAAAATGTTCATTTAGATATAACCAACCAGCCAAACATGAAACTACATGCTGAGCCACCTACCAAAGAATTGCAGAACTGATGATCCCTGACCCACTAGCCACGACCTATATCACTTTTTCTTAACAACCAGTGCAGGCCTTCTCCACCTTGAACCCCAAATCATCCCCACAATCATTCCAGGTCCTTTTGAATGGAAGCAGTTCCTTACCGGATAGCCCCACGAGCCATTTCCTGCCTGGAACTTGGAGTAGTAGCTGCTTCGGCTGGTGGTACCATAGTTGTTGTAATTGTCAGTCAAGCCATCATACATGGAACCTGGAAAGCAAAGGAAGGGCATTACCACAGGGATGGCAATGATGTTCACCTATCCTCCTCCTAGGGCATCCCCAGCATCCAGGTCCACTACACCCATGGAGATATTGATCTGAATTCCTGAAAGAGGAGGGTAGGGAATCTCCATCTCCCTCCACAGCCAGGGCCAAGGGAAAGGCCACCATAGACTGGGGCAGGGACAAGACTGAGAGTTTCAGGTGACCTATTTTGCAGAGTCTAATAGCTCCCCTGCTATTTGAGGCTGGTTGACACGTACAAGTCACAAGTCGGCCTAGAGGGTCTTGAAGCACTGCTGTCCCAGTCCAGGGAATCATGACTCCGTATTCCACAAAGATCAGCTTCTCACTTGGGGAAGGCAGGCAGGATCTTGACATTTCAGGTCCAGAGCCCCAAGGTCAAAGTCACAGAGCAGTGAAGGCTGAGGAAAGTCTGATCCTGGTCAGGACTCTGGATTCAAACCTAAGCCCAGCCCCAACAGGTGACCAGGTTACCTGCTGCCCCTTCCTTCATTTCCGAGGCTCTCCAACTGAAGAAGGAGCAGTGATCAACCTCAAAGGACCGGTGAGGATTAATGAATGTTTTCACAGTGCTTGGAGACCCACAAATGACAGGCTCCAAAGGAGGACAGAGTGTCATTAGGGGCTCAGGGTCAAAGTGGCTTTGAATCACAGAAAGCAGAACTGGATTTGGGGTTCCTCGGGGAACCACCCCCCACTTCTTCCTTTCACCAGATTGGTGTGGGGGCTCTAAGGGACATCCCCAGCTCTGCATGATACTCTCATGACTTTACTAACATCATTTCCCTTGCTGAATCTGCCTTCCCTCCAGGTCATGACCATTGAATCTCACCTGTCTTTTTAAGTTAAGTTCAAGACTCAGTTCCTCCAGGAAGCTCGTTCTGACCAACCTCTGAACACATCTGTATCCATCACTGCCCATTCCCTTAGCTACACTGGGGAGGTCCATGAGGGGAAAGCCATGGATCCATGGCCCAGACTTCTAGAGCAGGTCTTGCCCCACACTCTTGTTAAATGCGGCCTTTGGGAATGAAGGTAAGAGGGATCCAGCAAGAACCTCCTGGCAGGGATGTGAACATTTTTTCTCTAAAGCCATGGTCACACTTCCCACCTGAAACCCTGTCTAGGGGGAGGAGGGCTGGTTGGTGGACTCCCCTGACCCATCAAACCCTCCTCTTTTGCTGTACCCACTGAGACTTCAAGAGTTTTCCCAGTGACTGAATGGTCTGAGCTGAGAACAATGGGAATACGAGAGGGGCAGCACTGGAAAGAGGCCAGTATCCCTTCTTGGGATTACCTCCTCTGTCCAGTGCCATATGCCCATACATAGGTCACAGAAGAGGGCACTTCCCTTAACTCCCTTTCCCTATCATGGAATACCAAGGGACATTAAAGCTATTGGGCTCTGGCAGTCACAACTTGTTCTGGGAGGCTAGACTTATTGAAATTGATCCTGTCTGGCACTTGGGCAAGTGACATGCTTTCTCTGGGTCTTAGCTTCCTCTTATATAAAAAGAGGGTGTTGGCTTCTCTGCACCTCAAAGGCCCCATAGAACTCCAATATTCCATGGTCGTATGATTATAGTAACATAAGCCCAATGGCATTCAGAAGGGCCTGACTTCTCCTGAGACACAGCTCAGCTTTCAAGGAGGAAGAATAGACAACAAAGGCTAACCATCGCCTCCTTTACCTTAAGTTTCTTAAGAGGATCCTGTACCTGAAATCTTCTACAGCCCATCCCCAAGCCCAGGCCCAGGCCCCACTACTGAAGGACTTTGCCCTGCGAGGAAGCGCTGGCCCTCTGCCATGGCCCACTTGGCCTTGACTTACTCCAAGCCGCTTATGATGCAGGCAGTTATCTTCTCACCCTTTCTGCAGCTGCTTCTCTGGGAAGACTGGAGGAATCTTATGGGCTCAGTCCTCCAGAACTAGTTAGTGATTACAGGGAAGGAGGTGCAGCCAGGCACACAGAGTCAGGACTCTAGGGAGCTCACAGCCAAGTCTCACCTACCTCCCCTCAGTCTGGTCCACTATTATACCTGCTAAGGCTTGGCAGGCCAGAGTCTGCCTGGCTTTCACCTTATGAGAGGTATTTTGCACCAAAGGGCAGGCATAGGTCAGCCAGTTGATTCTAGATGGAAAATCTGGGGTGGTGACAGAGTTCTATGGAGCCCCAGGGAGGACTCCTACTTGGAGAGGCATCCCCAGAGGTTCCTACTGGGGCCTCCACCCCTAATGAGCTTGATGGGACTTTCCCTCAGGTCATCAGATGAAGCCTGTCCTCCTCCCACACTCCGCACCTGCCCCACTGCCCTCTCACATGCTCTTCTCTGCACGAAGGTGGGGGGCTCAGTATGCCATGGGTGGGAGTGGACACATGGATGTAGAGTCAGGGGTGGGATTCTCTATAATGCCCAAAGCCAGTGACCACGTCCCAGCAGTGGCTCTGGTGATAAGAAGTGTGGGCTGTAACTCTTACTTGGTTGGGTCAAGGTCTCTGGGCCCTTCCAGGAAGTTGCTAAAGGCCTCCTGCAAGACTTGTCTGCAATTGGGGACTGCTTGGCTCCCTGTGAGAGCAAGACTGCCATCACACCAGCCAGCCCTGCTTCTCTGGCAGAAGACAGCTGCACTTACGGCAACAGCGTCAAGGGAGGGGAGGAGTCTGGAGATGGCATACACCTGAAGTCACACTAGCAGTGTGCAAGATAACTGAGGGGTGCAGGTGGCAGGTGAGCTCCGTCTATAAGAGAGCTACTCATACAGAAAAGCCATTTCCCCAGCTCCTGACCCCAGGGTGGTCTGGCTAGCAAGAAATGTCCTTTAAAAGCCAAGTTCAACAGCAAGTACATAGGACTTCTCAATGGTGATAATCCACTTCTCTACTCAGTTCCTCCACTTCTATAGAACTCAATTCTGGGAAGACTTTCCTGACTAATGATACCTCCATCTCAGTCTCCTGCCTGTACCAGTCTTTACCACCAGGTACTTTGGGCACTTTCCAAAACAAGAATCATATTTCTGCTTTCCTGAGGATCCAGAGCACAGGGCACTGTTTCAGCAGGGACTTGGTCTTACTGGCCTAGGCTGGCCTTTTTTGTTGACCAACGTTTCTCCCCTGCCCAGCCCTGTGGTGAAGGTCCTCTGATGCCTGGTGCCTAGATGCTCAGCTTCTCCATTTAATGCCAAATGGGATCAGGGTCCCTGAATTCTACTCAACCCGGCCCTCCTTTACCCAAAGAGGTCTCTGACAGGTGGCATAAAATGGGACAAGACAGGAGCTGTGTGGAGTTTCAGACAACCAAAACCACCTCCTGGAGGAGGATTCTTGGTTCCAAGGGAGGTAAGGGGAGATGGTCCTTGCACCCAGTTCACCCCACAGAATCACCTCCGTCCTCTCAGCCAATCATCTGCCTTCCCTCTCTTCAAACCGGCACATTGACCATGAGCAAAATTACGGCGGCTTCACAGTGAAGCTGGCAGCTGGCTCAACTTCCATGTCATCCTCAGAAGGCATCTGCCCACCCATAGAACCCCAAGTTCAACACACAAATACCTCTGAGCATCTATTGCCGTCCCCAACATACAAGCAATTGGAGTTGGTCTGTCCACACAGCTTGTCTCATTTTATGCCAATGTGAAATTTCAATGTGTAAAGCCAAGTCAGAAAATATACCCCTTGGATAATTAATCTCTGCATGCAGCTTCCCCTGGGTGCCTTGGACAATGGCTGGCTGATTATTGCTTATGCCACAGGGGTAACCCAAGCTTTCTCACCTACAAAACTTTTGAAAATGGAGGCAGCTCCCTGTTAGGACACATGGAATTCTCTCTCCCATGAGGACAGGCAAACCACTGCAGAGGTGACTCATCCTCTTCTACCTCCAGGCTTTCAAGTAGGTCACACCCACTGTACCTGAAACATTCTTTCTCTCCTTCTCAGCCAATCCCTCTCCTTGTATTCAAAACCTTGTACAAAAATCAGCTAGGAAAGGCGACCCCACCCAGCCCTGAGTACTCCAAGCTCTCCAGTATAACCGCTGCTGTCTACTCTGTGTGTCCCTTGGGGTGTGGTGCTGTATATCCTCTGTGTGTGTGTGTGTGTGTGTGCTCACACTCTATATAGCCTTCTTCTTCCAGAAAGCAGGGGCTGGTGTCCCTATTCAAGCTGGGATCTTCTATGTCAACTAGATCCACCTTTCTCTATCCCAGGACCAGTTTCTACATAGAGGGTCTCCCAGAACACTGGCCTGCCTGACCAACAGGCAATCCCTAGGGGAAGAAAGCACCTGGAAACACCTCTGTTCTCCCCTTCTCCCAAATCTATTCCCTTTGCTGGGCAAGAGGACTTATTACAGGGCAGCTTCTCTGGAGGTTTATCTCTGCTGCTTCTGTCTCCCATATAAGGCTGAGGTCTCTTCTCGCTCCTTCTGCATTGGAGTCAAACCCAACTATCCCTCAGCGTAAAGAGCTTGAGAAAGAAGCCCATTGTCTTTCAGCATTGAAAATGCCTTTAGTTCATCCCCTGAAATCTCTTCCACTCATTCTCTCCAGGGCTAGGCCCATAGCAAGGGGACTTTAAATCAGGTAACAAGAATTGCCAGGAACACACTTCTGGGACAATCCCTCAGAGATGTTCAGGAGTGGGCAGTAGGCTATGTGAGCAAGACAGGCCACATATCTTGACAGGGAGAGTGGCCAGCCATCTCCTGGCCCTCTACCTGGCTCCTGGGAGCACTGAGGACTGCCTTTCCCACTCTGGAGCTTCCAGGAGCCTGAGGAGGGCGAGGAGTTCAGCACAACCTCACCAGGCACTCTGCTGTGATTCTGGGCCTTTTCCTGGGCACATGTACATAACAGAAATGTTGAAACAAATTGGGCTGCTATGGCCTGGGTGCTATCTTCCTCTCCCTCACCAGCACACATGACTTTCCAGGGATCTGCCGGCACTTGTCAAGCCCAGCTCTGTCAGAATCTGTGGCTCTTTCTGATCATCCAAGCATGGCCACTACCAAATCCAAGGACTAGGTAGAGTATGAGAGCATCCTGTGGGGACAGGTCTGCCACAGCGGGCAGGCAGTAGGTTAGAGTGGGCAAGAGCAGGAATGGGACTTGGCTACCTAGTGGGGGTCCAGAGCAAAAACCCATCACCAGCAACTACTATATTAGATGCATGTGTGTGCACATGTATGCGTGAGAGAGAGGTGTACGTGTTAGGGTACAGGGGTGATCCCTTGTGCTGGGCCCAAGTGTAAGTAAAGGATGGAGACTACAACAGTGGTTCCTGACATTTGCCACACAACAGAATCACCTGGGAGTTTAAAGTGCTGCTGCCCACACTGTCTTCCATATTGATTAAGTCAAAACCTCTGAGAGCCAGACAGAGGCATCTGCATGTTTTAAAATACCCAAGTAATTCCAACATGTAACCAAGTTTGAGAATAGTGGATTCGAATTTTACTTTTGGATATTACCATGTTTGCAAGAGAGACCCAAGGATCACTGTGCCTTTCTGCAGGCAGCTTAGGCAAAGAGTTTGCAGAGGCAGGAAGTTATAAGATCTTTTTCCAAAGAGCGTTGCCAGCACAAAGCTCTTCTAACGTGATCTAAGGCAACCTCTGACAGTTGCAGAGACCCAGAGAGAAGCAGTGACTTGTCTAGCATTGTACACCAGCCAGCACCAGGGGCCAGGCTGGGCTTCTGCCACAACACAAGCTGTGAGGTGTGTGTGTATGTGTGCAAGCAGGTGTGTGTGTGCATGTGTGTGTACCCATGTATATGTGTGTATAACAAGGGTCTGTATACATGTGGGGAGTGTGTATTCAACATATGTATGTGCATGTGTGCTGTGTATGTGTGTGTATATGTCTATAGGTGTGTCTACATGTGTGGGTGTGTGTATTCATATGTGCTGGGTGCCTGTGTATACTTGTGTGTATACAGTGATGTGTGTGCATACATGTTTATGTGCATTTATGTGTCTGTACATATGTGTGGAGTATATGCATAGCATGTGCTGTGTGGCATATGCCTATAAAGAACTTTGAGTAGATATCTAATAATATTGGCCCATTTCATTTTGTTCAAACATCATACACCTTTCTAGAAGTCACACCCTGTCACAGAAGTACTTCTCAGATTTTTAAACCTAAAACAATGGGCATATTGGTATATATAATTTTGTATGGGAGAGAGGAATTTGGATTTTTAAAAATTCTCTGCCAATGGACAATGAACTGAGCACAGGATGGGATCCATGGAAACGAATAGCGATTGCCTCCAAACACCAGGGAATACTCGGCATTTTTGCATGTGTTGTAACAGGCCAACAGAAATTCTGACTAAAACTCCAACTTCAAGCCAAGATATATGGCAAAGAAAAAAGAATTAGTTCATTTGAAGTTTAATTAGCATGTTTTGCCACTGAAGCAAGCTAAAGCATAAATACCCTTTATCATCTCTCATCTCAGCTCGGATCCTGAGAAAATAAACCCAGAGTGACGCCCAGCCATGGCCTATGGTCAGGTAGGGGGAACTTCCAAGAAAGTAGAATGAGCAGAACCTTCCTTGGGCAGAGGTTCATGCCAAGACACAGCCCAACACAAACACAAGAAGCCACCAGAGGCGGGGGTTCCCAGGGTGCTCCTTCACCTTCCCTCCCTGTGGAGCTGGCCCAAGGCTGCCCCCTAGGAGCCTGAACAGATGCAGGAGGCATGAAGGGCAAGCCAGGCACCTCCCAATACAGTGTTGCTCCAACCAGATCTCTGAGCAGAGGGTAATGGAGACTCTGCATTGCAGGAGGGAAATGGTACTTCTGAGGAGGAGAACTAAGGCCCAGGGCTGAAAGGAACAATCCCATATGTCTAAAAGGCAGCACAGAGCCCGCTAGTAGGGCTGTGGTGCTGATTTCTTTGGAGGAAGTGGTATTGGAAAGGAAGCTTTTGTGTGACTTTGCTTGTGATGTGTGTTTCTGGTGGTGGGGATGTTTGGCTTTGGATCAAATGAGATTTGGGTAAAACTTTAGGAAGAAATTCCCAGTGAAGTTGTAAGTGATGCCTCTCAGGCTGCATAGCCAGGCCCAGCCCTTTGTCCTCACCAGGGAAGCTCCTTAGCAACCTCAGGGTGCACCTTTCCCAACTTAGGGAGGGCAAGATTCCCTAGGAAAGACCTTTTATTGAGCAGTCTCGTTCCACATCCCCCTCGGTCTCCTCTTATTCCCCACACAACCTGGAAAGAAAAGTACCTGATACCCCAACACACACAGGACACCCTGAAAGCACAGGAGAGTAACACTGGGGGGTCGGTTCTAGATGGGCAGGCAGGTCAGAGCAACCTCCTTCTGCAGGTCTCCAGCCAAAGAGACTCCTTTGTTCCTCCCAGGGGCACTTTGTGACCAGGGTGAAATGTCTACCAGGTTTCAGGAAAGGTGTGGGTAGGGGTGCATATTTGTCACCAGGCTCTTTCCACAGAGGTCTTTCTCTCAGGCCTCAGGGCACACACTCCACCACACACACACACTGACAAGATAGAAAAGAACCCTAGTGACAGGGGTCTGAGGAAAAGCTGGTTCTATCACTAGGCCCATGGGCAGCCAATTCCTGACTGTCCCTCATCAGGGACAAGGAGCAGAGGCCGTGTTGTCAGTCAACCTGTGGGGCGAGGCTGATCTTCACTAGAGTGGAAGTTCCTCACTAGGGCGACCCTGGGTAGGATTCAGGGGGCCAGAGAAGATCAAAGATCCCAGCGAAAATGACTCTTTGCTTTTGGAGAAGACCGAAGGAGAATTTGAGCCTATCCAGATGCCAGGGTCCTTGCACGGCTGCGTACTCATCCCAGGAGGGAAAGCAGCTCACAACACAGACACCAAGACAATAATGATGAGCACCAGGGAACCGCGCAGAGCAAATAAGAATCGCTTGGGCGTTTCTGATGGAGAAGACAGAGAAATCTGATGAAAACAAAGCCGGACAAACCAGAAACACCAGCTCCAAGTGGCCCAACAGCCTTTTCCAGCTAGGATGACGATAGAGAAACTGGCTCCCATTGGGAACCTCCCCAGAGGCTGAGGGTAGAGGAGACACACCCACAGGGTCAGTCCCTGGAGAGTTTCTGGATAGGTGGGCATTAGCCATCAGGGTCAACCTTTGGGTACTCAGAATTGAGACCCCATTAGGTGGACATTACCCACAAAGACCAAAGACCAAGGCATTCCATGATGACAGACACACAGCTAATGTCACCATAGGTGGGGAGACAGGGAGGTTTGGGGTACCAGGAACCATTTTGAGACTTTTTGGGAGCTCTGAGCCAGGAGCTGAGGCTGAGTGGAATGGGGTGGGATGGGGCAGGAAGGTCTCCTGCAGAGAAGAGTAGGTGGGCTTGAGCTGTACCCTGGGCTGTGGCCAGAAATGGCGGCACTATCTCATTCTAAAACCTGCTTTCAAAAGAGATTAGTAAGTAGTTAGCACTAAATAGAAGGGAAGTGGGGCAAGTGGGTGGAAATCTGGCAGAAGGGCCAGGAGTGAAACAAGAGCAAAGTACACAGGGAGCAGAAAAGGCCTTTACCTACCACAGCCCCATTTTCTTGTCCTTATCTCTACCCTGGGGTCACTCAGGAATGGGGGAGCGAGAGCCCAGATGCCCGAGGTAGGGCGTTTGAGCTGGTGTGTGTGCCTGGTGGGACAATGGGCAGGAGTCTCTCTTTTTTGCCTCCTTCTACCTCAGTTCTGCCTCTCTAGCTTCCCTAGGGCTGGACTTAATAAGTCCTGGCTACCCTGAGCTTTTTTGCACACTCTTGTGTGCAGTGTTTACTAGCATTTTACTACATTTAGCAAAATTAAAGAAATAAAGAAACAATAAACAAATTAAGGTTTGCTAACATGTGGACTTCTTACTGGGAATTATTTGTGTTAAGGTATTTGATCTCAAAATCCTCTCCCATCAGTCCCCCAGTTAGGTATCACTCCTTTCTTCTTCAGTTTCAAGGGTCCTATTCTTTTCTCCTAGCTTGCCCTGGTGGGGAATCTTGTCATTCACAGAGGCTGGGAAAAACACTTGGAAAAGTATCAATGCTGGTTCTGCTGAGGTCTTTCTGGGACTAGAGGATTCCCAATCCTGCCACTCTCATTCCCTACTCTTCCCATAAGACGCTTGTTTCTACTTAAGCTGGGTGGGGTAGGGCAAATTCAGTGGGAAAGGGGGTTTCTGCATTATTGATTGAAGAAACAGGAGGATCCCAGCCCTGACCAGTTGCGCAGGCCTGTAATCCCAATGGCTGGGGAAGCTGAAGCAGGAAAATCACAAGTTCAAAGCCAGCCTCAGTAACTTAGCAAAGCCCTAAGCAACTTAGCAAGACCCTGTCTCAAAATTTAAAAAAAAATTAAAAAAAAAATGGTCTGGGGACGTGGCTTGGTGTTTAAGCCTTGCTAGGTTCGATCCCTGAGTCGAAGAAAAGAAAAGAAAAAGAAAGAAAAGAAACAGCGTCTCAGACGACTTTCCTAGCTTACTGGCCCTGGGATGACATTTCAACCAGATTTGCCTATTCCTGGGGTGAGGCTCCCGCTAGAATGCTGGGGAGTTCCAAAGACTTGTCCTGGTTCCTATGCTACCTCCTGGTCCAGAAAGCAACATTCCCAGGCCCTTACTTGGGTCTCAGTGATTGTCTCAGCCTACCGAGCCACCGCTCACCAGCCCCACCAAGACCAGGATCCACTTAATCTGAACGCTGGGCGGAATGAAGGCGCAGAGTATCGCAAAGCCGAGAAGGGTGGATGCGGGGAAGTGGCCACAACCCTCGGTGAGCGCTGGGGCAGCGAACCGCACCGCAGGGCAAGAGAACAAGACTGGGAAGAGAAAACTGTCCAGATCCAGGAATCGGGGGCACGGAGAACGGCTTGCGGGAGATCCTCAGGCTCCGGGCGTGCTGGAGGGATGCTCCCGGCTATTTCCCCCACCAGCGCGCTATTGAGCTCTTGGACCGGGCTAGCCGGTGGCCGGCCGCGGCTCCACCCTTGCCCGGAGCTTTGCTCCCATTCCGCGGCGAAGACCCTGCCTGGAGCCGGCAACCTCTCGGTTCCCGCCGCCTGTTCAAGGCACCAAGGAGGTTTGCACCAGCCATGCGTGCGCCAGGCCTTTACCTCGATTGGAGTGGCTCAGGGTGGACGACTGGGAAGACTTGGATTTCTGCCGCTTGACGGTCATCATCACCTGCTCCTGCACACGCTGCCTGCCTGACGTGCCTGTCTTCATCTTTTGGTCCGACGGCAAAGCCAGCGTGGAGTTGTCCTGGTCCTGGAAGCATTCGTACGCCAGGGCTGTCTTGAGCGGGGAGTGGTTCATGGTGGCAGAAGGCGCGCGGGCTGGGACCTGGAGAGCAGAGGCTGGGCGAGGTGCGGTGCAGCGGGCTGGCGGGAGCGTGCTCTTGTCGCTCTCAGCGGCTCCCTATGGCCATAGAGTGAGTGGTCCGCGTGAGGGCTCCCGGCAGCTGCTCCTGGCACCTCCACCCTGGCTCGTCCGTCTCCAGGCACTGGCAGGGCCCGCCCTCGGTCAGACAGGATATACCACCCCTGCCCTGCACCACCCACTCCACTGGGCTGCACGCCGACGGGGCTCAGACGCCCAGCTGCAGGGCACTGCTGCCGCGCAGCCAGCGCTTTTGGGGGCAGGGCTGCTCCCCTGTGTGGGATGCGCTCAAGTTCCTGCTCGCTCCTCCTTTCTCTCCCCCACTACCTGAGGTCCCGGGAAGACGCCCCTCTATTCTGCTCTTGCTGGCTCATAAAGAAAGTATGTGCTCAGCCCAGGAATGGAAGGAGACCTCTCTCTAGGAAAAAGGAGTCTTTCTGCCCAGGCCCCCCACCCTCAGAGCCAGGGGCCAATCGCCCTCTGCTCTGAGGTCATAGCAAAAACCAGCCCTGTCCTTGGAGGCTCCCAGGCTAATGGCAGAGGAAGCACAGTTCCTGCCCAAGTGGGCTGCTGGGTCTTAAGGACTACTCATTCTGCTCTCAGGCAGCTTCCTGCTTGAAGGGAGGGGAGTGAGGGCAGGAAGGCCACACCAAGGACCAGAGGTGAAATGTGAAACCGCAAAGTAGCACATCTGTCACTGTGGACACACTCCTGTACAACACCATGTGAACGATGGATTCTCTGAAACGCCATACTAAAACAATGCTTGGCATATTTTAAGTACTCAATAAAAACTACTTTGAATGGAGGAATGAGTGGCTGCTAGATAATTTAAGGTACATGAAGCCTAACTTGAATCTTAGAGATTCTTACTGAAGACCGGAAGCCACCTCATCTCTAAAAGTACCCTACTTTGGACTTGGTATTCTAGGACTATTGTGGGCTTCCTCCTCTACATACTCATACTCCCGAGGACATGCACATGGATGCTTCATTCATATAGCATCCTCCCCAGGCATGGAAGGGACCACACCAGTGAATTTGGTGTGTAACAGCAGCTGAATGTTTTTAAAAGTACTTTGATGGGAATCTTTCTAAAAGGCATCACATGCAGTCTTGCCTCTGAAAGTAAGCCACACAGCATCTCGTACATTCTTCTTGATGACTCAATCCTTTCATTCTGGACATCCATCACTGTACTGTGTAGCAGTGCCATCTGGTCAGCTTCATTTCCGGGTCTCTGATAGCTATGTGATGTTGTCTTGGCCATCATTTGTAATTGTTTCTCACAGCTCACACATGTCACTTTTAGTTTACTCTTCTAATCTGCAGAGGAAGGGACAACCAGAAAGAACTTAGCAAGAAATAAATCAGACATGTGACTAAAAGCATGTCATAATTAGAAGCAAAAGTTCAACACCTGTAACCCTTGATAATCACTTGAGATTTTCAGATTCTGCTTCCAGTCACTGACTACCAGGGCTGGACCGAGCCTTGGACATTACCCAGCCCAGCTCCACACTTCACTGGTAAGGAGAGGAGGTGGCTTGTCCCAGTTCATATGTGGCAACATCTCTATTCAAACCAGGCCTCTTGACTCGCAGTCCAGTGCTCATTCTGCTATACTATCCAGCTGCCTTATAAAAGTCCTATAAAATGGGCATTAAAGTAGGGTGCACACCGATTACATAAGGGCCCAAGTGTATTACAAAGTATACATGGCAGCATATAAAAATGTAACTCCATTGTATCACACATTTGACCTATCTAAAACCTAATACGCTAGCCATAAGAAACCTTAATTATGTCTTAAAATAACGATAATTTTGCTACCTTCTAGAATATAGAAGGGCCCTGAAGGAGGTGACTGGTGTGGCACATATCTCCATAAAAAGCAAGTTCACAGACACCAAAACTGATTACCTTTACAACTGTTTCCAAGTAGAAAATTCAGTTTTTCCAGCTGCTGATCTATTATTTTGGTATTGAAATTCTTTTGATACGTTGATGGCAATAGCCAGCATTGACTATGCTCCTACAAGCACCATGCTTACAAATTAATGATTCTGAGCCTGTCATATGGACCATGCCATCCTTACAGTGCTTTGAATCCTTACAAATCCACCATATTTCTTTTTCAGATGAGGAAACTGAGGCTCAGTGAGGTCAACCAGCTGATAATTGGCACAGCAGACCAGGCCAAGCCTACACAGCCTGGACTGAGAGCCCGGACCCTCAATGGCAGTGCCAGGCTGCCTTCTTGTGATTTCTTTGTTGACAAACGGTGGGTTCAAAACCCTTCCATCAGGCTGTGGCCATGGCTCAGTGGTAGAGCACTTGCTTCACATGTGTGAGGCACTGTATTCGATCCTCAGCACCACACCAAAATAACTGAATAAATACAGATGTTATGTCCATCTACAACTACATAATATTTAAAAGCAAAACAAAACAAAACCCCTTCCATGGATCTATCTTTCCATAACATCTATTTCCATCACATGGAATGGAAGTCAGGCCATCTGGGTTCCCCTTCCAGTCATTACTAATTTGCTTCATGGTATCTCCTGATGTTCCACGATGTCCCCTTTCCCCTGCACCAAATTTGTAAAGTGAGGGGATATAGTCGATGGGTCCTAATACCTACTGTAGCCCTAACACAATATAATTCTGATGTCACTTTGGGGGGTTTGTAGAGCAGGAGAGTCTTGAATCAGATCCTCTGGACTCTCTTTCGTCTCCCTACCCCAGGTATCAACGTGAAGGGGGATCTGCAAGAGGTCGAGGGAGCCCTAACACCTGCTGAGCTATTGCCGTGTGCCAACAGCAGGTCCATTTTGAGCTCATTCTCTTCTCTGATCCTCCCAATAAGCACTCCAAGAGGTATAGTTTTGCAGTTGAGGAAACAGAGAGAGATTAAGTCCATGGGAAAGACTAGAGTTGAGCCAACACCAGCCTAGGAGAAGGAGAAGAGGAAGGGGCAGTGGAGTCCCAGGATCAAGGCCAGCTGGGGGAGGTATATGTGAGCTGGAAGTGTCGGTTTGAGGTTCAAGTGCATGCTTTTGAGCCAGTGGGTCGAAGCTGTCCTGTCACCTCTCTCTCCTACCTGCCTGAGCCTCACCCCACATGGGGCCCTATCTTGGAAATTAACCAGAAAAAGAGGGTAGCATTGCTAAAGTGAAGAACAGGTGTCAAGTGCGTTGTCACACAAACTGAGCTTCGAAATGACATGCAGGTGACTGTCAGAACATATATTTAGACAGTGAAAAAATTTGGGTGAATTTAAGTTTAAAAGGTGAAGGGGTGATCTAGGGAAAGCTTCCCCAAAGAAGTTAATTTTGACTTGACTCTGAACCAAGATGAGTAAGTTTTCATCCTCAAAGGCATAGGAACAAATGATGAAGAATGGGCTTCTAAATCTCTGTTGTCTGCCTGTACCATCAAGTATGACCCTGATTTCACTCTCAACAACTAAGGCTCCCAGTCTTCAAGAGAGTAAAACAACCTATGGACTCAATGTTCACCAAAAAGTGGAATATGGCTCCATTTATTCAACAAGTATTTAATGAGCACTTACTATGTGACAGGTCCTGTCCTAGGTACCGAGGACACAATGGTGAAGGAGACAGACTTCCTGCCTGTGAAGTTTACCTTCTAGAGATAGGGAAGTAAGGGAATCCCAGAAGAGGAGGAGGACAGACCCAGTTAGGGCTGAAAAATCTCTGGAGTTCCTACTGCTTCTGAGAGTAATGGGGCCTCAGCTTCTTTTTGGTTAGGCTTCTAACCTCCCAGGTAAGGGGACCACCTCCCCCTGTGTCCCAAACTGATGCAGACCCCCTTGGGGGCTAGAAGAAGAAGTAACCTTCCTTTTTGGACTTGTATGCTTGCCAGGATGGCCTCACCTTATTCAGCCCAGTCTCTCTGCTGTTGACCTTTATTCCAGGCACCTGGAATTTCCTGCACAACAGTCACTGGGCTAGCTCTCTGTTGTCAGGCCTTTTCTATCTGAGGACCTTTGGCCAGACAGCAGACTCTTCCATGGCTGCTTAATTCAGGCCTCAAGACCTCCCTGAAGAACTATGCTGCCCCCTCTCCAATCTCTAAATAGCCCCCAGGTGTTCTTTATCATTCTGTTTCCCTACTAACCCTCAACCACTCACTCCATGCTGATGCGGGCCCCAGTGCATTTGCACATGTTCTGTTCCCTATATGTAGAGCCTGTTCATCAGCCACTTAAGTAAGTATCAAGCTCTAAGTGGACGAGACACACCACACCAGCCCCTGGGGATACCAAAAGCAGCATCTTGCTCTCATGGGGTTTACATCCTAAAGTGCTGTCAAGGGTGAACTTGTAAATGATTATGGATTATTAAGTGCTCTGGAGGAAACAAATGAGAGGCGGATGGAGAACACAGGGAGGGACAGAAGGCCGAGTCCTGAAACATGAAACGCAGCTGTCCCTCGTGGGAGTGAGGGAAGGGGCTCCAGGCAGAGGGAATGGTGGGTATAAAAAGTCCATGAGCCTGGCATGTCCTTGGGACCCACAGAGCAGCAGCAGGGAGGTGATAGGCACAAGACGGGCAGCAGACAGTGCTGTCCTGAACAACTTTCTGTGATGGTGGAAGTTTCTGTCTGGGGTGGCTATTATATTGCTTAGGATGACATGAAATAAAAAAACTCAATTCCTTAGACAAACCAGCACATTTCAAGAGCAGGATGGCCACCTGTTGCTAGTGGTCACTGTGTTGGACAGAGCAGGATCATGCTGGACATTCTAAACTTCTGTCTGGGGTTTGAATTTTATTGTAAGTACAATGAGAAGCCATTGAAAGGCCTTGATCAGGGGGCTCCTACCTTCCTGCGCCTTTCAATCCTACTGTCCTTGCAAGAGATACCCCCAGCCAGAGGGGATAAACACTCTGGGGACCCTTCCTACCTGGTGTGTCAGCCCACGACCCACTTGTGAGATTCGTGTCTCTGTGAGCAGCCTGGGGGAATGTTTCCTCCCTCGCCACATACTGGTACACAGCGGGTACTCAGCATTGTCTATTTGGCTGAACTGAGTCTGCCATCTTGCTCTAGAGCCAGGCCTCGTGCAGACCTCGTGCAGGTCTCCTGAGTCAGTCGGGCTCCATGCGACCTGGCCAAGGCTTGCTTCCAAAGGCCAGTTAGTTCCTCCTAGGGTTCTCACCTCCTGCAGGCAGGCGTACCCTCGCAAGCGCAGGCACAGCCCCCAGCTCCCTTCTCTGGGCATCCATGCGAGGGCAAGGGACCTGCCTTTCTTACTTCCCAAGGGAAAATCATATCAGGAAGCCAGAATTTGTTCAAGCCCCTGCCCTGTCCTGGACAATCCAGGAAAATGCAACCTAGAAAGTCATTTCTTAAGGAACCAAATAAATGATGCCTGGTAGAAAACTTGTGATGTCTCCTTTCAGGATCCTAGATCCTGGCTGCCCTCAGGGGGCCAGGCCAGGAATGCACCAATTCAACCTTCTCTCCTGGTGTGACTACCCTAGCTGCCAGGCTGCAGGACCATTGGCTTGGAAAGTCCAGGAGGTGCACAGGGGCCCTCAGCCATGGACAGGGAAACAGGAGAGTTGGGAAAGATGAGAACAGCAGAGGCCACTCCCCCAGCCCTTTGCCAGGCGCCCCAATTGGAGGATCAGAGCATGTGACCTCAGATCCCTGATCCATGAGGGCCAGGACTAGAGAACCGGCCTGGGTCCTATGAATGGACACACCACTGGCTTTGGTCCTGGGAAGAGCTGGGCAGGGCTGGCAGAGGGAGGAGACAGCAGCATAGGGGTGAGGCAGGAGGCCCAGAAAGGAGGGCCTGGATGAGTCTCAGGCGTGTTAAGGGGTGAGGCAGGGTGTCACCTGGGGCTCCTGTGCCACCACAGCTCTCTCAGAGCTGTCCTTCTAGTCTCTCTGGGAGGGGTTGGTAGGTGGGGCAGCAGTCAGCAGGGAGGGAAGGTGATGAATGGCGGCAGTGACCCAGCCCGCGCTGGCGGCTGCCGTCAGCATCAAACTTACACTGGTGTGCCCTGCCCCTCTGCCAACCTCAATTTTAGTTCAGTCCTCGCAGAATCCTGCCTTTCCTCCCCGCCACCCTCCCTGGCCAGCAAGGCTGTTCTGCAACCCATGATAGACTTAGGGGTCTGAGCCACAACCTCAGGCTCTTATCAGTCCACAGTCATCTCTGGGACCAAAAAGGTGGCATAGACTCCAGGGTTGCCCAGGGAGGACCCTTGGAAAACAAGAACAGGGGCTCTGGAGTCAACAGATCAAGGTGTGCACCTCACATTTACCACTGCTAATGTGCAACCTTGAACAAGTCACTTGACCTCTCTGTGCCTCAGTTTCCTCATTTGTAACATTAGGTTAGTAACACCTGCCTCACAGCGTTCTTGTGACTATAAATGGGTGTTACATATAAAATGTCCAGAACAGTGCCTGGTATACTGCAAGTGCTTAATAAAAAGCAGTATTTTTTCCTTCCTCCAGCAGCACCCCTACTTCCTATATAACTGCCCACTTTCCCACACTCTCCATATTATCCAGGGTCACTTTCCCAGCTCATCCCCTTCCTCCTTCATCCTGAAACCTTCAAATATCCTTCTCGATCCCGTGGGAGCAGGACTGCACCTCCTTCCAGGTTCCACTCACAACCTCCCTGGCTGCCTCTGCCTCTTATCCCCTCCCCACCTATTTTTGTCTGCAACTATGGCTGTCATTGTCACCATTGGCTATTTCAGAGGCGAAGGGGAGCTCAGAATCCTGTCTAGCCCCTTGATGCATCAGAATTGGCAACTGAGTGCAAACAGGTATGGTGACACTGCGTCCTGCCTCCCTCACCCTGGGGCACCGATCCCCTCCTCCCTCTTTGGTGGGGTGCTGGGTGACAAGCCTGAGGCTTCAAAGGGCAGCCAAGGCAGGGGAGGCATCTAAGGGGCAGATACTCGCTGCCCTGGGCTGGAGAATCACTGGTATTTGGGAGGTGGAGCCGCAGTGGCCCAGGGAAAGGCCAAGGTCGTGGGAGCTGCACAGCTGGCAGGAGCTTGGGGTGTGTGCAAAGGGCTGAGCAGGCCCCGTGCTCTTTCTCTCTGTCTCACAGTCGCCTGCCCATCCCCAACCCCAGCCCTGCACAGCCTCGGTGGTGATTTGATGAGTCACCCGCCCTTGCCTCCAGACAGGGCAGCCACACCCAGGACAGCTGGCTCCCTGGCCTGTTTCTGCTCTGAGCTACTGGGCAGGCAGCCTGCCAGGCCATGGATGGGCACTGGTGGGAGCCAAGACGCTCCAGGGCCAGGATAAGAACCTGCGGAATGTTAGAGCCTCCTGTCTGCATTATCCCATTGCCCAGGCCAGGGCCTCCTGCCGAAAGCCCAACAAGATGTCTTCTTTATAAGATCATCAGTAACACGCAGTGGCATCTCCCCATCTGCATTCAGTAGGGCCTGGGCTTGGGGATGTTCCCAAAGGGTACAAAGTTTCTCACCCACTGGACCTGAGTGGGGACCCATGACTGGTCACTTGGGGCTCTTCAAGGGATACAGTTGAAACTGCATCACTGCCCTTCAAATTCCGTCACAGCCCTGTCCTTTGGAGCCCAACTCAAATCTTTCTTTCTACCCCCACCCCCTATGTCCTCAAGTGGAAGTGAACTCCCTAAACTCTTAGAGTAGATTGTACCTCTCATGTGGCACTTGCCACACATGCTGTCCCTTATGCACTGCAGGCTCTTTGCATCACCAGCACACCTACACACATGCTCTAAATATTGACATGGTTTGATAAGTGTCTATGTGGCCAACCTACTTCCATCACATGTCCTGTTATGACATCCCTGTGAGCAGATGCTCCCTCAGCTCCCCCTCCAGCTCCCTCTGTCCAGGCGATGTCACCCTGCTGAAGCACACCCACCACACCCTGACTTCAGACCCGGCTGGAGTGAGGGCTGAGCATGCACTCATATTGAAAAAGATCCCTGGAAGAATTGGCGGAGAGCAGGGGGTTCCATGACACTTTCTCTTCTAGTCATCTCTAGCCTTAGGGCTCTACTGTCACCACAGCTACCAAGAGGACAGGGTAGAGGAGCAGGTGACGAAGGCTGGGTCTAGGAGAGCTGGGGAAGGGTCCTTTCACACCTTTCCAAAGGGGCATCTAGACATGCTTCCAATCTAACAGTCCAGCCCTTGATTGGTCTGCTCTGGGAGCCTTTCCTTCCCTAAGAAAGATCCTGGGTGGCCACTATCATAGAAGATTCTATCCCCCATCTTATTATCTTAGAAGCTGGTCAGTCAATCAGGGATCATTGGGATTGGATTGACCAAAAGGATCACCTTAGGACTCCCTACTTACCTCCAAGCTTTAGCTCAGGTCCAATATGTCAGCTCCCTGGCTCAACTGGGAAACTCAGGCCGAAGATAAGGAGGATGGGCCATGTGACATTTGGGACAAGATTTGGAGGACTTTTCGGATCCAGGGAATACTGGAGACCACTGAAATTGGGAAGGTGGATTGTAGTCCAGCTCAGAGTTCTGTTTTTATTGCTGCACAGGGAAATCATCTGATGATTCGCAAGCAGGGCCAGTACTTTTTGGACTACTTGCTGGTGTGGATGAATTTGCTTCTGTTTGCATCTCTTCATACGCAGAATCAGGACAATGTTTCACACCTGTCTAGTGCTTTCTAATTTACCAAGTGGTTTCCAGTCCTTCATCTCAAAATCTGCCCTTCATTTCCTGGAGTATTGCAATTGCTCCTGCTATCACCCATTGTAAGGATGTGGAGACGGAGGCTCAGAGAGGGTATGTGACTTTCCCAAAGCTACTGCTGGTTAGTGGCAGAGCAGAGCCTCAAAGGTGTTTCCCATGATCCTGAGCCAAGTGATTTTCCGCCACACCATGCCATCCATGTCACATTTATGGGACAGCCGCTGAATAGTGAGTTGAATGGTTTCCTCCGAAAGATGTCCATATCTAACCCCCAGAACCTGTGACCAGGACCATGCTGGGAATAGAGTCTTTGCAGATATAATGAAGTTGATGATCTTGCTGAGATTATCCTGGATTTAGGTCACGTGTGTTTCCAAGGGAAAGGCCGAAGGGGATCTGAACACAGAGGACGTCAGTGGGAACAGAGGCAAAGACAGATGTCCTGCCACACACTAAGGAAGGTCTGGAGCCACCAAGAGTTGGAAGAAGGAACCAGCCAGGCCAACACCTTGATCTTGGACTTCTGGTTCCCAGAACTGTGAGATAATAAATTTCTATCATTTTAAGATACTTAGTTTGTGGCAGTTTTTGCAGCAGCCCCACAAGTCAAATATGGACACTAACCCAGAAACTCTCCCTGTCGGGTGGCATGAGCTATCGGCCTCTCTTGGCAAACCCACTCGGCATGCGGCTTGGTGGGGTTGTGAGACCCATGACTGGCCAGGGATGAGGGACAGCAGTATTGGAATGACACAGTCCCTCAGCAATGGCATTGTGCGAGGACCAGCTGGCTCCTGGCCAGCGCTGGCCAGCCAACCTCTCACCCTCCACCCCGCCCCCTCTGCCACCCGCCTTTGTATTTGGTTTCACTCGACACCAAGAGAAGCATGGTGGCCCAACAGCTCTGGGAAAGGGAAGCAGCCACGGGCGACATCACCTCTCTGCCAGGAGGAATGAAGGAATTTATGAAGCCAACTACGCCTCTGCCAGGAAGTTGGAAGGGCCTGGCCTCAGCCTGGCAG
Source organism: Xerus rutilus (assembly GCA_028644305.1). Taxonomy (NCBI): domain Eukaryota; kingdom Metazoa; phylum Chordata; class Mammalia; order Rodentia; family Sciuridae; genus Xerus; species Xerus rutilus. The sequence goes on from CM053410.1 coordinate 63,326,260, forward strand.
CCCGTCATTTTCATACTTTCCTGTTTAATAGGGTGTCTTGAAGCAGCCAGAGGCAGCGCGCTCACAACCAACACAACAAGCAGGCATAATAGCACTTTGTCTTTCTATGGGCCTTTCATTCTGAGTGCTTGGGTGGCTTTATGACCCTTGGGAGGCCTCCAGTTACTCCCTTCATAGAGAGGTAAACCGAGGTACTCTACGGGAAGAGGTGCTCTACAGGTTTGGTTGTAATTGACCGGTGCTACCAGCCAAGAACTCAGTTCAGAAGATCTGTCTGGCTCCCCCAATAATCAGGCCCTCCAGGTTTTCACAGGAAGCTTAGGGTCCACCTCTGCCAAATTGGGTGTATCTTCTTAGAGATGCATCAGAGAGGAAGTTAGCCAGCCTGCCCAGCTGAGGCTAGATAGGGCAGGGGTGGTACTGAGGTAGAAAGAGTGCTGCACTGGCAGTCCCTGGCTCTTCCCTCGACCAGGCACAAAGAGCTCTGGGCCTGGCTTGGCTACCAACTTGCAGTGTGACTTTGGACAAGTTACTAACCTTCTCTAATTTTCAGTTTTCTTGCTTGTAAAATGAGAGGGTTAGAGTAGATGGTTTAGGTCAGTACTTCTCAAGGTGCCTTACAACAGATGAATGGATAAAGAAAATGTGGTATATATACACAATGGAATATTACTCAGGTATAAAGAAGAATGAAATTATGGCATTTGTTACTAAATAGAAGTAGAGAATATCATGCAAAGTGAAATAAGCCAGTCTCCAAAAACCAAAGGCAGAATGTTCTCTCTGGTATGTGGATGCTAACCCACAACAAGGAAGGGTAAGATTAGAAGTTCACTGGACTAGACAAAGGGGAGAGAAAGGAGGGGAATGGGAATAGAAGACAGTAGAATGAATCAGACATATTTCATATCCTTATACATGAATACACTAACAATGTAACCCCGCATCATATACAACCACAATAATGAGATCCTAATTAGAACAAGTTATACTTATTCCATATGTATAAGATGTCAAAAATACACTCTACTATCATGTATAACTAGAAAGAACAAATAAATAAAAAATTAAGGTACATCTAATCACCAAGGAATCTTATTAAAATGCAAATTCTGCTGCAGTAGGTCCTGGGTGGGGCCCGAGGCTGTGCATTTCTAACAAGCTTCCAGGGGACACTGATGCTGCCAGTCTTCTGACAGCACAAGACTCAGGCAGGTCACCTAATCATGACCTATAAAATGCCATCATCTCATTGGCACTACCTTCCCCAGCATGCTGTCTGAAGAATAAATAGGCTAAGAGGTGTACGGGCACTCTGTAAACTGTAATGTCCTGTGCAAACAGGTCTTTTTAAAAGACCACTAATAATATAATTAAGATTTGATATTTGATATTTCAAGACCAAGTTCTGGCACTCTGACTTGCTAAGGATCCTTTAGGCAAATACTTTATTTCTCTGTGCCTGGGGAATAGGGATAATCTGCCTATTTCATAGGCTAGTTAGGAGGATTAAATAAAGTCAGACCCCTGAGAGCAACCGTAGCACGGAAGACCCTGGGCACAGAGGACAGTCACCTTCTTCTACTTAATCACTACCCCAATTTCAGGATGGGAACTGACCTGCAGGAAGCTGAGGTTTCTTCCCTCACCTGCTCTTTTCTCTCCCATGTTGAGTTCACCTGCTGAGTGGCGATATAATAGCCACTTGATCCCTGAGGTCTCCCACCATGCCTCCAGGCTCCAGCATTGCTGTCTTAGAGGCTGGACCTCCAGCTCCCTCTCAAGTCCCCCACTGTGCTTGTGGCCTCCACCAGCAGCTGATGGGAATCTGTGCACACCAGCCTCAGCAGGCAGAGGCCACTTACTTAGTTCAGCTCAGAGGTCTGCTTTTCTTTTCCCTCAGGAAACTGCTGGTTACCTGGAGGTGTTTGGGGTTTGGTGGGAGCAGTAGCCTGTCCCCGTGGTGGTGGAGTGGGCCTATAGGAATGGACAGGCAGCAAGAGACACAACCTCCCACCCCCACTTCAGCATCCTAACCTCTCCACTAGCATGAGTAGGACACCTTAACAACCAGGAGCAGTGATATGCAGCCTACTGGGGTCCAGGTATGGACTCTCCCAACCAGTGGCAGTGAAGTCTGATTATGCCTAAACAGAACAATTACTCTAATTGCTGTTTGTGCCAATTATACTATCATCGTCATCAGTGGGCCAGTAGGATGGGATCATTCACCCACCTGGCCATGGAACAGCAGCCCCCTGTAGGCCAGAGCCCAAGCCACTGGAGAGGGAGGGTCAAAACACAGTGTGACAAACTCTGGTGCCAGTCGAGTGCTGTCTGAGCCTCCACCTCAGCTTGTGGGGTATGAGCTTACCATACCCCACACTCCAGGCCTTTGAGGGGAACATGATTAAGATATCTCTTAGTTTCCGGGTATGAAGGTTTCCTGATCTTGAACTTGATGATGGGGAAAGAAAGGCTACTCAAGTCTGACCCATTGAAGGTTTTCAGATGTGCAAAGTTTAATCATATACTTAAATGCGCAAAAGGTGAAGAAGGAAGGGAGATAAGAAGGTAATACGTAACCTTATTGTCTATAGCCAATTCTGTTGAACTCATAGCCCCTTTTGGTTGATGTTGGGGAATCAATAGTAGGAAACAAACCAAACTTGCTCACTGAAGGAAAAGTGCTTATTTACAACAGCTTCTTTGGAATTCCTTCAAAATCAGTTGGGTGAGTAGTCAATTCAAAATTGAAACTCACTATTGGATTATTCCTGCCCAGCTGAAGGGGACTTCCATGCCCCCATCCTCCAGCTACACATGTATGCTCATGGGACAGTGGAGGTCTGCCCTCTGCCTTGTTTCTGGAGTCTTCTGCCATGTCTGAAGTGAGACATTCTCCTGGAGTGTGGCCATCTCCTCTGCTGGTCAGATCCTGCCCCCATCTCGGTGCTTGTTGGCCCAGAAGATGTCCTGAGTCTTGCTTGTAACAAGAACTCCATTCTAGCCTGGGTGTGACACCCTGAGGTCTTCTGGCTGTTTTGCTGGCTCCAACAGTGACTCCCTGGCAAATCTGCCAGTCAGCACTCTCAGCCTCTTTTGCAGCTCCCTCAGGGACATGCGGAACCTTCTAGATGCCCTGCATGCTCCATAAAGGTATAAGGAGTCAGAGGGCAAGAGCTCAGTATCTGCCTCCATGTCCCTTTTGGGATGTGACCCCATGAAGACCTTTTCTGGAAAGCTTGCACATTTCTAGGTCTATGTCCTAAGGCACAAGGAGCAAGGCTCCTGTATTAGAGTCTCTGGGTATTCCCACCCAAAGACACTTCCTCCTTTGGTCTTGAACTTGATGATGGAGTAAGGCAGGCTACTCATGTGTGACCTCTTCATCCTCCTCCCCAGCCTTTCCTGTGCCCTCCTCCATACTGCAGAAGATTTTTCTCCTTCTTCTTCCAATTAAGTGGAAGCTTCTCTCCATTATGTCTTCCTCTAGATCTTTCCATGGGCAATAAGCTTCCCAGTTCAGCTTAATCACAGAACTGCAGAAAAAGTCAGGGTTACAACAGGAAAGATTTGAAAACTGAGTTATACAGAAGACTCAAGGCAACTCTGGGAAAGAGGGACAAGATGGGATTTGGAGCCAGAAGGACTGTCCCAACACAGCTCCTTCCTAACTCTGCCTTTTTGAGGAAGAAAGAGTATGTGCAAAGACAGAGATGTGGGGACAGTTTGGGGTGATCCAGGACAGAGCTTGGAGAGCTCTCACGTGCCATGCAAAGGAACCTGAGAGCCATGAGAGTATCATGGAATCTTTAGGGTTTCAGCCCACTCATCTCTTTTTTGAGAAAGATTCCCCTCTCCAATTCATATAGAACAGAAGCAGCAGGTTCCAGGAACCTGTTCATGGAGCATCTTCTGCTCAGATCATGAGTGACAGGTCGCGTCTTACTCTAATGGCTGACTGTAGAATCGGTACTGGGTAGTGGGATCCTATGGTCCACCATGTTGACTGGCACACAGAGAATCCCACGGCAGAGATACAGAGGAGAATATAAAGCAGAGCCACAGAGAAGAAAGTTAAGCTAGAGTCTCTGTAGATTCCTGGCGCCTGTTCTGGAATGGCTACTTAGGTAGCCCTGTAGCATCCTTGAGTCTGGGATCCATGATAACTAACAGTGATTTTTTTTAACTTTTTTTTTAGTTGTTGATGGACACAATGTCTTTATTTTATTGCTTTGTATGTGGTGCTGAGGATCGAACCCAGGGCCTCACGCATGCGAGGCAAGCGGTCTACTGCTGAGCTACAATCCCAGCCCAACAGTGATTATCTTGAGCAAGAGAAGAGCCTGGTCTGTGGGGAATAAAAACAAGGATGACAACATCTCCATTTACTAGGTGACTCCACATACCTGGCTGTCATCACAGTGCATGACCCTTCCAGCCACCAGCCAGTGTCCACCCTCGCCCTGACGCCTCCTGTGGACTCTCCCTGTGAAACCTCTGTGCACATGAGTCATGCTGGGACCCAGACACTGGAGGGCTACAATACACGGGAATCTAACAGGGATGGAAGGAAAAGCCAGATGGCCTGATAGGCCCATCCCATCTTAAGATACTCTCACTCTAGCGGAAGAGCTCTACATGGTGGCAGGTAGAGAAGAGGGGGTCAGCTCTTCACCCACCTCCCTGGAGCCACTACTGCTGGGATAGTCATCTCAGCTTCCCAGAGAGGGCAGGCTGCCAAGTTGAGGGTCCAGGAACAGCTTAGTGGTAGAGCACTTGTCTAGCAAGCATAAGGCCCTGGGCTCAATCCCCAGCGCAAAAAAAAAAAGAAAAAAAAAAAAAAGGAAGGAAGGGAAGGCACATTTTAGGAACCCACCCAGATCTGTACTGACACTCAGGAATATGAATTTTTAAGGAGTACTCCCATCTAATTTTTTGATACATTTTTTATTGTGGTAAAATATACATATCACAAATTCACCACTTTAATCATTTCAAGTGTACAGTTAATGCATTCAACTGGTTAGGCACACCCTTCTCCATCATCCCTCGCCAGGACTCCCATGTCCCCTCCCCGGGCCCTGCATCCACATTAAGCTTTCTGTGGGTAGGAATCTGACTACTCTCAGAACCTCCTATGAGTGGATGCACGTGTTTGCCCTTTTGTGTTTGGTTACGTCACTAAGCATAAACTGTCGTCACATTTTACCCGTGCTGTCACACGTATTGTTTTCCTTCCTTTTTAAGACTGAATAATATTCCATTGGATTTTGTTTATTTATTTACATTTTGTTTATTTGTCTGTTGATGGACGCTTGGGTTATTCGCACCCTTTGGTTATCATGAATAACGCTGCTCTGGAAATAAGCGAGCAAATAACTCTTCGAGTCCCTGTTTTCCATTCTTTCGAGTGTGTACCCAGACCCTTTGCTCACTTCTAATTGCCATCCTATTCTTTTACCTGCATTAACCACAATGCCTTCTTGATTTCTAACTTCCAAGTCCCCAAATGTGCTAAATCCAAAGAGTTTGCCTGCTATTTACTTATATTAATTTTACAGTAGCAAAAGCCTTGGTGCTGTCTCCATGAGGGGAGAATTTACTGGCCCATCTTCTCTGGGTGCAGAGCTTTGCAAAGTCCTATGCCTCACTGTCCCTTGTCAGGAAAAACCTTGAATAATCTCAACCACCATTGATGAAAGACCTACTCTGCCAGATACTTTAGACTTCTCTCCCCACCAGACAGCAAGTTATGTTTTCTGAGTGATTTCAGTTTCTGTTGTTCTAATTTAAACACATTTTATCTTATGTGATCCCCAAAAAGCTCCCAGAAGTGCCATTCAGAGTCCTTTATAATTATATTTTTTTAAAAAGTCTTTCAGGAACTTGAGAAATTAATATAACCCCAACCTCTAATCATCTATAGTCAAACCTTAGACATCTGATCCCATGTGCCTATACCCAGCAATGCACCAGGGAAAATCCCCAAGGTTAGGGAAGAATGAAACATAGCCCTTCTTTCTGAGGAGGCCACAGGCATGAGGGCAAGATTTATGGGCATGAGGCAATCCAGGGAACAATACAAGACAAGTGTGATTCATCTGCTTTATATCAAAGCAAATAGGGGGTGTGGACAGAGCAGCTCATGTTAGCATAAGCAATATGAAAAAGAAATAGGATAGCAGCTATGAAAATACATAATGAGGGCAGGGGACAGGAAGGAAGGAAGGAAGATAGCATGAAAAAGATAGGCGAAGAGTCCAGTCTGGAAGAAAACCTCAGCTAAAAACAGAAACAAATTCCTCACTAGTGTTTTATGCTTTAAAGTATGATAATATGATATGGACTCAAAGGCTAGATAAATATAAAACCTAATGAGATGACAGAGATTACAGGTCTAGGAAAACAATTTGAGAACTAAATGTAATTACACATTGAATAAGTGATTTAGAAACAACATACGAGGCCAAAATAGAATGGCATCACGGAAGGGGCTCAAAGCCATCATATTCAATGCACAGAAAAATGGACAGAGCTTAAAGCAACTAGGTTTGGGAGACCAAAAATAAATAAATAAATAAATAAATAAATAAATAAAGAGCAACTAGTAGAAGAAAAATGAATATCCTTAAAGGAGAGAACTTTACAAATGAAACAGAAAAGATCTTCTGTATTATAACAGAAAAACTGCCCCTTAAATATAGGACTGAATTTGCAGACAGGAAGGGCACATGACATACCAGGAATAAAGAGAATGAGAGAGAGAGAGGAGAGAGGGAGAAAGAGAGAGAGAATGATCAAGAATGAGGCATAGCCTACGTTATTGAACTTCAGTGCATAAAGAACTTTCCAGGTACCCAGACAGAAAAAAAACAAGTTGTTACAAGAGGGAAAACAGGCTCATCCCAGACTCTTCTCCACACTGAGTGCCAGAAGACAATAAAGCAATGTCCCTGAAAACCATATGGAAAGGAAGCTGGACCTAGTAAGGCTGTGCCAGGGAAGTTGTTATCAGTCCTCAAGGCAACAGAGAACTCAGTGTGAGAAACCCGACTCCGAAAGTACAGAGCTCTACGAATATGCAGCCATGAACCCCACTATTAGGTGTAACTACAATGCTCCAATAAAAAAACAGAATAAAAAAATAAAGTACAATCTGATGATGAAATGAAGAGCTGGGAGCAGAAGCCTGAGAAGAAAGGGTGGAAGTGAGTGCTGTGTCCATCTAGGCACAGAAATGCTGCAGAGAAGATGATAAACAGGTAAAAATCCTCACACAATGAAAATCACCCAAGCGACAAAACTCAGGAGGAGGAGAAGGGGCAGGTGGGATGATGTGGGAAGGGACTAATTTTTTCTTCTCTTGTAGCAGGCAGTCAGCAAAATAATCTAAAATAAAAGCATATTCTTTTAAAAATATCAATGACTATAACCTCTTAAAATAATTTTTAAAATATTTGCCTTATTCATAGAGAGACCTTAGAGGTACAAAGTTCTCTTGTGGTGAAGGAACATTTATCAAAGATTAAATAATGCTTTCAAACTAATTTTTTCTTTTTCCTATTATATGTAATTACAAATGAAAATATTTTCATCTTTTATAAGTATGTAATCCCATAATTACAATCTCTCTCTTCTACTAACTACGCTATCTGTATATATATTTGGAGATATGCCAGGACTGATCTTCAGCAAATAGGTTGTTTTCTTGGGGTGGTGGGATTTGGAGTGATTTAGAACTTTCTTCTCTGCAGATTTCTGAGTTGCTTGAATGTTTATGGTAAGCAAGTACCACTCTGATGCAAATTGTCAAAACCATCACTTAGAAACACTAAAGAAAAGATTAAAGTGAATGTGGCCCAAAATCAGCCCTACAGCAGAGGGGCGGGCACTACGGGTTCTGGGGAGATGAGTGTTCTGTCCTTCTTCTGGAATCCCATTGACCTTCTGATGATAGGGATGTGGGGATCCAGGAAAGCTTCTTGGAGGACATGGGGTTTGAATGGGGACTTGGAGAATGGGCAGAGGTTTTAGAGGGCACCTCTTTTGCCAGGCCCCTAAGACATTAGTAACTCCATTTTGGTTCTAGGACTCAGAACCAAAACTTATAAACTGCCAAGAAAAAGAAACTTAAGATAACTCTGTTCCCATAACGCCTCCCACCTCCAAGGTCCCTTCATACGAAAATCTGTTGTTACCCAGCCACCTGCACCCAAAGTCAACTCTAGCCTGCTGCACCTTACAGAGGGGCAACCTGGTAGATACTCTCTGTCAATAAACCATTGCTTAAACTCAGAGATGTGTCTCTTGTGGATATTTGTGCCAGCTACCCTAACGCATTTCATGGATTATCTCCCATAACCTTCCTAGATCTGTGGAGTAGGTAATCTGGGTTCCATTTTGTAGATGAGGAAACTAAGGTGGGAGAAAGAAATGTGGACAGAAGCACAAAGCATAGGCCCTTCTGGGTAGATTGGGGATCCTAGAGCAGCAGAGAAGCCAACTGGTAGTGTTGAGGGCAGAGTTGAGCAGAAATCGGGTGAGGAAGGTCGCCAGCAAAGTCTCAGAGGTAGGACCTTGTAAATAGGTGTGTATGTGTGAGAGAGAGCATTGGGGAGAGCCTTCAGAACTAGCCCAGAACAGCAATGAGAGCAGTCAGAGAAAGGAGCAATGCTCGGTGCCAACCATTAGATGTCGTTCCTATCATGTCCCAGTACAATATACAAGTGGGAGCCCTGGGGACCAGCTCCCAGTAGCAGTGAGCAGAGCCTGGTTTGGGTTCTCCTTGGAGATCCCCATGCTTGAGAGAGGGGCCCTAGGAAGACTGAAGCCACCGCCACAGGCAAAGGTCACAGTGATGACTACACCTACCCTGACCTGCAGGGCACCGAGACTCAGCTCTCAATTGGGGTCATGCTCTCAGAGATCATAAATGGCTCTCCTGCTCCTTTTGTCTCCCAAAAGGTCATTAAGTCATTAATTACATAGCAAGTGGCAATAAAATAGTCTTGGTCTTTCTCATCTTCCCCAGAGCCCAGGGCTTTGGGACCCGCAACCCAAAGGTTCTTCTTTGAGCCAGCTACCTTGCCATATTTGGGTATCAACATCACAGTTGGAACTGGTCACCTCCTGGACAGCAGAACTATCCCAGCCTCAAAGTCCAACCCCACTGCCTACCCATTGGGCAACCTTAGCAAGGCCATTTGGCCCTTCCTACCATGCACAGCAGGGGACGATTCTAGGTCCAGACATGCAGAGGGACCCAGAATGTCTTCAGAGAACATTGCACTGCCATCACTGCTCTGACCCATGAAGCTCACTCCTTCTCTCTCCACAGACAGAATTCCCAAATCCCACTCCCACCTCCAAAACTCTGAAACCATCTCCTGGGACAAGCTAGAGGTGAAGAATCTGGGCCTTGAAGCCCTATAAACTTGATTGGAATCATGGCTCTGCTCCTCACTGGCCATGTGACCCAGGTGAGCAGGTCAACCTCTCTAAGCCTTAGCTTCCTCAACCATAAAATGGAGGTAAGATTGTCTGCCCCATACGCCTGTCACATGGTTTAAATATCATGGCCCAAATAAGACCCCCCAGATGCCCTTTCTGCTGCTCCTTTCCTTGTTGCCATAGTTAGTGTCTCCTTCCTACTCCTGATCCTATTCAGATGAGAGGCCACTGGTGGCCTTGGACAATGAGGGTCTCTCTCTGGGCACAGTTCTTCACCAGCTCTGACAGGCAACATGTGAGTTCAGCACGACTTCTAGGCCTCTAACCGCCTGACTTTCCTTTCAGGACTGTGACTTCAGACCACATATTTCTGCCAGTCAGGAGAGTGTGACTGGGCTGCACGCTGGACACAGCCTCAGGAATCTAGGGTGTGAGAGGAGCCGACCAGAGAGAGACAGAGATCACTGCTGTTGAAAAGAAATGCAAGATGAACCATACATGTAATTTTTTTTTTTTTGTAACAGGGATTGAACTCAGGGGCACTTGACCACTGAGCCACATCCCCAGCCCTATTTTGTATTATATTTAGAGACAGGGTCTCACTGAGTTGCTCAGCACCTCATGGTTGCTGAAGCTGGCTTTGAACTCGAAATTCTCCTGTCTCAGCTTCCCTAGCCCCTGGGATTACAGGCATACATGTAAATTAAAATTTTCTATGACCTGCATTAAAAAAAGAAGGAGAAGAATGTTAAAGAAACAGGTGAAATGGGCATGATGGCACATGCCTATAATCTTGGGAGTCTAAGGCAAGAGGATCCCAAGTCCAAAGCCAGCTTCAGCAACTTAGCGAGGCCCTAAGCAACTTAGCAAGACCCTGTCTCAAAAAAAAATATAAAAAAGGGATGGGGATGTGGCTCAGTGGTTAAATGCCCCTGGGTTAAATCCCCTGTACCCCCCTCTTAAAAAAGCAAAACAAAATAAAACAAAAAAAATCAACAAAAGAAAAATAAACAGGTAAATTGAATCTTAATAATATCTTTCATTTAAGTCAATATGTCTGAATGATATTTTGTTATTTCAACATGTGATCCATGTAAAAATTATAATAGTTTACTTTCTTTTTAGTCTATAAAGTGTTTGAAATCCATGCTTTACAGCCAAGTGTGGTACTGGAAAGTGCAGATTTTCAACAGAGGAACCAAGAGTGTCATGTTGAGGAGACTGGTGTGGACCGAGGAAACACAATAAAACAGGCATTCATTCACTCATTCCTCCTGCTTTTCTCCCCCAGGCTCCACACCAGAAGCCCCTTGCGGTGTGACTCCCCAGGCCTCCCTCACCTCCCTCGCCCCCAGCTATCAGCCATTTCCTCTCCCTCCTCCTCAACTCCAGCTCCTCTGGCTCTGCTTGCCCCACATCTGGGGCAGCTCTAGGCTAAAGAGTGAGGCGGCAAGTCAATCACAATCCCCTTCCTGCCAACTCTGCTCTCAGCCAGTCTCTACGCTGAGGAGAGACGGGAAGAAGAGGGCTAGAGACAAGGCTTCTCTGGGTCTCTTCTCAGGGCGATTTGAAGACACAAGATTTAGCCCAAGTACCTTCCCCACAACTTCATTCAACACATATGTGCAATGGCAGCCCTGTGACCGGCCCTGGGCAGGACAAGCTCTGCCCACACAGAGCTTCTGTTTCAGAGGGAACCGACTTCCTCTGTGTTCACAAAGGCTTCGTCTGAATCCAGAAGGGCCTAAGACCCAAGACCCCCAGAGAGCTTGAGAAGCTCCTCACCTCCTGGCTTTTCCTAGGAACCCTAAAACATGGAGCAGAGAGAAATCGAGCCCCTCAGGTAGAACTGGACCTGGGGGTTCCAGAACCCACCCACCAGGAACGCCCTTCTCTCTGTGCCCCCTGTAACTCTGGATGTCCCAGTGAGATCCTTGAGTTCCACTCAGGAACCCAGTCCCACTTGCTACTCACGGTGACATCAGGCCTTCACCAGACTCCTTCCCACTCCCCCTGCCACCCTGAGGAAGCCCCGGGGACACTGATCTCCCTGGCCACAGACTTGCTGAAGCAAGGGAAGTTGCCATGTCCAGCTGTCCTGAGGATGGGAAAGCACAACAATTGAGCTCCTGGTGACCACAGTCAATGAACAACAGACTACCCCCTTCCTGCTATGACCCAGACTCCCCACTCCATACCTTGCATGCTTGCTGAGTGACTGCTGGATGATGTAAATCTCCCAACGCGATAGGGATGCCCATCTCAACCAGGATTCTCCCACCCTGCTGGACTCCTCACCATGACCTGACATTCCTGGAGGAGTGGGGTTTCTACCACTAACAATTGTGTAATCCTGGGCAGGCTCTTGTCTACTGTATGAGCAGACTTCCTGACCTGTGAAATGAGGTGGTAACACCTGCTTTGTGGATGGTCATGAGAATTAAACAAGATTATGGGTATAAAGAAGGCACATTGTGCTGGGCATGATGTCACATGCCTGTGATTCCAGTGACTGGAGGCTGAAGCAGGAGGATTGCAAATTCAAAGCCAGCCTCAGCAACTTAGCAAGGCCCTAAGCAACTTAGTGAGACCCTGTCTTAAAATAAACAATTGGGGGGGCAGCTGGGGATGCAGCTCAGTGGTTAAGTGTTCCTGGGCTCAATCCCTGATACCAAATAAATAAATAAAATAAAGGCATATAGTGATGCTCAATTATTTGTCTCTTTCTCTTCCCCACTTATTGCTAGATCCCTCCACAAGGGACAGCCTACCAACCATTGCCTCCCCACTCTCAATAAGGGTGTGTTCCAAAGTGTGTGTCATGGAACCTAAGGATCTCACTGGGGCCAACTACAGCTACTGGGGGCAGAGAGAGGAGGGCATTCCTAGGAGTTGGGGCTCTGGGCTCCTCGTGCCCAATTACCTGAGTGGCTCCATATTCTCTGCTCTGTGTATTAGGATTCCAGAAATCATTACTTGAAAAGAAAATTTTGGTGCTCTGAATATCTGGAGTTACTTCTTCCTAAACTTCTCATTTTATAATTGGAGAAGCAGAGGCCTTGCCCAGGACCATGGAGAGAATGAGGCATGGCACATATCAACAAAGCCAAAGTGGACTAATAGCAGTCCAGGAATGTGTGAGGAGAGCTGCTCACACATGAGGTCAGTGCCCCTGGCTTTCCCAGGCAGCCCTCAGACTCAAGCCCAAGCTATCAATACCCTGGCATAGGCAGGGCATTTGGCTCCCGACTCCTGCTTCCTGATGCCCCGGGAGGCATCACAGCCAGGACGGAGGAGAAGCATGAACATGGTGGATCTCAGAGGCCAGGAGCACTGAGTCGTGGGGAGTGGATCCAGCTGCACCCAACGAGCTTGGTGGGGTGGCCCCTAGCCTGGGCACTTAGAGACAACCTCTGAGAGGGAAAGAGTGCAGGAGGGATCTGTGTATGAGGAAGGCAGGTTGGTCAAGGAAAGCCTTTCTGCTACCCGGCACCAGGTGTTGGAGGGACACAAAGGTGGTCATGACACAGGCCCTGCCCAAGGCTACTATTCACAGGGAGGGACGTGATGGGAATGTGCTGTATCTTAGGTTTTATACATCGATAGGAACCCATCAACATGTACACTTAAGGTCTGGGCATTTTAGTGGAAGTAGAACGCATCTCAGGGCTTTAGAAAAAGTCATCAGAAGGAGACAGACTCAGAAGGAGGGAAATTATGAATTGGGGCCACCAGACAGGTACGTGCCTTCTTTACAAAGGCCTGAGGAGAGAGGATGGCATGGAGAGATGGGTGTGGCTCCCTGGCCCAGCTGGAAGCCCTGGGAGTGATGAGATGGGCTTTCTGTCCAGAAACCAAGGCTGGCACACCCGTCTGCGTGTGCACGTTTTACCAGAATCTGTGCTCTACACAGGCCTCCTCCAGTCAGGAAGCCACACCAAGACCCGCACCCCAGCTTGGCAAGCTAGCTCACCGTTGTCCCTTCCAGTCCTCTGCCCCACCCTCAGGGAGGCTGGGAGAATTCCCGGAGCTACAAGGGGAGGATCTGTCTGATTGCAGCTTCGTTTCTCCCTGGTGGCCTGGTGGTCCACAGATAGACTCCCTCCTAAAGGGGACAGGGCCCAGGGCCACCCTCTGCTGAGAAAGTTGGGGGCAGCCATGGGCCGCTCCCAGAGAGGGGCGCTGGGAAGTGCTTCAAGAGCTGCAGCAACCCCACATGACAGGGTGTGAGCCGCCAGCGGCTTGGGGAGGCAGGCTGGGAGCCGTGTCTCATCGCTTGGGAAGCTGGGTGCAAGCGCCGACAGCTCCCCTGACGCAGGCCAGTGGGGTGGGCAGGTGCTGCTGCCAGAGGAACTGCAGATCTCACCCAGGGGAGCCTCCCCAGGCTGGAGCGGGCGGGCGGGGGGGGGCGGTCCCACAGTGTATGTCCCATGTACCCAGTGCACTTTCCCTGGGGGTCCAGGTCCTGGTGGACCCGGGCCTGGCTTCCTGCTGGGGAAGGGGCAGCCCTTCCTGCCTCTGGAGTAGAAGGTTCCTGGGTGACACCTCTCTGGGTGAGACCAGGCCTGGGGAGGGGTGGGTTCACTAGCCGAAGCCCCCCCCCCCCCAGGAAACAGCCAAGCCACACCTGTCTTACCTGGAACAGGTGAGAGCTCCCCCACCCTGTCCTCCCTGAGCCAAACCCATCTTCTGCCCTTCCTAACCTTTCCTAACTGCTGTGATGTAGCATGACTGGCCCCTGCCAGCTGCCCCCTGCTGAGCTGTCCTGGCAAGAGGAGACCAGCCTCCCGCAACTCTGGAAGGGAATGGAGTGGCCCACGGGGTGTCCCCATAGGGCTCAGGGAGTTTGACAGTGCCTGCGATGCTGCAGGATGAACAGCATGGACCAGCTCCCTGGTCGCTAAAAAACCAAACATGCAACTTGAAAAGAAATCTGAAAATGGTCAGCTCACCAAAACCAAGGGCCTGTGCTCCCCCAAGCCTCAAGAAGCAGTAAGGCAAAAAAACAAAAAAAACAAAAACAAAAAACTCAGTGAAGGACTCAACTGGTCCTCCAGGAGCCATCTCAGTGTGTGCAGCCCTCCCCACCTGTGGCAGCCCTGCCTCTGTCCCGCTCTGACCCATATCTCACACAATGCCCACAGCGCCCAGGTCAATATATGCATTATTACAGCTTTGAGACTGAGTGGGCTGGATTGGCTAAGGTTGATATCAGAGATGAGACAGGACACTCAGTGCCAGTCAGAGCAGTCCTGAAGTCCATTGTCCTGTGGATGGGGAACTACTCCTTAGCGACAACACAAGTTGGCCCCCTGAGCATGGACATAGCCCAAGGTGGGATGAGCCTCTGCCTTGGCTTTGTCTCCTTAGCCCCGCATAAACCATGAGGGACTGGAGAACTGGCCGCTGGATATGTGACTGTTCCTGGAGGGGAAGAGGTGGTGGGGGAGAGGAATAGAGCTGATTTTCCAGGATGAGGGGGATTCAGGCAGGGAAGAGAGCACCACAGAGAACTGCTAAGCCTGTCTGGAGGGGTCTGGGACACTGCTAGACAGGGAAAGGGGAGGTTGGAGATGGTCAGCAACAGTCAGGGGACTGAGGAAGCCACCCTGAGCTGGAGGCAATCCTCAAAACAGCTATGTGCTGGCAGCTTCCAGTCCAGCTGTTCTGCGGCAGTGACTACATCAACTGCTAGGAGAAGCTTCTGCCCTGTCTCTTGGGGGCCCCACCCTTGCCAAACCTGTGCCCAGCCTGTGCCCCACATCTCAGGCACCTCACCCAGGACACCACGTCCTAGCAGTGCGACAGAGCTGTCAGCAGCCATGGCCGCACCCCTCCTGGCCAGCACCCCCAGCTCCCCAACACCCCTGGGCTAAGATGGGCAAGGAGAGAAAGAGCCTGGCTCCATCTTCCATGGAGGATGTCTGCTGGGAAGTGAAACGCCAACCGCTGGTTAGGCCTAGCCTCAGTTCCCTGTCTCCAGCCTTGTCCACAGCCACTCTGTCCCTTGATGGGACACTCTGAAGTCCTTTCCAGGCCATTTGAACTGAGGGCCTGAGGGAACTCTGCCTTTCTCCCCAGTATCCAGCAGGGGTAAAGGAGGAAGTCTGGAATCCTGCCAGAGATCCGAGAGGGAAGGAAGGAAACAGACAGGTGCTGCTGAGGAGAGGCAAGAGGGCCAGACAGGCAGGAAGCAACAGGAACAGGTAGATGGCACCAGGCGGAGTCCTGCTCAGGGCTCTGAGCTCCTTGCTCATGCACATGCCATCCAGGATACCTGGATCACCTGGGGAACCAAAGGCTGTCCTCCACTCTGAAGCCCACCTCTGTAGCACCCAGAGCCTGAGCCCCAACCTCCAGAAGACCCCCATGCTGAGAGTCTTCTCAGAGGACTCTGGAAGGCAGCAAGGGGAGAGGCTGCGGAAGGAGACACCCCTCACTCAGGGCCAGCATCAGAGTTCCTGGGGCCAGCATGCAGTTCTCCCCAGAGACCCACAGAGAGAAAGAGACAAGCTGTTAGTATTGTAGCCTCAGCCATCCCCTTTACCTGCGCACTTGGTCCCAGATTGTCACCACATTCTAAGGGCCGTTTCTCCTTTCCCCATCTACTGCCTTGGGCGTCAGGGGCTTCTCTAGCCCTGCTGCAAAGCCTATGGCGCCACCTGGTGGTGTGTCTTGGATTGCAGGGCGGTAGACATAAGGGACTTAGAGGAAGGGGCCCAGGCCACTCCTGTGGGTTCCAGCTCTGCCCACCTCCTCCACTTCTGCACCCTTTCTAGGGATCCTGGACCTCAGATGGTTCCAGGCTCTAGTCATCTTCCACCCACTGCTCCTCAGTGATATTGGAGAGCCCCGCCACATTGGCCTCCACCTGGGGAGACCTAGAAATAACAGCAGTGCCATGATATGGAGCAACACTGAATTCTCATGACACTCTGGGGGCTTCAGAGTGAAGGGCAGTGGGCAGGGCCCTGGGATGCCCATTATTATTATTATCTCCATTTTACAGATGAGGAACTGGGCTCAGGGATATTCCTAACTTGCTCGAGGCTATTCAACCAGTAAACAACAGCACCAGGACAGCCCCACGTGCACGTCTCCCTTCAAAGTCCTCCACAAACTCCCTATGAGACGCCAGCTTCTTTCTGATGACCAGAAGGTCCCTCTCGTCCTTGGAGTCTGCATGGACTCTTCTGTCCCAGAACACTCTCCCTGCCCTCACTGCCTTGAGACAGCCTTCCTGGCCTCGGCCCAGACTGCTGGGCCCCTAGTTCATGCAGCCCCATAGCACCCAGCACCTCAGGTGGAGCACAGAGTTGTCTGCCTGTGAAGCCAGTCACTGAGCCTCGCTAGGTGGAGAGCCCCTCTATATCTGCATCTCCAGGGTCGGGTACTGCCCAGGACATGCAGCAAACTCTCAAAATGCTTAAGAATATTTGCAAATGTCCTCATGTGATTGTCACCACCTCCTCCTGTTTCCTGCACGTTGAGGTACGTGGCCCCATACTTGCTTTCACCCACTCCCCTGCTCCCTGTGCCTCCCTCCTGTCATCTAAAGGAGTTGTGCCTCCTTGCCTCAAAGGTTAGAGGGAGGCTGCTGCAGAGGGGATCTCAAACCTGACTCCAGCCTGCCTTGGTGGCTATCAGAATTCCATGGGCACCATGCAGCACCCAGCCTGTGTTGTACTCTCCTCCCCAGGGGAGGGGGGCACCAGCCTGGGAGACAGACTCATGTAAAATGCTGGAGGATGGAGGCCCAATCCCAGCACAACCAGAGATGAAGCACAGAGCAAGCAGGGGGCACCTTGGGGCTGGGCTGGTCCACCCTACTCATGCACAGAGAAGTAAATAGAGGTACAGATGGTGGTGGTGGTGGTGGGTGTTGCCAATGTCTCTTGGAGCTGATGTCAGGGGGCCAAGTGTCCTGGCCTGGGGCTTTTACTCTGTCCATGTTTCTGGCACAGGAGGAGTCTCCATGGGAATGATCCCCAGATCCATTTCCTGACAGGGTTGAGTTCTCTAAGATCCGAGGCTGCTGGCTGAGGGGTGGGGGGAAAGGGCAAATTGGGAGGATTGAAATTATCTTCCTCTTTGGATTCCATTCTTCAGGCCAACCTCTGCTCTCTGGGGGATTTAGAGTCCCAGAAACTTGGTGGTGAAGCCTCTTGTTACTGCTATTAGGAATAGCCCGATGCTAATAGTCTATAGTATTGTAACAGCCATAGGTGCATTTGTTCGTGTAGTCCCAGCAACCCTAAAACACAGACTAGCCCCTGAAGCCCTTTCCCTACCTGGTTTTTACACCTCCCCAGGCCCCTCTTCCCTCTGAGTCAAGAGGCCGCAGAGGCTGCTGGGAGAGGTCTCCTGGCGGCGGCCTGCACTCCGCTTCAGGAGGCCCTGAAGGGTGTGCTGCATCTGCTACTCCTTGGCCAGCCCCTAGGCCAGCTCCTAGGCCTGCAGCTGCCACCACAGCAGCCTGGGGCCAGAGGGGCATCAACACTGGGTTCTGCCAGCCAGGCCACCATTGCCACTTCCTCATCCGTCTTAGGTGGGATATCAGTCTGGAAGGTGGGGACCTCTGGTTGGGAGTCTGGACCCCACTGTGCCTTTTCTGGGACTACTTTTCCCTCTCCCCCAATTTGCCTGTGGCTGCCACACTCACCCCCAAAGGAAACCAAATCCTTCCCACTGGTGTGCCCCAGGTGGATGTGTGGTCTACCTGGTGGGAGTTGAGGGAGACCAGAAAAGGCTTCTCTCTGCTCTTCAGAAACATCTCTTAAAGGAGACTGAAGTTCCCC